>CM051463.1:12618207-13043207 GCA_028095005.1 Rhynchospora pubera | reverse complement strand
CATCAAAAGATCTAGAAAAAAATGATAGAGCCGTCTTGGACAACGAGAGAACAAACTAGAAGCAAATCAACATATGGGAAGCAAAAATTGGCTAAGTTCTCTTTTCCCTCCTATTTACTTTTTTATTCGATTGCATGCATTGAGGACAATGCTTAATCTAAGTTTGGGGGGAGGGAATAGGAGAAAAATCGAACTTTTCGTGGATTTTGGTAAATTTTTGCATTTTTTCGAACTTTTTGCTTCTCTGGTCCGCTCGAACAGGTATCTGGTCAATCCGACCAAAGCCTTGGAAACTTCTGTTTATAACTTTCTCCTTGGTCGGTTCGAACAGACACCTGGTCGATCCGACCAGAACATGGAAATTGCATGATTTGGTTTGATTTTGGCTTGGAAATTAGTTGGTTTTGCCTATTCTCTCTCGATTTGAATTTTAAACGTTAAATCTCACACTGCTTAAACTTGTTTTTGAGTCAAACAAAATTTTTCTCAAAGAACCCTAGAATGTTTTGATATCACACTTGATCTTGCACCAATGGACTGAATTAGAGTATTTTCTTTAAAATTTGAACTTGATCTTGGATGCTTAGAATTGTTATGACAAACTTAGTCGATTCTCACAAGTTTTTGCCGAGTGAACTGATTCGTATTTGACAAACTTTTGAAAAGAAATTTATCGACTTTGGAAATTGTAAAATGAATTTTGTCTTGTTGAAATTGCTTTTTAATCGCTCGAATCACCAACGAGCAAAATTAATGGGAAATTAAATCAAATAGCTGTGAAAACGAGGACGCACTGAGGCCTTTCTCCACCAACTTAGCCACAAATTGGAGGGTATTGGATTAAGCATGAATTGTTAGGAATTACAACTCAAAGAAAGCGAGAAATAATTGGATAATTCATGCTTAATTCTACCGGACCCGGTGCGAAAGCATTGGTAAAGGAGTTGTTGAGTATTATGGCCCAAGTGTACCGTGGCCATAGTCGAGCAACACCCGTCTAACCTCCCTAGCGCGACATGTGCTAGTAGCAAACTCAAGGCCAATGATACCGCATTATCCTCTAGGGTGTAAAGCCCCACGGCTCGACTTGCACGAAAAAAAAAGAAAAAAAGAAAAAAAAACATTGGTGAAAAATTGAAATTGTTTTTGAGAAAAGTTCATTATAAAATTTCTGAAGTTGATAAAGGGCTTTACAAATTTTTGTGGAATGTGAAAAGGAACGGGTAATTGAAATTGAGATCGCTTTTGAAATATCAAAGGGAAGCTAGAGTTCTAATTTTTGGAAAAAGACTTTACTTAGGGCCAAGAGTTGCATTAATTAAGTTGTGAACACTTAATTGATTTTTGATTTTGATTCTTGTTTGACTCATTTGATGAAAGTGTGAGAAATTTTAGGCATAGCAATTGATTTCACGACATTTATTGGTTTGAGATACAACTCAATGTTTAAGGTTTAAGTACAGTCCAAAACTCTAAGCTTAGGGTGTTGCTTGAGGACAAGCAAAGTTTAAGTTTGGGGGATTTGATATCGTCATTATTTGTAGGCATTTGGACCGTACTTGGCACTCAAATAACACTCAAACCATTGAATTATTCAATAGATTGCTATGATTTCCATGGAATTGGCTCTACCGTCGTTTCTTCTCTCATTTTACAGGACTTTGATGATTTCTGATGATTTTGGAGCATATAGATGGATTCCCGACGTAGCACGTACGCTAGACGACTCATTCCTAGCATTGGAGGCTCTTTTCTCTCACCTGGTCGACCCGACCACAAGTTTACTCGATCCGACCAGCACCTATGGCAGCCATGCGTCATTTTCTCTCTCCTGGTCGACCCGACCAGGAGCCTGTTCGATCCGACTGGGCATCACAACAGCAGACTTGTGCAGCTGTCCTTTCTCTCTCCTGTTCGGTTTGACTGCACACCTGTTCGGTTTGACCAGGGTGCCGCCATATCACATAAGGCATTATTTTTTACATAGAAACTGATGGAAATGGCAATTTCTTGCGCCCTGGTGCCCTAGCCTTCCATCCTTGCGACCTGGGACATCCATATATACACCTCTAGACCTGAAGGAAAGAATATAACCTTTCATACCACAAAATTCCTCTTTCCATAGGCGTTTTTCTTTCTTCCACCGTAGGAGATCATCAAAGCTTGGTTCTTTGAAGCGACGGCAGCAAGGAGACGAGTTTGGTGACCATCTTGCAACACACCACTGCCTAGAGATCATAGTTCGAAAGCATAAAGGAGTATTCGGTTTATTCTTCTATGTTTTCTTCTCTATTTTCAATGGGCTTGTATCTTGTTATTTCTATGTTATTTGTTGTGTGTTTAAGTACTATGTTAGGCTAAATTTATGTAGTCTTAGGGGTAAGGTAGTAAGGTAGTAACTTAGGTTTGGATGTTGTGATTTGACTTGATATGATATGATATGTTTTGTTGATTTGTTTTGTTGAGAATTATGTTAATTGCATGTTTGAATTGCTTGTGATTTCCTAATCACCTTCTAGTTGTATGGCCGCATCTAGTCAAGTCTAAGTTAGGATAAACAAGATTAGTTCAAATAAAGTATTTGGGATAAATCGTAGATCCGAAAGGGGAGATTAGTTGGCACCAAAAGTGTAACTTTTAGACAAGTCCAAAAGACCTCTAGATATCCTTATGAACTCCAACAAACAAGTTTAAGTTGATTGAATTCTATACCAAAAGTTGTGAACCAATCGAGTTAATTAGGTTAGGTTGTGATTAAACCAGTTTCTAGTCCAACAAGCGACAACTGAGGTTTAGAATATCTAGGTTTGACCAACAAACCCTAGCACAAAGCATAAACTATCATAAAAGTTCAAAATCACACACTTATACCATCTGTTCGGATCGAACAGAGTCCTGTTCGGATTGAACAGACTCCTGTTCGGATTGAACAGAGTCCTGTTCGGATTGAACAGACTCCTGTTCGGATTGAACAGACTCCTGTTCGGATTGAACAGATCCTTGTTCGAACCGAACAGAGAAGTAAACGCTTGAAAAACACCGTTCGATGCACGAAAGTGATAAGTTCTGTGTTCTAGAGTCCAAACCAAGGTGAAACCTGAACCCTAAGACACTTTTTATTACTGTTTAAACCCTAAGAACTTTACTTTGTTATTTAGATTATTTTATTTGATAAAAACAACCAAAAATATTTACTTTATTGCACTTAGATTTATTTCAACTATTTCTCCACCAAAATATTCTTGTCTAGCTTTTGAGAAAGGATAAGTCCAGTATTCAATTAAACCGTCCCTTGGGTTCGACCCTAAAGCTTTACTCCAAACGATTAGTGAGGTTAGCTCTAGGTCTATAAATTTATTTGATTCCTAGGTTATAAGCCTTCATCACCCCTCTCCCTCCCTCGTCTCTTTTTCCTCTCCCTCTCATTGACTCCCTCTCACTGTCTCTCTGTTGCAGCTCTCTCAACTCAGACAGCCACCAATCCCCGACAGCATTCTCTCGAAGGTAAACCCCCCCTCTCTCAAATTTTAATTTAATAAGGACTGAAATGCTAGGAATTGATTGAAATGCAAATGCTAGGGGCTGAATTGATTGAACTGTGTTTGGGGCTAATTTATGGGCTGACTTGAATTGATTGAACTGTGCTTGGGGCTAATTTAGGGGCTGACATGAAAAATTTGGAACTATTTTGCTTAATTTGAACTGTTTTAGAGAGTGAAATGGATTTAATTGGGGCTGAAATGCAAATAATGGATTTAATTGGGGCTGAATTGCAAATAATATGCTTAATTTGGTAATGTCTTAGGGACTGACATGCTTAATTTTGTAATGTCTTAGGGACTAATATGCTTAATTTGGGGCTGTTTTGGGGCTAATATGCAAATGTTATTACTAAAATTGATTATGGATAAGGAGCTAAGAAATTTATTTAAAATGAAAATTAGATGGAGAATGATCAAAACGTGAATAAGGTGGGGGAGGAAACACCTAAGGTGGCATAAAAAAGGGTCCCATTTTACGGACCTCCCAAAAGAAGGACCGTCTCGGCTGTACGTCGTCTCCCTCCAGGCTGCGAAAGGAGCCCTGATTTTAGTATGGGAGTTAAAATAGATGAGGGATCCAGTGAGAATAAGGAGGAGGAGAAGAATAAGGAGGTTAAGGAAGAGGAGAAGAATTAGAGTTGAATTGTCTTAGGAATTAATAAAATTATCGATGTTATTTTGTGTGAACTTTATCTATGTAATTTGAAGTTTATGTTATTTGTGTATGAATTCATGTTTGAATATTATTGTGTTTTAATTAAATGAATTTTAAATTTATGTATGTTTTAATTATTTGAATTTTAAACTTGTCCATGTTTGAATAAATTTAACATTGCGCCGAACATTAATATATATTATATTTGGCTTAGTATTAGAGTTTCTTATCCAACTAAATGTTTATGTTTATATTAATGTATTTTGTTATTTGAGATTGAACTTGTCGTTTAATGTTTATGTTTATGTTAATATATTTTGTTTATGTTAATGTTAATCTTTATGTTTATGTTTGTTTATGTTTATTTATTATTTATGTTTGTGTTAACTTGATTTGATTGCTTTCATTGTTGTTAATTATTTGTTAATAGATATGTCTGGAGATCAAGATAGAGATTTACAGGGTGAACAGGCTGGTACAGAATCCAGCGATGATGAGGTCACAACCTTTGAAATAAAGAAAAAGAGCAGTACGACAATGGAAGAGTTTAGGAGGAAAAAAACTGCTGGGGAAAAGTATGATATAAATTTGACAAAGGAGTGCCAATTGGTAATGAAGAGTCGGTGAATGAATTTGCAGCATATTGCGGGTATCTGCCTAGAGCAAGAGTGCTAATCACAATTAATGATTGGCGGAAGGACGTTTCAAAGGAAATCAAACTTGAGTTGTGGTTGGACATCAAGGTGAATAAATCTTCACTTAAATCATCTAATTTAAATTTCTATGCTACCAATTAACTAATGTTTCGTTATGTTTCAGAAAATGTTCAACATTGAAGATGATAAAGCCATGGACAATACTCTCAAAGCGATGGACATAAGTCACAGGGCTTATAGAAGTAGGATTGTTGACGAGTACATCACAAATGTCGATCCAAACAGTTCCCAAAATCCATGCGATAAACACCCAATCTCAGAAAAAGAATGGGAAGAATTTTTCATGAAAAGGACGGGTGCAGATTTTGTACAAAAGAGCAACAAAGCAAAGGAGTTGAGAAATAAATGGAAAGAGCCTCATAGGATGGGTTCCACTGGCTATAGAGGAAAAAAGGTTCATGGAAACCTACAGATAAGATTGTCATACCCGGATATTCTGAAGAGGTCGGTTCCACGAGCATTACCATCGGCGATTTGAAACCGAGGAGTCAAAGGTATTTCATGGGAAGGACTGTGGTTACGAAGGATAAAGGTACTTATACATGTAAAGACTTATTATATATGCTAACTTCAAATTCTATTTTGTGATTATTAATAAGATTTGTTTGTTGCTTGTTAGATACTTACACGTTACATAGCTCTGATTCATCGACTATTGAGGCATTCAGTCGATTGAATGTCATGTCTGGTGAAATCAATTCCGGGTCAATATCGGAACAAGAAGTCTTAAATCGGGCGGTTGACAGGCCGGAACATCCAGGAAGAATCAGGGGATATCCTTTATGGACCAAGAAGGAAGATGTGTATAAAGGAAAGCCTAGAAAGAATGCGCATGAAGGATGGATGGCACCAGACCAGATTGAAGAATTGATGAGCAGGGTTGCAGCTGAAGCCGCTGAGAAAACCAAAAGGGACTTGATTCACTCTGAGGAGATAATGAATGCGGCGAGACAACAAGCCTTTCAGGTAATCCTTTTTGACAATCAAAATGTAATCAAAATGAATGAAAACTATTATTCATCATCCGGTTGCATGATAATTTTCAGGAGGTCAAACAATGGTTAGCCAGTAGCGGATTGCAGTTTCAAGCACCGCAACAATTTGTGACGCCGTAACAGGCATTTGTTGAAGCTGAGGTAGACTTAGGAATGCCAAACGAGGAGATATTCCCAACGGTTGCCTCAAACTATATGCCTCCGGATCCGAGAAGAGTTGTTCAGGTTCATATTGATCACTTTTCTCTTTTCTATTTAGATTTATGTTTGGCTTAGCATTAGGGTTTCTAATTGAACTGAATTTCAGGAAGAAACGCTGTGCGATCTCTTTTCCCTTGATCACCTTAACCAGAAGATTAAGGTGGCCGAGGAAAATATTATTCTGAGTGTTGTTGGTCAGATCATACATGGCGTACCACTGACTGATCAACAACTCTACATCCATCTTCTCCGAGTAGGCAATGATTTTCGTCAGTGGCAAGTCCCTGGTAGGTCAGATGAGCTATTAGGAAATAATATAGGAGGGCGACTCCCATGGCCGTCATTTTTGGTGGAGATAGGCCACAAGGTATCGTTTTATTTAATTATGATAATTTGTTTTATCCATCTATATTAGAACTCACTAATTAATTATCTGATGACATTGAATGCAGAGTTTGATAAAAAAGAAGCCAGATGCGAGCAAGGCGGTGGCGAAAAAAGTGATCGAGAGTCCAAAGGTTCCAAGTACAGGTGCATCCAAAACCTAATTAGTTCAATTGATTGTTTCAGGGTAGATTGTTGCTCAACGTTGAATAATCTATTCTTTTGTGACTGATTATTTCAGGGTCGATTGTTGCTCGCGATCCGCTACTTGAGCAGGATGCGATTGAAAAACTTACCACATCCGAACGAGAATTGTATGAACTATTGATGCTCCAACCAGAGCTTGAGAAAAATTTTGAGTTGCATAAATGTGATGTTTGGGGTACACACAGCGGCGAGGTTAAGTTCAACGTTGAATTGTGCGACATCCTCCAATGCTTTAGAAGAGAATCTCTAAACGTGTCGATCGTCAAGTTGTACTCTTGGTATGAATTTTCAACTTTTAAAATATTTTTTTTAAAGTATCATATTCAATTAGAGGTGAAAAACGTATGAATTAATATCCGTGAGTGTAGGTTTTGGATGAATGAATTTTCATAGGGAGAAAACAACATCACTGTATTAGATCCAGAGATGTTGGCTGCTCCTAAAATCAAACAAGAACAAAATGCTGTTGCGGACTACTTGATGAAGTCATTCGCGCAATATTCATCCAATTATATGGTTCTGCCTTATTTATAAGAGTAAGGACAATTATAACTAATAAAATATCAATTATCTCGTTTACATGTTTGGTTTAATTTCATGAAAACAATAATCTCTATTCTTGCAGCTTTCTTTGGATCCTTCTTGTTATTAATGTCGAGAAGCGCACCGTTCAAATAGTAGATTCTATCGAGCGCAAGAATCCAAAGATATTGATTAAGGGATTCATAACCCAGTAAGTTTTCGTTTCTAAATGAGATTCTGATATTAAGATAAGGACTACGTACGGTTCTATCTAAGCTATTAATAATATTGTATGCAGGATATACAAGCGATACCTTATGGAAAATAGAAAATATAACGCAAGGACCCGAACAACATTTGATTGGTACAAAATTTAGGTACGAGACTTAAAAAATATTTTAGCTACCTAGGATTTCTGAAACTATGCAAAATCTTAACTATCTTTCTTGTTGGATCTTAATTAGTGTCCGATACAAAAGGGCAGCACAGAATGTGAATATTTCACAATGCTCGCTATGAAAAACGTATTATCTTATTGGATAGGAATTCAGGAAATACCTCATGTAAGTAACTTATTCTTTTAACTAATAACATTTGATCAAACAATTAGATTTTAGAATTTCATGATCTAACTAATAATATTTTTGACTTATTTATCATGATATGCAGACGATCGAGCCAGTTGGAGTACCGTACAACAAAGAAATGATTGATGGTATCGTGACAGAAGTTATGGACTTCATGCAAGTGGTATTATTTGATTAAAATGTGTTATTTGATGACTTGCCATGTTTGATGATACTTGTGATATATATAAATACTTTGTTTATTGTTTGTTTGATATGCATGATTATATATGTTTGATATATGTGTGCTTTGTGATATATATATATATATATATATATATATAGAGTTTAGCTACGGTGAGTCGCGACTCACGGACCCTCCGGTGAGTCGCGACCAAAACTCCTAGATCTAGATCAAAATGACCGATCCAAACCGTCCAATATGATCTCCCTATTGAAATCTCCATGTAGACCAAATTTTTTATTTTTTCGAAATTTTTAAGTATTTTTTTGAAATTTTAGAAAATCGTTAATCTAATTGGTTCTGAACCATTAAAAAACATCAGTTTTTAAAAATCCGAAAAAAATACTTAAAAATTTCGAAAAAATAAAAAATTTGGTTTGCACGGAGATTTCCATAGGGAGATCATATTGGACGGTTTGGATCGGTCATTTTTATCTAGATCTAGGAGTTTTGGTCGCGACTCACCGTAGCTAAACTCTATATATATATATATATATATATATATATATATATATATGCTGCATGTGTTAATGTAAATTGGGTACCAATTTGGTACCAATTCGGCTAGCAAATTGGGCTAGCCAATCAAACAGGCGAAACCCAAAAAAAAATGAATTTTGTAACGGTTATTAAGGAATAACCGTTACAGAACATTATAATTTCATTTTTTTATTATAAACATTATCTGTAACGGTTAATACCTAATAACCGTTACAGATGTTCTCTAAATACCGTACCTGTTCCGTCCACAATACCATAACGGTTATTAGGTAATAACCGTTACACATGTTCTCCAAAAAACTGTACCAGATTTCCCTTGCATAATACCATAACGGTTATTAGATAATAACCGTTACAGAAGAGGGGACTACTGTAACGGTTATTGTCTAATAACCGTTATAGATCTGTAACATTTATTAGACATTCTGTAACGGGGGCTACAGTAACGTTTTGTGTACCGTTACAAATGTCTTTTATTAACCGTTACAGAAACCAAAATTTCGCGTAGTGTGTAATTAACATAACAAACTTAACGTCAAAATAAGTAAATAGTGATTAAAATCTTAGTCTCAAAAATAAATTGAATAATTAGAAATGAAAAAAAAATGCTAAAAAGATGATCTAGCTTAATTCACGTAGATACGATCTTCTCACACAAATCCCAGCTCATGTGCTTCCCCATACACGACAGCTGTGGCCAGTCGCCTAGAGGGGATAGAGGTTTGCCGTGCAAGCTTCGATTTATATTGGTCGGTTTCTACTGCCAATACCAACCGCTATTATCCATTTGTTTAAAAGATATTGTGTTAGTATTGCTTCTGTAAGAGGATATGATATATCGATAACTAGCATATTGTCACGTTGCACGTTCAAAATCTCTCTGTGGCCGTGATTTTGGGTTCTTTTAACATGCCATAATTGGTGGCTCTTGTATTTGTTTTGGTACTTAATTTAATCTAATTTTATTGTTTTGAAGATATCAATCTTCCTTCTTTTGCATGACTGACACAGAATCTTAAGAGGAATTAAAAATAGGATTTGCTGTGCTTTCGGTGTGTGCATCTGAAATTTATTGCTGTTTTCGTTCGTCTCGATTTGCAAAATCACCCTGCCTCGAAAAAAAAAGAAATACTTGCTTGCGTAGGAGGCATGATTATTTAAAAGTTACGAATGATGTAATCCAGGTCCTTGTGTGTAATTTAATTTATGGAGTGTCTTCCGAGCCTCCAAGTAGAAATTAGTAAAAGATTTCATGGAATCATGCGGACATGTATTGATTTTCAATGGCATTAAATAATTTAATTATCTCAAGCGGTCAATTCTGCGTGATGGACAAGAAAACCCAACATGGAAAGTACCCAAAACTAATAAAGTTTAACTAGTTGGATATTGGGAATCTTGTTTTTTCCTTACAACTAAGACTTTTCTGCTACGCGGAATTCAATCTTGTTTAGACTTTTCTGCTATTGTGCCCGTCTCACGTCTCTAGGTCCTCTTCAAAGGTAGACTGCGCTAATGTTTACTATTTGTACTTTTGTGTGATGTAGGGCTAGGTAGACTGCATTAAAGTTTACTATTTGTACTTTTGTGTGATGTAGGTTGTCAACGAAATCCGTTTATCCGTTTATCTCATCCGTACCATATTCGATAAGGTGGGTACGGATAAGGTTTTATTTTCGTTAGATTAACGAGTATGAATACGAGTAAAAAATTTGGAAAGATTTTATTTTCGTTAGACTAACGGGTATGGATACGGATAAAGAAAATTTTTTTTTTAACTTATCGAGTACGGGTAAGATTTTATTTTCGTTAGACTAACGGGTATCGGTACGGATAAAGAAAAATTTTCGTTAACTTATCGGGTATGGATATGGGTAAGGGTTATTTCGTACCCATTTTCTAACGGGTAATATTTTACAAATATATAGAGTATATATAATCATATTTGTAGCATATTTCGAAAGATATGTTATTAATTTCGATCTTTATTCAAACTTATTTTTGATGATGATTTTTCATTCTATATTATATTATAATTTATAATTAGTTATATAGATTTCATAATTGATATGAGAATAAATTTCATAATTTTTGTTATGTCTAAAATATTATCTAAATATTTTACTTTATTTATATATTTATTTGATACTATTTATTTATCACATTATATATTTTCATTAAATTAATAATATTATTATTATCCGTTATGTACCGTTAATTCCTAACGGGTACGGGTATGGTATGGGTAAAGTCTTTTTTAACGGGTACGGATAAAGAAAATTTTAACGGGTACGGATATGAAAATACCTTCTACCGTACCGTACCCATTAACAACCCTATTTAAGACGAATAATATTTAGGAAAATAAATAGTGAAAGATAAACGGCTACTCACCAAATATGTAGTTTCATTGACAATAATATGTACTCCAATTCTCTATGGTTATATATTGATGTATTAGCAAGCATTTCTGATAGAGTTCTATGCGATATATATGTTCTTTTTATCAAAAAATAACGTCACGCTACAAACCAAGCCATAGTTTTGGAAGGACAACCCCGCCATAATTTTGGAAGGACAACCCCGCCACGTATGCACAATCTGTTGTACACACGTAAGGTTATAAAACTGTATCACAGATATAAATATCACAAATCGATAATCACATAATAATGACATTATTTATTCATACAATACAAGAGACTGAAAAAATAGACACATAGCAAAATCTCCAATCATCATACAAACAAAAACATAAGTAATAATGCACAGCGGATAGCTACTATTCCAGCTCAGCTTGGTTTTCAGGCAAAAACTCCTCTACTAAGCCTACCAAACCTGAACCTGCTCCACAAGCAAATTATGTGGGCTGAGTATGTGAATACTCAGTGGTGGAAAAAGAATAAACCTAAGGTTCTGGTTAATAACTAGTTAGGAACTAAACCATACTTAAGTTAGATCATTTTAATTCCTATATTGCAATTTCTAAGTGTAACTACAATTTAATGATATCACTAATCCACACATAATGACATGCCATAATAAAATCTGAAAAATATCTAGAGAAACGGATAATACTAGCATAATAATATATGGAGTTCATATAATAATACGAGAGTGAAGCACCCGCACTCAATGGTCGAGTCATAAGTTACATAAAATTCAGAATCCATCTCACAAATCCCAATTTAGATATGACATAAATCGTACCTACAGATCTACCTAACTAAGCCTTCCTCGATTACTCAACCTTGCCCTTATTCCCACATTCCCGCTAAAGAAGTGGGCAGTAAAACACGATACCGGCCAACTTACTCCTGTGGATCGAGAAACAGTCTGATATAATGACACACTTAGCTCTTAGTTCAATGTTAGGCCAAAGGAATATAATAACACAACACAAATGGAATATAATAGTAACACAAACAACTATCAAGTAACCGCAGTACCGCCTAACGATCGGTATCCTGAGTGATTATCGGAAACGCATTGCTCGAGATCGCTATCATAAGGAGCCCATTGTCATTCAGCTAGGGTGCCAACTCTCGATAATGGCAATTGCGTGCAAAACACTCTTATCTCACTATCCTGATCTGCACCAAATGCAAGTGTTGATAACGCACTTTTAAGTTTATTAATCACTTTATTAATATGAACGCATATCCCATATATATATATGCAAAACTAATCTTTTAGTTAATGACATGTGCTTAACTGTTTACTTAATGTAATGACATGATATGCACACATTTAGTTAATGATCTAATTACAAAGGATTAAACAAAACCTAAGGCATCCATATCAGTCATAAATAGACAATCCACACCTGAAAAAGTCTAGGAAGACGCGAATACTCCTCTGGATAGTCGGTGGTGTCCTGACATGCATCACCGGCCTCATACTCTGGGTAGTACTCGTCTGCTACTCCGGAGTAGTCCTCGTGCTCACCTAACGAAAGATCGACTAATCAGAACAGAAACTAAGTCTTAACACTCATTCTAACGATCACTGAATTAACCCTTTATTTGGATTGAGATTCTAACTATAAGGATTAAGGATTCATATTATCTAAAAAAGAATTATATTTTAAAATATATTATTAATTTGAAAGAAGTATTTTATAAAATTTTGAAAGAGTTCAATTTAGAAAATCGTGTGAAGAAAGTCATTCTGACGTGTTCATACAGTCAATTCTACGCGTTAGAGACGTAAATAGAAGCTTGCGAAATCCTTAACAATTTAAATCATGGATTAATACTTTTAGTTAATTATTAAATGAAACTAAAAAATTATACAAATAAAATATAAATAAATTAAACTCAAATGTCATTAGAAATAAATTAACTATAAATATACTAAGCATAGACAGAAAATGAATTAGTCTATAAGTTATAATTATAATTAATTACGATTTTTAATGTTTTAAACGTGTTGGTGTTTTAATGTGCTTGGAATCATACGAGTCCATATAGTTGTTTCCGTTATATCTGTATTTTCAGAATTATGTCTAGACTATTTAAAATCCTCTTCCATCTTCAAGTTTACGTATTAATCCGATTTATTTAGGCAACACTTTAGTTTCATACCATTTTCTCGGTCCACTTAGCTAGTCTCAAACTAATATACAATCCTCACTTTTTAAGTTAATCCCTTTTTTAAACTCAAAAAAAAAGTTAATCCCTTTTAATTAACTTAATTATTCTTTTAATTAATCTTGTACTCTTAAGTCTGGACCAGACCCAGTCCAGCATAACAAATTCCAACAGAAGAGAAATGGATCTATCCACAGAGCCCAACACAGAGGAGAGCAGCCCAGCCAACAAGGCAGAGCCCAACAACACACACCAGGTCTCAACAGGCTAGAAAAGAATCACGCAAGGCCCAACACAGAGCCCAGGCGCAACAAGAAAGAAGAAGCCGGGTCCGAGGATCAAATCTGAACCCGACAAGAAAAACCGAAACCAAACAAAAGCACATATCCGACCCGACAGGCCTGTATTTTTTTCACAAAGGACCCTAAATCAAAATTAGTTACTGAACAATTACTAAACAACCCCTAATAAGAGGATAAATTACCGATAAGTCCAAAGCTAGTTCTAAAATATTTTCACTTTAGTCCCTGAGAGAAAAATAACCTCACAAAAAGGTCCCTATACCTACTGAACTCGTACTAGAGAGCAACCAGAGGAGTACCAGGCCAGTACCAAGCCTGTACCAGCTTGATATCAGACCAGAGAACACACACAAAGCACAAGCTAGCCTAGACAACAACACATTTACTCTTAAATTGATTCTGCGCGCTTTATCCTAACTTTAGCAAGAACAGAGTACTAATACCAATCCATAAAAGTTGATAGACAGACAGTTGCACATTCAAGCATTCACAAGCACTAACAGATCAAATTAAGCCACAATAAAGCATAAGCATAAGCTCAATCACAGAGCAGATCAAACAATCACAAAGCACAGTTCATTTATGTGCCTGCTTTAACATCACACATTTCATATGATATCCACCAATCAATCAAGACAAGGCAAGCACATATTTCAATAGAGGACATGCACAACAAGCAAGCATTCAACAAATCAAGTCAATCAAGGTGCATTCCTCACAAATTTCCAACACAGAAACAAGGAGAAGGAGAAAGAGTTGACGAATCGAGATAGCTCAGCAAAGAAAAGAGGAGAAGAGGTAGAGGCAGTGAGTGAGAGAGACACAGGTTACATAATAGGCGAGAGAGAGATATGGAGTCCAAAGCCTGATGTCGTTTGATTCGTCGAAGCTAACGGTGGAGGGAGTGGTCCAGAGAGCTGCTAGTGGACGGATTCCAATCCACGTCCAATCCTGTCCAATAACAGAGGATTAATATCCACAACCAAACCACGTCCATAATAGATGCTAATGTTCAGTCCATGTCCAATTCATTCATAAACCAATTAACGTCCATATAGTGTCCACGAATTATCCATGTGGACGGAGTTTTGAACCAATTCAATTAGTTAACATAATATATGGGGCTATTTAAACCAACTCGCGTGCACATTTAGTCCATGGACCTCATCTCTTGACCATCTAGAAATCTGACGGTTCAAACATAATGCTACAAGTTGTATAGAAATCCGACGATACCTATCTCTTTTATTTTGCATAGTTCTTGAATCCTGACTAATCTAGACCGTCTACCAAAAATCAAACATATTTAATTTGTAGGAACCTTCGCAATTATGATCGTCCAATCTTAAATTCACAGTCCGGATCAGATAGTATTATCTAATTATACCCACGAAAACAAAGACGATCCAAACCTAAATTATTTGATTCGGCATTTGACTGAAATATTTTTTTCCTTTTTGCAGAGAAACTTATATATATATATATATAATTTAAAAAAACAGTAATTAGTAACAATAAATAACAGAAAAAGGCAACGATTTTCTCAGTTCAAGAGTGGAAGTGAGGAAGAATTTCAAAATACAAAGCAAGTAAAGGATTTACAAGAAGCTTATCGGATCTGAATCGAAAAAGAAAGCTCCGAAATAGATTCTCCTTTTGTCAAGTCGAGAGATCTACCGATCTCAGATCCTCTCTGCGAAATTGAATCCTCGGATCAAAGGTTTTGTTTAAAGAAATATTATAAAGTTCCGAGATTGTCTTAGCATTGTCGTCGTCGGACGAGACAGAGCGGAGGAGGAGGAGTACAGAAGAAGCGGTGGAGGGAGGAGAAGGAGGAGGTAGATGCGTAGGAAGGATAGAAGGGATTCGAGGGGGAGAGAGAGGTGCCACAGTGGCGACTCAGTCACTCGACAGAGCTTGAGGAGGCATGACAATGGCAGAATTCAATGGGAGAGGCGCAAGTGTTCTATTGGAGAAGAGAGAGACGTGCGACAGCGATCATAAATTGGTCCAGAATTTGTGCATAGTTTCTCTCAGTTTGTCCACAATTTGTCTTGACTTGTCCATAAAAATTTTTCTAATTGGATTTGGAATGGACTGAAGTCCAGATCGAAAATAGTCATCCATAAAATGTTCAATGTTGTCCAGCCCATATTATCCATGGACTGTCCAATCCACTAGCAGCACTAGGTCCAGTGGAGTTCACTTGGGTCTGCAATGGGTGGGACGTAGTGTTCTAAATACGTGTCGTGCCGTGTCGTGTCGTGTCAAACACGTCGTGTTTAGATCATCTCTCGTGTCGTGCCGTATCTAAATCCTAAGAGATAGACACGCCACGCCTCGTGTCCTCGTGTCGTGTCTTCTTTAGACGTGTCGTGTCGTGATGTATTCAGACACGTTTAACTTTTTTGACATGAATGTAATTTGTTTATGAAATTTAAAAATTATGTTTGTTCAATACGTCAAAAATTAAGAAAATAGACGTATTGTACCATTGAATTAAAATATAGATTAATTTAACATCTTTATCCTAAATTTAACATATAGCAAAAAAGCTTTAAGGAAGTTTCAAACGATGATCAACAAAATGTAAAAACAATATATGAAGACAGAAAACCAAATAAAGACTATGTTTTAGTACCAAAATGGCTCTACAGGCGTTACACAACGCAATTTGGGCGTAACACAATGCTACAAGAACTGTTTTATTGTTGTACTGATCTTTTGAGCCTAATTTGACTGTCTTATGATCCGAATTTGAAGAAAAAACATGAAATTTGTAGATTTCTTGTTTTATTTCTAGAGGTTTTTGAATCACCTCAATCAGAATTTGGAGTAGAAACTTTGAGTTAAAATACTAATCATTGTCTGTTGAAACTGGCAGCAACGTTGTGCAACACCTTGGAGCGTCAAGTAACGCCCCAACAGCTAGTTTTACAACAAGATAATTCCAGCGGTCATATTCCAACGTCGTGTGATGCCCTTTGGGGTCAGGTAACACTCGGACTGATTTTTGTTGGTAAAAGAACTGTTTCATGGCCTATTTAAACCACCCATTGTCTTATCAATTAAGAGAATTATGCTTACCCAAAACCAATCTAGATTTGAGCCTTTGCTTAGCCAAAACCACAATAACTTATGGAGACGTACGAGTAAGGCTAGCATATCCATAGCTGGTCGGAACTCTTTAATCACATTGCGTGTTAATTTTTTTCTTTATTTTCTTGCTATACTTGAATTGCTTAGCATGTTAATTGTTGGATATCAATTGAATAGTATTAGGACAACTTATACCGAATCGGTCTAAAATCTTGATTACTTCCGCTAAACCATGATTAAGTCGTAGGATAGTTTACGGACAACATATGCCATACTTTACCATACTTTATTTATTTGTACTAACCAATTGTACTAATTAACTAATTAAGCTACTCTCAACATAAAGTAACATGGTCTTGTAATTCACAAAATCATACAAACATTATTATTTGTACCAGATTGGAATTAAATTATTAAAGTTCATATTTTATACAAAATTTCCAATTAATCATTCTGGTCAACTAAAAACTAGTTTGACAACTAATTATTATAAACTCTGCAAGCTGTCCGGCCAATTAATCAAGATCGACTGTACAATTATTTTAGCACAACCCCAAACATTGTTAACATACAATTATAGATAACATGACATCATAGACCAAATAATCACATAAAACCTCCAATAAAATTTTAGTCCGGCAAAGAGACCATCGGTTAATTAAAGAAAATGCAGGAAAGCCCAGCAAAAATAGAAAATGTCACAAGAGTTTGTATAGTTACCTTCCATGTCCAAAGAATTATGTGTGCACTTGACCTTGGTACCAGCCCTCTTACTTCCCCTTTCGATTTCTTCACTTGTTTTGGGATAATTAACTACAATCTCAATTGGTTTTGCGTTTGGGCATTGAATTGTTGCATGAATTTACACAATTTCTCCACTTGTTTTTCTTTCTCTTGAAACCGGTTATAAGGGACTTGGTAAGGAGAAGTGAAACTGGTATGGCGATATACCCAAAATAAACAGATTAAAGGAAATATAATGGGCGGTACCAACTAGGTCGGTAAGAAAGCCGATTGAGTTTTCTATTGAATATGGTGCACAAATAATTATTTAGAGATACATTATACATGATATGGTCCCATTTGTAATTTGCACAATGATTTATAGAACTGATGTGGACGTATGGCTGGCAAAATCTTCAATGTATATATGTCAAAGGTGTACATGGCACAATTTGTCATGCAGTTATTTCATATTATACAAGATCCATGACATTTAACTAAAATAAAAATCCATTCTTTAAAAACCGTCCATGAATTTCTATTTTTTTTTTACCTTGCTTTCTGAAATGTAATAAACTATTGGTTGTATGAAATACAATGACCAATAATATCGAACCACAAAATAATGCAATTGCAATTTCCAAAAATATTCTAAGACCTTATAATCAAAATGTTGAAATTTATATACCAAATAAAAACCAATTCTAACATCCTTTCCTCCTCAAAATTTAATTTCGTCCTCAAAATTCTTTAATACTAAGTTTCATACAACATTTAAAACATCAAACAAATATAAGTAACTAATAATTTTCAGATTAGAAATAAAAAAAATACTTCAATTTTAGGAGGCTTTTCTATAGTAACACTACTGACGTGACGTCAGCGCTATGAATCAAGGCCGTTGGCTTTTTTTTGAGTTTTGCGGGGCCTGTTGATTGGGGTGCTTTTTCGTTGTTTCCTTTTTGCCTCTTAATAGTCACGTAAGTTATTAACTTAATTGCATATGTATATGTTGTGCAACATAGTACATGACATGATCCAATGAAATAAATATATAGATTATATTATGTGTCATTATTTATTTCATATGAGTTTAATTTTAAGTTTGAGATGGTTCAACATTTCCACATGAGGATAGGTTCTATAAATATCGTCTACATTTGATTCTTGATATTGGTTACTATGAGGATTTTATATATGTTATCTTCAATTGTGCGAGGAAAAGTTGTTCATCAAGAAAATTGTATGTCCCTCATTAATTTGCTTAGTGAGTGATGATATCTGTTTGGGGGAGTTGAGACACATGTATTACTGGATGTATAGAAGATCCCAAGGGCAAGTTCAATCTATATGCCACCTCCCCAATTCTTTCCAGAATCTCATATGGTCCATAATATTTTGGATTTAATTTGGACCCAGGTTGACCAGAAACTGTTACTTGCCTGTAGGGCTACAACTTCAAGTATACCCAATCACCCTCCTTAAAAAGACCTTTCACTTCTGTTTTTATCAGCATACTTCCTCATTCTCTCCTGAGCCTTCTCTAACTGTGTCTTCAACATCTGTAGAGTTTGCTCCCTTCTTAGCCCCTCCCAACCTAATAGAGAAATTGACTCAATGTCAGTATTGGTTATGGGTAACTCTCTGGGTTCATAGCCGTATAAAGCCTTGAAGGGGCTGCATTTCAGTGAGGTATGATAGCTAGTGTTATACCAGTGTTCAGCCAAATATAGCCATGTGCTCCATTTCTTCTGTTTATAAAAAACCATACATCTCAAGTATTTCTCCAAGCACTGGTTTACCCTCTCAGTCTGTGGATGGTATGAGGTGCTGTAATTTAGTTTGACACCTTATTGTTCCATTATAACCTTCCAAAACTTACTAGTGAATAGTGGGTCTCTATCAGTGATGATGCTGAGTGGTAGGCCATGGAGTTTATACACATGTTGTAGGAATAATTGAGCTACCTCCTTTGCAGTGTAGGGATTTGACATGGGTATGAAGTGAGCATATTTTGTGAACCTGTCAACCACCACCAATATTATTGTTTTACCCTCTGACTTAGGCAATCCTGTTATAAAATCCATGCTAATACCTTGCCAAGCTCCATCAGGTGGAGGAATTGGTTGTAACAACCCAGGGTTAGCTACATCTTCACTCTTGTTCAGTTGACACACTTCACAATGTTTTACCTCTTCTTTCACTATTTCTTTCATCCCTGGCCAATAAAAAAGCTTCTTGAGTCTTTGGTAAGTGGGATATACTCCTGAGTGGCCTCCTATGCTTGATGCATAAATTTCTTTAACTAACTTCTATCTCCATTCATCTTTTGCACCTACACATATCATATTTTTGTATCTCACAATACCCTGGTGTACTGCATATTTATTCTCATCCAGCTCCTTCTTCTTTATCTTGTCCAATAATTCCTGCACCCAAGTATCTCATGTATAACTGCCTTTAATTTCCTCCACCCATTGAGAAATAAGTTCACTGACAGCATTCAAATTTCCTGTCTCCCTCTCTTCATGGGAACTATCACCATCCCTTCTTGATAGTGCATCTGCTACCTTGTTCTCAACACCCTTTTTATACTCAATTCTGTAGTTTAATCCCATCAACTTATATAACCCATTATGCTTCATAGCATGATTAACCCTTTGCTCCAAAAGGTGTTTGAGAGCAATCTGATTAGTCCTTATGACAAATGGTCCCCCCATCATATAGTGTTTCCACTTCTGTACAGCAATCAATAGGGCCAAGAACTCCTTCTCATATACAGATAATCCCACATTTTTGGTCCCAAACTCTTGCTCAAGAAGGCAATAGGTTGCCTCTTTTGCATGAGGACAGCTCCTATTCCCTTCTCACTGGCATCAGTCTCCAGAATGAATTCTTTGGAGAAGTCTGGCATGGCTAGTACTGGAGCTGTGTACATTGCCTCCTTCAACCGATTGAATGCTATGTCAGCTTCTGGACCCCACTTAAAAGCATTCTTTTTGAGCTGCTTAGTGAGGGATCTGGCAATTGTTCCATAATGTTTAATGAACTTCCTGTAATACCCAGTTAAGCCCATAAACCCTCTCAACTCCTTCAGTGTTTGTGGTTTTGGCCAATTGCACATGGCTTGAATCTTCTTTGGGTCTGTGGCTACTCCTCCTTTAGATATAATATGCCCCAAGTATTCTATCTAGTCCATGCCAAACTCACATTTGCTTTTCTTTGCATACAGCTGATGTTGTGTTAGCAACTCCAAAACTAACCCCAAATGCTCCTTGTGTTCCTCCATACTTTGGCTATACACTAGTATATCATCAAAGAATACTAGCACAAATCTTCTCAAGTAGGGTTTAAATAACGTATTCATTAAAGCTCGAAAAGTGACTGGGCATTAGTCAAGCCAAAGAGCATTACATTAAACTCATAGTGACCCTCATGGGTTCTAAATATTGTTTTGCATTTGTCCTCCTCCTTCATTCTTATTTGGTGATACACTTGCACCATGTAATTCATCTAGAAGGTCATCTATGACAGGTATGGGATATTTGTTTTTAATTGTGCTAGAATTGAGTTGTCTATAGTCCACACACATTCTCCAAGAACCATCCTTCTTTTTCACCAATTGTACAGGGGATGCATAAGGGCTTTGTGATGGTTGTATCAACTGATTGTTGAGTAACTCAGTGATTATTTTCTCTATTTCAAGCCTTTAAAAATAACTATACATGTAGGGCCTTTGATTGATGGCTTTACTGTCTGGGTTCAAAAAGATACCATGCTCAATATTTCTGCTGGGTGGTAGCCTTTTTGGTTCCCCCAAAAACTATTGAAAAAGAATTTAGTACCTCCTGCAACTCCTCAGGTATGGCTATTGGCAATGTGGCAGTTCCTGCTGCTGATTGGGTCATGGTCGTATCCTCTACGCACATGATATGAGCCATTAACACTTCACTTCCCTTCTTTAATTCTTTTTCTGCATCTACTGTGCCTTGGTAGAGTTTGATTTTTGCCTTTTCTTCTCTCACCTGCAATAAAATAGTTTGATCTCCTTGCTTGAACTCTAGTTGGCATGCTCCCCAATCCACCTTCATAGGTCCCAAGCTTTTCAACCAATCAATCCCCAGAATCATATCATATCCTTGCACATCTAAAACTCTCATATCTCTCTCAAATGTATGGCCTTGTAAGCTAAATTGGAGAGCTTCATATTGCAAGTCAGTGACCATTTTAGCTCCATTGGCTACAGTCACAACCATAGGTACAATTTGTTTCAGTTTTGGTTGAGTTTCCTGTAAAACAGTTGGATGTACAAATGAGTGGGTACTTCCACTGTCCAATAAGGCACATATTGGGGTTTTGCCAATTTCTCCCTTGAATTTCATCATATGTACCTTCTGTTGCTCTTTGCTATTGAACATTGTAATAGTGGCTTGTTCAATTTCTTCATCACTTACTTCTTCTACCCTGTATTCCTCATTCATCTCTATTTCTGTCTCCCCTTGAATAGCATTCAGTAATCTCTAGGCACATTGGCGACCTGGATAGTACTTTTCATCACATTTATCACATAGACCCAGTGTCCTTCTTCTCTGAAACTCAGCACTTCTTAAGTTGGAGTTGGGTTGCCATGGCTTAGGGTTTTGATTGGATATCACAACCTCCTTTCCTTTGTTATGCACAAATTGAGTGGGTTTAGGTGGCATTCTAGTTTTCTTATTTTGCAATTCATAGTTTGCCTCCACTTTCAATGCTTGATTGAATGCAATATTGAGCCTTTTGAGTTCAAACAACTCCATAGTTCCCCTTAGTTCCTCCTTAAGCCCACTCACAAAGCCAGCAACAAAAAATTCTTCATTCAATGCTAGATTGTACCTCAAGAGTTTGAGCCTGGCTTTGTCAAACTTCTTGATATACTCTTCCACCTTGCCCATCTGATGCACTCTTTTAAATTCATCCACTGGATGCTTGACTGCTGTGAGCTTAAATATGCTGAGTACTTCATTTACTAATATGGGCCAAGGCATAGGCTGTGGTCCTTGTGTCATACCCATATACCACTCATGCAGGTCATCATTGAAGTTCATTACTGCCATCTTGGTCTTATATTCTTCAGAAATTGCATACATATCAAAATAGAACTCACAGTTGTTTCTCCATATTATGGGGTCAGTTCCATCAAATTTAGGAAAATCTAATTTGGGTAAATTGATCTTCATACCACCTCTCTCATATTCCCTTCTATTATTTTTTCTTTCATACCTCCTCACAAACTCTTCACCCCTCCTCAAATCTTCACTGTCTACATCATACTCAGATTCATACCTAGAATTGATATTAGGACCACCTATATTTTCACTACTCTTCTGCTTTTCTCCTTCATTGGTTAAAGTAAGAATAGGGGTACTGCTAGCATGTACCTGTGTACTTGTACCGCTAGTTTCAGCTCCTTCCCCCACAACTCCCTTTCCTGATACCCACTTCATAGTTTGTTCCATCATCAGCTCTGGTTTAAGCATCCTTTCTTCAGCCGCCTTATTAGGGGACTTGCTTTGATTGGCAATTAATGCAGCTAACCTCTCTTCCATCCTTCTATTGTTATTATCCTGCCTCTTTGTTGCCTCTCTCAATTCAACAGCCAACTTGCTCAGTTCAGCTTCCATCAGTGCATTCTTCTCTTTAAGCTCCTCCATATCCTTATTTTTGGTTGATTGAGAATTTTTGCCCATGCACCAACTAATTACTCTTCAGGCCCTTGTTAATCGGTGCTCTGATACCAAGTTGTCACAAACCAGAAATATAAAAGCTAGGTTTACGAAGAAAATCTCAGTAACTACTTGTCTCAGCACAGTTAATACTAGACCAATTGAACATAGGGTTTAGTAATTGGGATAAATTAATGGAATTGGAAAAGAGAATTCACTGCAACAAGAAATAGTAGTAAGAAAAGATTAAATTTGCATAATAGTCGGATATTAATCCTCTAACAAGAAAAGATACAATAGAGATAAAATAGATAGTAGAAAATAAGGAGAAATGAGTTTTGGTTGGTTAAGATCTAGAAATCGCATAAGAAAACCCTAACTGCTCTCCCCCAATTGCTTATATAGTCTCTTACAATTATCTGGAGATAAAAACAAGAAATTACAAACATGTATTAACTAATTATCGCCGTAATTCCTGAATTGTCATTTAGTGAAGCTCCAGTGGTCCCGTCTCTCTCCTTAACTACCAGCTCGTTAATTCTCCTTCTTAACTCCGTCAATCTCTTGCACTGGGTCCCCGTTTGCAGTTGTCAAAGGTTTAACGTCCCCTTTGTACATTCTGTCAATATTAACGGGTCCCATGCATCATGTTGACTGGCTTTGACTCTTTTCGCACTCCTAATTTCATTTCCTTTTTATCCTTTGTGATTGATGCTTGTAATTCCACTCCTGACAAGCTCATTGTGAGAGAGGGGAAAGAGACTTCTTGGACTGGTTGAGAGATGGCTCGTGTGAGGGAGGAGGCAGGCGAGAGAGCGACGAGAGTAGCTAGGGTTTGCACATGGCAGGCGGAGAGAGCGAGAGAGGAGATGGGTTTTCTCCTTTGTCCCTTCCTCTCTTGAAAGAGAAAGAAAATGGGCTGCTGCACGATGAACTTATGGGCTGATGGGCCACGGAATAACGTTAGAAAAAGGAACATAAACATCCGAAAAAATTAATAGTAACATTCCTGTTCATCTAAACTTTGATAATAACAAAAAAAATTCGAAATTTTAATACTAACGTAGCTGGATCGTCGTTTGAAATGACGAATGGTCTAAACCCTTGGATCATCATTCCAAACAACGATCCAACATTGGATCGTAGTTTGGAACAACGATCCAAGGCAACTTTTTTTTTAAAACGGCTATGCTCCAAGGGATACAGCTGTGTTGTCATGTTATATCAGTATAAAGAAAAAAAAAAATAGGTGCAAGTGCATAATAAAAATTAACGCACCAAGTGTTACCTGCCAAGGGATACAGCTGTGTCTTGGCTAAGCTGTATATATATATTCGGAAATTTTTCCTTGATGTGTTATTTATACGTGCAGAAATATAGTCTTTATATTTATACTTCATAATAATGAACAATTATATATGATTGATAGGGCTCCGATAAGTCTTGAAAAATCATCCATGATAAAAAAAATTTTCCTACATTTTTTTATTATAAAATTTACTTTTTTAAATGTAATAGTTTCAAAATTTAAAGATAAAAACGAGCTAAATATTTTAATTAAGCATAATAAAATAATTAATCAATTGTATATCCGTTTAAATGAATAATGAAGGTTGTAATGATTAACTAATTCCAGGTTAATTTAGCCCTTTATTTTTGCCCTTCTAATTGCATCCTTTGCTGAAAACTAAACAGTACATTATAGAAAATGTTAAATTTCTCAGACCAAAAAGAATTATGGTAATTTATCATATCTATATCTTTTAGCACATCTGATACAATAAATAAATATCTATATATAAATGGCCTATCAGTCTATCACAAACAAAATAGAGTAAAAAGTTAAATATTTAAATTAGATTCAGAAATAAATTTCTAAAATTTATAAATTAATAAGTATCATGCATAAACGTCTCACAAAAATATTAGGTTTTGGGAACATATATAGCAATAAAATTACGTAAATATTAATCATTACTTGATGTGAAAAGTTCAGAAATAAACGATAACAAATACTGGAACAAAAAGCTAATACTTGTGGCAGACGAATATATATATGTTACTTAATGAAATTTTTTTCTAAACAGAAATAAATTGTCTTAATTAGATATGGGGTTCACTAGTGAAATATTTTTCAATATATATAGGGTTCAATTATTATATATCTATAAAAATCTTCATTCTACAAGTGTAAATATTAAACCATAGTGCTATAATTCATAAATAAATGGGGTCAATTGACCCCATTTCTTGCACATAGGTAGTGAATTATAAATTGTGGCGTGTTAGGTGTGTTGACACGGTATATATCCGTGTTACCACGACAGGACACGACTGTGTTTCTGTGTCGTGTTAAAATTGTGTTGTGTTAGCATTTTCAGAAAACTGACAAGGTTTAACACGACACGATTTGACACAACACGGTTACAATACGACACAACACGATTTTATTTTATTTTAAAATTTAAACTTAAAGCAATATTATAAAAATATTAATATATTATAAAAACTAATGATGATTTGAATTTTAAGGAAAAACTATCATATATAAACTATAATTAATAATTATGAAATAATTAATATTATGTAATTCGTATTTTATTATCTAGTTAATTAATTATCATATTACATCATCATCAATTATTATCATATTATTTTTTGTCAACTATATAACTGATTAATAAAATTTAATACAATTTTTTCTCATTTTTCTCTAATTTTAAAATATATTTAACTATTTTTAGAAAAAATAAAATATAATAAAATATTGAAACGGTTCGACACGATTGACACGGGTGTGTTATATCGTGTCAACACGGCGTGTCAACCGTGGCGTGTCAATTTTCGTGGCGTATCGACCTTTTTCTCTATTTAGCATGACACAACACGATACGGTTTCAAATCCGACCTGTGTCAACACGATACGACACGATGCCAAACATGACTATGTTTGCCACGACACACCACGATACGCCAATATTGCAATTCACTACACATAGGTCCGCCACTGCTATCAAGTATGAGGTAACTTTGGTAAATGTATCCCTCTTCAGCCCAGTTTACTTAATCCAATCTGTTAGAAGCACCATGTAAGAGGTGCCTAAATGCAAGAGTAAAAAATAAGAGTTTACTTAATCCAATCTGCTACAAGCACCATGTAAGAGGTGCCTAAATGCATGAGTCAAAAATAAGATTTCACGTTTAAGAAAAAAGTTGCCTTGGATCGTTGTTTGGAATGACGATCTAAGGGTTCAGACCATTCGTCATTCCAAACGACGATCCAGCAACGTTAGTTTAAAAATTTCAAAATTTTTTTTGTTATTATCAAAATTTAGATGAACAGTACCATTACTATTAATTTTTTCGGACAGAAACAATCTATTTCGCTTAAGTTCCGTCTGTTTGAACGAAACCCATTCAAACGTAATGAAAATCTGTTGCGCTTCTGTTCTTCCAGGACAGAATAGAACGAAAAATATGCGAAACGTTACGGTATTGATAGCTCTAGGTATATATAGGCTCCGTTTTGATTGATTAGGAACAAGAGAAATAGTCTATTTCTAAATGAAAAATATTGGGAAGTGTGTAAATTTGTGAAGAGTTTAAATTGTTTATAATAAATTTACGTCTAGGAAAAAACTATTTTTCCTATTCTCATACGATCCAAATGGGCCATAGTTACCTAGAGTAGATAGCTTAATATTGAATTGTGCGTTGAAGATTGTAACCTAAACTAGATAGCTCGCGCTCGCTATAATGCTTACGTTCTTCGCGGCGAACAAATTTGGGTACCATATACTTTAATTTTGCTGCTAGTTAAAATTAAACAAGCACAATGACATGCGGCACTATTTAATTTTTTGTTTAGACATTTTATAGAGTGTTCATGATTGATTTATCAAGAGAGGATTTTCTAAAATGATACGTGAAAAGTTGGTTGAAGGTAAAGAGTGTATAAATGTAATTATCATCTCCCATCTTTCATGCAATGTTGAATCCATCAATTATGCACGTTAGATTAATTTACTCCATCAATTATGTACTTTACATTAATTTACTCGTATCATTGAAATCGATGTTTCATCTGAACTAAAGACTTCCTCCATTAAATTATTGTATTTCTCCTTTTGGCAGTACAAATATGAAATAATTAAGAAATCAATACGTCTGACTCTGAAGGGCAATTTTGTAAATTCCTCTGCACGACTTCAGTGCTGCTGCTCTATATAGCTCCCTTTGAGAACAGAGGAAGGGCAGGCGCAAAGCCAAACTCAAATAATCCAATTCTATCCTACTATTCAAAACTTTCTAGACATGAATATGTTTTCAATTAGAAACATTCTTCTCTTGATTGTTTTTGTGGCTTTTGTAGACCATGGCGCCTGTAGTGCCTTCAACAGAAGCAGCTTTCCTGCTGGGTTTCTGTTCGGAGTTGGTAGTGCAGCCTACCAGGTTTACCATTTGATCTCAATATATATACACAACGCAATTGTCATTATCCTTTTCTGTTTATTTCCTGATATGATATGCATGTTGTACTATTTTTGTATCGGTTTGTACCAGTATGAAGGCGCTCCCACAGAAGGTGGCAAGGGACCTAGCATTTGGGACACATTCAGTCACACACCAGGTACACATCCCACTTATCGAAGCATGCACAGTGCTAGTGTGAACACAGCAATATATACACCGGCGCCAATGTTTCTGTTTTTGTTATAACTTTGAACTTGGATTGTATGACCTGTTTTGTCAAACAAAGAAACATCAAGCACTTCTGCAGTTTAAATTGAAATGCAATCGCATGAGAATACAAAGCCAAAAATAGTGCTGTCAAATGTGGGAAACGGCCATGGAACAGCCCTGTTCCGTTTTCATTCCGTTTCAGCAACGAAACAAAAATCTGATTTTATTTTCATTCTGTTTCGTTTAATGAAACGATATTTCCATTATGTTTATGTTCCATCTTCAGTTTTCTATTGTTATTTTTCATTTGTGCATACCGTTTCGGTTAAACAATATGATTATCTATCTCATTTCCATTTCGTTTTTGAAAATGAAACTATTTTTTCTTTCATTTTCGTTCCGTTTCAAACAAAATGAAACAAAAATGTGCGAATCTGTAGAGAATTGACAGCTCTAACTACAAATATACATATCTAGGGATACGATATAGTGTTGGGTAAAGTAAATTGGTCAACTTTATTTCTTATTTTGAAATTTCTATTTGAGGAAGATTTTAAATAATATTGTCCATACAGGTAAAATATTAGACAATAGCAATGGGGATGTAACCGAGGACTTTTATCACCGTTATAAGGTAAGCAATTTCTTTTCTCAATTACTCGTTTCTTCAATTTTATATATATGGTGTTTTGACAACGCATTAATATTTAGCGGTGGCCAAAACTTTGGAAAAAAAGAGTTTCTTTTCAAATGTGCTGAAAGTTAAAAAGTTTGATTGAACAGGAGGATATCGGAAACGTGAAGAAGATGGGAATGGATTCATTTCGGTTTTCCATCTCTTGGCCCAGAATTTTACCAAGTAATTATTTATCATAATTTTTATACAAAGTTCTCTGTTTTTGATATGGTCAACATGTTAGCTGGAAACTTAAACGAAGTAATAATCAGAAGTAGTAACGCAAGAAAATATTTGCAGACGGAAGCCTAAGTGGCGGGATAAACAGAGAAGGCGTCGATCACTACAATAACGTCATCAATGAAGTTATAGCTAATGGTGATTACATTACTTTGAACAATAAAATTATTAATTTTCTCTTCTATTCTGGCCAGTCTAATATTTTGGATAGTTATTTAACGGTTAAATTAATTTCAATAAATCATAAATCCTGAAAATACCCCCATTGCATCCCTAATTCAAGGTCAAATAAGGTTGAAGCCTCACGAATACCTTGTTAAAATTATTAATTATTATTGTTTCCTTATATTATTATTCCTTGATTCAATATCTGGCAAATAATTGTAGGCTTGAAGCCATTTGTGACATTATTTCATTGGGACCTACCGCAAGCCCTTGAAGATAAATATCTGGGTTTCTTGAGCACTCTGTTCGTGTGAGTTAATTGCATATACGTACATTACATAGCATTTCCATATATCTTCATGCATTATTTTTGTATGCACTTGCCAGGAACCAATCACATGCACATGTAAATATTTAAGATAATGCATAAACGGGTTTTAATATTTCAATTTGATAATAATTTAGTTATTTATATTAGAATCTAGTCCAGATCAGTTGACTTAAAGTAAAGGTCGATGTGCATATATGGAAATTCATGTTCAATACCAAATAAAAAATTTCGGTCCTATATTATAAAATTAATTGCTACTTAAGAAAAAATTGTTTTACCAAATATTTTAATGAAATATTTCCAACTCATTCGTTTAACATTTTCGACGCACCAAAAAAAATTTACACAATTCTTAATTATTATTTTTTTTATTTTGAAGATTGACAATTGCCATCCCAATGTTTAGTTTCAACCAATGACCTCCCTAGTCGCCCTATTCCTGAAGACGTGGCTTTATTTTGTATCATTTATTTATTTTGATGACATGGTTTTCTTTCAATTGAACAAGAATTCAAAATCCTTAGAAATTCTAAAAAAATTCATATATATGTTTAGTAAAAAAACATTGAAATGCTTGCAGAGAGGATTATGTCAACTACGTCGATGTTTGCTTCAAGGAGTTTGGTGACAGGGTGAAACACTGGGTAACATTTAACGAGCCAATTGTATTTTGCTCGGGTGGTTATGCGAGTGGTACAACTGCACCAGGACGATGCTCTCCTTGGGAAGCCGGAAAATGCAGTGCTGGTGATTCAGCAACCGAGCCTTACATTTGCGCCCACAATCTGTTGTTGGCGCATGGTGCTGCAGTCAAGCTATACAAAGAAAAATATCAGGTAAATCATCATTTAATTTTATTGCCATTTGTAATTACGTCCGTTTGAAGATTAAAGATTAAGTGAATTAATTAATATTGTTGTAAACTTGTTCATTTTTTCTTAAATATGAAGCAATTTTACATATAGTTAAAATTACCTTCGGAATTTTATTTAAATTTTACACAACCATATTTTAAAAACAAAGGCAACACTATAAATTTATAGCCTAGGACTGAACTAAAATCTAATGCGATTAGGGAGTTCAAAATGGCATAATTGGAATAACACAAGCATCACATTGGTTTCTCCCACATTCCTCTTCTAAAGCTGATGCCGCTGCTGCCCAACGTAGCTTGGATTTCATGTACGGATGGTACGATATATTTTGCTCTGACCTCTAAATCTGAATCTTTTTGAATTAGTTATGTCATAATTGAGTGTTTTTCAACTAGTTTTTTTATTTTATATATATAAACACAGGTTTCAAAATCCTTTGACATATGGAGATTACCCAAGAACCATGAGAAATTGGTTGGGAAATCGATTACCCAAATTTACAAAGGAACAGTCTGAAGTACTGATAGGATCTTACGATTTTATCGGAATTAACTACTATTCTACCTATTACGCCATAAACGCTCCAGCAAGCAATTCACTTATGCAGAGTTACAATACTGATTCGAGAGCTAATATTACAGGTATCGGATTTATTTCTGAAATTAAGAATGTAGAAACTCTAATTTTAATTTGCTAGGCTGCACTTAATTTAACACAAACAACTTGAAACTTTTTGTAATATCAACATATATATTGTTTAATTTTACTTTGACATGAGTTTTTTTGTAAGGAAAAATATAGGAATCTATATTGCCGAGACCTCCACTTAACTTGGTTTTATTTAATTATCTTTTGTACTTTAATAGGTGAGCGGAATGGAATTGCACTACCAAAGGTACATTTTTTGTTAATAATTTGGGGATATAATTTCGTCAAATTATATTCTCTATAATATATTATTTATTCGAACTAAGATATCATTGTATTTACTGCAGCCCTTCAATACATCTTTTATTAACATATACCCTCCTGGCATAAGAGATCTAACACTTTACACAAAGGCTACCTACAAAAATCCAGTCATGTACATTACTGAAAACGGTATATCATTTACTCCCAATATCTTTTATTTTGCTGTTTCTTTATTTCTCTCGTATTATTATTTCTTCATTGAATTTTCTTAGTAGTTGTAACTATTCTGCATTGGCTTACAGGAGTTCACCAGCTCACTAGTACCACAACACTGAGAGAGGCTTTGAATGACGTAATCAGAATATCATACCACCGTAATCATCTCATACAATTGAGCAAAGCAATAAGGTTAACTTTTCTTTAGTCAACAATATAGTAAAAATATAAATAAAAATGATTAAACAATTGAGAAAAAAAGAAAGAGTAACTAAAGAAAACATGTATCTATATATATATATATATATCCTAGATGCGCTCAATTTGGTTCGACCAATTAATAATTTCATCTTTGTTTCTTTTTTTCCCGATTATATATGATCATTTTATGGAGAAAATATCATTAGAATTGGTCTATTTTATTTGATTAATTTTATATTACTAATTCTAAATACCTCAAATAAAAGGAATGCATTAACTACAAATAAATTTGTTGAAGATCAGGATTTTGCAATTTGAGGTATAAACTGAATTCCTTGAATCGGGCTAAGAGTTGGGTTTCTAAGTGCTTATGAAAGCTTTATTTTATGAATCATATTAATTGTGTTTACTTTGATTGTCATATCTTTTGTGATAATTAGAGATGGAGCCGATGTAAGAGGCTATTATGTATGGAGTTTCTTGGATGACTTTGAATGGAATTTTGGATTCACGCGCCGTATGGGCCTTTATTACGTTGACTACAACAACAATCTGGCGAGGCGTCCAAAGAAATCTGCAATTTGGTTCAGCATGTTCATGAAAATCTGAAAATGTTTATTGCAAAAAGCGCAATGTTATTATGTTGGTCTCGATCATGTTGGCAAAATAAGATATTTCTAGAAAAAACTCTTGTCGTTGAAATAAAATGTTGAGTTTGTGTTGAACTGAATGTTATGAAAAACTCTAATCGTTTTATTAGAATGTTGAGTTTGTTTAAATTGCATGTTATGAATGCTGAAGTTTGATGTTAAATATTTTTATAAGAGCGTAAATATGAAATTCTATTCACATTATTTTGAGCTCTATAGTCGTCTTCATTCAGGAATTTTAAGAAAATTTACTTGTGCTGCTTGAATTGTTGTAGGTCGGTAAATATGGTCCAATTTAGGCCCAGTATTTTGCTTTATGCGAATGTAAATTAAGGTCATTATATTATATCGAAACTTTTGGGCAAATTGTTAAAAACAATTCTTTAAGAATTTTATTGAATCTATATATTTGTTGATCACCATCATGGATGAATTTTATACAATTTCTGTAGGTTTTAGGCGGTCCTTGACCTATATGCACATCTATCCTATAATCATGCATAGAATTTAGATGTACCGCAACGGAAGTTGATCGTTTGCCTAGATTCGTCTCAAAGCTTTGTTGTAACCTCTTGCTTGCGCTTCACGTCTTTCTTTGTACACAACTGGTACACCATAACCTCAGACAAAGGCTTGGCGTCACCTTTCACGAATCCAGATGCCGGTCGACTCGTGCGTGTGCTTCCTATTGCTCTCCAAGCAATAGGATGGCTACTCCCTCTTTCTGATCTCTCTCTGGACTCTCTAAGATGGTGGTTAACTCAAAAGTCATGAGTTCCAACCTTAGAGTCGCTTCAGAAGATAGGGGTATAAATAGCCAGCCTGGAAACAAACCTTTCAGATTCATAACTGTTGTCTGGAACGGTTCGGTCCAGAGTTGGATCGGACCGTCCCAGCTGGTTGGACCGGGCCGTTCCAGAGTTGGACCGGGCCGTCCCAACCACAACAAGGCTATCCGTTTGCCCAGCAAACCAGTTCGTTCCAGAGTTGGATCGGGTCGTCCTAGAGTTGGACCGGGCCGTTCCAACGATAACATTTTTGCCAAACACAGAGTCAGACCACATACGGCAAATGGACCGTGCGACCAGCGCATACACCTGTCAAGCGGGAGCTAAAACGCCTCACCAAAACAAAGTTATGGCCAGCGAGAAAGCATCTACCCTTTTATGAAAACAGTTAGATAATTGTGTGTACTAGTACCTTAGATACATTCAAATTTGCACTAGATTGGACATTATCGACCGCTCAATGATACATGTCCTTTCCTTTTCAGTCTTAGTCCGCTGTATATTCCCAACCTCAGTCCAAATAACGAGTTTGGTGGATCCTGAACACCAACAGATCTCTCATTTGTGCAAATCGAATCTGATCTTTCCTTTGTCTCATGAAAATTCGAACAAAATCAGTCGTTTTCCCAGCAATGTCCCGACAGGCGGAATATTCATCACCATAGGGTACACACCAAAGTAGCAAGCACTGATCCTGCCCCTCATGACATAGTCAAAAGTCAAAGGGTACGTAATTGTGAAACTCACACAATGGGGTGTCATACGGTCTTGGTCCTGGAACCACACAACCTATCTTCCAAGAGTCGCCTAGCACATGTGGTACGAGCACATGCTACAACGAATTATCTGCACCAAAAGACGTGTGTTTTAATTCGTTATACGAGTCTAGATTCAGTTTACAAACCAAGTGTCTATGGTCTAGACCACTCGTTATTGTAACTAATCCTGAGATTCTCCACTTAAACACTTCCAGAGTTTTAAGGAGATTCTCACCTCGGCTTTAATTTGAACTATGTGATTGTTGGGGATACAATTATATCGGATCGCCTAAAAAAAGACAAGCCTCAATTCAGTCCCAGACTGAAGCGACATTGAGTTTCAACCACCCCAGGTGGCTCCTTAGTCCTTGACTAAGCACACATAACTTAATCTAGTCTCATCTCTACATGCCCCTGGCATTAGAGGCGATTTCTCGTGTGAGCGAGACAATCTCAAGTTCAAATACACACTACCATCCATGCTAATATTTAATTGAACAATAACAGACAATTCAATAACAAGAATGAATGCAAATGTCTTAATATATATCAATAAAACATAATTGTTCAAACACATACATACATACAAAAGTCTGAAATATTGGACCGGGCCGTCCCAGATTCCGGACGGGCCATCCCAGCCCAAAACAGGCCACGCCCCAGCTATTTTTCAGTGTTCAGACGGTCCGGCTGAAATTCGGACGGGCCGCCCCAATCTGGGACGGGTCGTTCCAATCCTAGGATCCGCCTGCAGATCTCAAACCTATAATTCTAACCATCTTAAGGAACTGCATCCTAGCTATGGCTTTTGTAAATGGGTATGCCACCATCTTGTCGGTGGTGATGTGCTCTAACACAATCTTTTTGTGTTCTTGTCTGTCTCTAACAAAGTGATATCTCATGTCAATATGTTTGCCTTTTCCATGATACTTGGGGTCTTTAGAGAATGCTATAGCAGCAGTGCTATCACAATAAATAGTCACAGGTCCGATGGGCACCTTGACCACCCCCAGTTCCTTTAGGAAACGCCTCAACCATATTGCCTCTTGGGCAGCCGCAGAACATGCAATGTACTCGGCCTCCATGGTGGATAAAGCAACACACGTTTGCTTTTTACTAGCCCAAGAGATTACACTCTTACCAAGTATGAAAATGAAACCTGAAGTGGACATGCGCTCATCCAAGTCTCCACCCCAATCAGCATCTGAATAGCCGACTAAATTCAGGTCTCTGCCTTGGTAGCATAGCACATAATCAGATGTGCCCTTGAGATATCTCAAAATCCTCTTGACTGCTTGCCAATGAGCAAATCCAGGATTCGATTGAAATCGGCTGACAAGCTCATCGCATAACATATATCGGGTCTTGTACACATCATGGCATACATCAAGTTTCAAACTGCACTTGAGTACTACACTTTTTCCATCTTATCTTTTTCCTTCTTTGTCTTGGGACATATGTCACTGCTCAAGCTTGTGTTCTTATCAATAGGAGTGTCAACCGATCGACATTCAGCCATGTCAAATCGTTCAAGAATTTTTTTTATATAAGTTTCTTGAGATAAAATGAGAAACCTCTTGGTTCTATATCGAGATATCTTGACACCTAGCACAAAACTAGCTTCACCCATATCTTTCATGTCAAATGTAGAGGACAACCAAGTCTGCGTTGAACCAATCAGCGGCTTGTTGTTACCTGCAAGCAATATGTCATCCACATACAATGTCATGAACAAGAACCAACCCATGGACCTCTTTACATACACACAATGATCCTCTTCCATCACTTGAAAGTCATTTGACAAGACAGCTTGGTGGAATCAGAGGTTCCATTGTCGTGATGCTTGCTTGAGACCATATATGGAACGGCGAAGTTTGCACACCTTGTGCTCCTTCCCATTAATCACAAACCCTTCAGGCTGTACCATATATATCTTCTCTTGCAATTTTCCATTGAGAAATGCAGTTTTCACATCCATTTGGTATAGTTCTAGATCCATTGCAGCGACAATTGCTAGGATCAAGCGGATAGAGGCAAACCTAACCACAGCAGAGAAGGTTTCCTCATAATCCACTCCCTCTACTTGGGTGAATCCTTTTGCAACCAAGCGAGCTTTGTAACGCTCAATTGACCCGTCACTTTTACGTTTGACCTTGAGAACCCATTTGCTCCCAATAGCCTTACGCCCTTGTGGTAAGTCAACTAAGTCCCAGACTTGATTCTTCTTCATAGAATCAATCTCCTCTTGCATGGCCAGCAACCATTCCTTAGAGTTAGAGCCAGAAAGTGCTTCTCGCACATTCTTTGGTTCATCTAAATCGATAGTTAACAGCCCTATTGCGTTTAGGCTTATCATCCTCTTTCGGTACAACCAAACCATCCAAAGCGGCCATGAACATTTCCCCCCCTTCGATTCAAAATCTTCGGCGGGTACTCTTTTTCGTTCAGACCTACGAGGTTCTGCTTCAACCTATCTGTTTTCATCATTGGGACGGTCCGCCCCAGACCTGGGACGGTCCGTTCCAGTCAGATCAGGAGAATAATCTCACAGCTGGGACGGTCTGCCCCAGCCTTGGGACAATCCGTTCCAACTGTTGAGATTTTCTCGTTGAGTTTCCTCTTCTGCAATTGACCTGGTCTTAGGTGGTTGAGCCTCCACCTCTTGACCAATGCCAATATTGACAGAAGGAATGTCCTCATAGAGTCCTTGCATTCGTGAAACCTCATTTTTCTTTGGAAAGTCGCTCTCAAGGAATGTTGCATCCCTCGACTCTATTTTCGTGACAGTCCCGCTCAGATCCTCTCCAACAAACACGTGGCCCTTGGAAGCTTCAGAGTACCTTATAAAGATACACTTCCTCCCTCTCGGACCAAGCTTCCCATGTTTGTGAGACGGATCATGGACATAAGCCAAACAACCCCATGGATGGAGATTACCCAAATCCGATTTTCGTACAGTCCATAACTCATGGGGGGTGGCTGTCACGAACTTCGAAGGGACTCGGTTCAGAACATATGCGGTTGTCAACAGCGCATCCCCCCAATACGAAATTGGTAGACTTGCTTGTGTCATCATAGATCTAACCATTTCCAACAAGGTCCTATTACGCCTTTCAGCAACACCATTTTGTTGTGGCGTGTAGGGAGTTGTCAACTGATGAACGATTCCCTTTTCATCATATAAGCTCTTGAATTGATCTGAGAGGTACTCTCGACCTCGATCTGTCCTAAGAGCTTTCACATGTCCATTTTGTTGATTCTCAACCATCGCCAAGTACTTTGTGATGCAACCCTGTTCCTCTGACTTGTGGGAGATCAAATAGACATGACCAAACCTTGTGTGGTCATCTATAAATGTGATGAAATAATAGGCACCATGTCTGGCCCTAACACTCAAAGGAACACAGATGTCCGAGTGTATCAATTGCAAAGGAATTGTGGCACGAACAATCTTACTAAAAGGCTTTCGGGTAGCCTTACCCGCTAGACAATTCTCACATGTAGGCAAGGAGACCTTGGTTAAGGGACCCAACAGTCCAACCTTAGCCAATCTAGTCATCCTTTCTTGCCCCACATGACATAATTTAGCATGCCATATCATCATGTTATCATTCACATTAGAAGAAGAAACATTATAAGATAGAGAAGAGTCATCAATTGTGTCTAAAACTATGAATTTATCATTAAGAAATCCATTGCCAATCAACATAGAATTCTGATACAATTCAACACAATTGTTAACAAAAACAACACTCAATCCAGTTTTGACAAAAACTAAAACAGATACAAGACTTCTCCTCACATCAGACGCATACAAAACATCATGGAGAATTAATCTATGTCCGTTGCAAAACATAAGCTCACATGTGCCTATGCCATGCACTTGGACACTACTATTATTTCCCTTGAAAATCCGTTTGCTTCCTGCCGGTTGTCTCGCACTTTTTCACGGCCCTCGGATCAACAGAGGAAAATCCGGTCTCGGATTGAGGGGCAAAAAAGAATGCAGATCAGATACCCCTCGCGAGCCTCAAGAGGCCGATACCGATACCACCCCGAAGCGCAGTAACTGTACGGTCTTGAGTTCTCACGAGGGTTTATTATTTGAAGGGGTCCTTTCTTTCCAGTAGGCGCAAGCCCTACTGTTAATTACCTCCGACATGGTCAGGAGCACCTCTAGATCGTGAAAATCAAAGGATTGTGTGTCGTGAGCTGTTAGGGAATTGTAAATGTACAATTAGCAGTCCTATCATGCATTTCTATTTTTTTTATTTTTTTTATTATTAATATTACTACTACAATGCAATATTAATATATCATATTATTATATTTTTTTTGTGGACTTTGGATTGCTGGGGACAGCAGTCTCTGGAATTCTTAGCTTGTAGAGGTTACGGTTGACTGCCGTCGCTGGACGCTTGTAATCTTCTCGTTTTCCGAGTTCTCCTTACAATATGAGGAATCAAGGTTTAGGCTCTGTTGGCATGGTCTTCCCGAAGCGGGTTTTCTTAGACTTCCTGTTGATCTTTGTCGAGGTTGTTTGAAAGTGACGTCTGATTCTTTATCAGATCATTAAATTTGATTGATGCGGTGCTTGAGGTTATTTTTTTTTTATTTTGAGTTAACGTCAGGCCCCTGGGCTTGTGGACGTTAAAGACGCCGGACCCCTGGGTTTATGGGCGTTAAAATCTTATGCGCGCGGGTGCGACCCGAATCGGTTGCCCCTTGACCTTTCCCGGAAAGCGGGGTGACACTCGTTCGATGGGCATAGAGCGTTAAGTGACATCTGGTACCTGACCGAGACGTTCAATAGACGGAGTGGCTTCCGTTAAAAGTGACATTTGGCGATGTTCAAAGTGACGGTTCGGTTTGCTCCCGAAGCGTTGAAGTGACATTTGGCAATGTTCGGTTTCTTTTCCTTGGGGTGATACTCGGTTTCTAGCCAAGATATCAAATAAAACGGTTCTCTTGTCACTTGAAGCGTTGCGTTGATACATGGTTTCCAGCCATGATATCAAGTTGTCTCGCACTTTTTCAGTCCAGCCACGGAAGATCAGATAGTCCTCTATGGGGCGAAGAAAATGCGGATCAGATACCCCTCGAGCATCTTAAGACCCGTCGTTACTGCCCATTCCGAACGAACGAAGGGCACTAATGCGGTTCCAAGTACCTCGAGAGTTGATTGTTTGTCGTAGGTCCTTTTTTTCCAGTAGGCGCAAGCCCCTACTGTTAATTACCTCCGGACTCAGTTACGGGCTGAGCTAAGAGCACCTCTAGATCGGGATAATCAAAGTTTAGATGTCACAGGTGGCTGAAGTCCATTTTAAATAAAAAGGATTGTGTCTTGTGTCTTGATGGGGAGTTTCAGGGTAAAAGAAAACAATGCAGAAAGGCAGCTATTTTAACAGAGCCATGCAAACATGAATGATATGGTTTAATTCTTTATTTTCTCATTTCAAAACATTTAGGTTGCTTTTACTTTGCTGTGTCAGGCTTAGTGCCGTCACAGAGATTTTTGAGTTCGACACTAGGAAATTTGGTATCCTAGATCGATCTTCAATCGTTTGGAGGTTTAGAGACTTTGGGATTTCGTTCAAGTCTGGAGTACAGATGCACTATGCCTTCTCTTGACAGGAACTTGGGTGATGACCACTGATTGACTTTTCTTCTGGTCATCCAGGCATCAGGTTTCAGTCTACTTCTGGTCAAACGTGCTGTGAAATTGTAGAAACAGGCTGTCAGATTTGAGTCCAACGCTAGAAAATAGGGTATTCTAGGTCAGTTCTCAATCGTTTGGGGAACTTAGGGATTTTTTGGGATTTTCGTTCAAGTCGCGAGTACAGATGCGCTATGCCTTCTCTTGACAGGAACTTCAGTGATAATTCAGAATTGACTTTTCCTTTATCTCAATCTGAATATCGGGAGGGTGTCTCCTTCAGGGCGAAACGCGATGCAGTCTTGAAGGGACGAACTTTTGACTTTTAAGACTTTATGTCACTTTAGACTTTGTGTCTCTTGAGTCACTTTTAGGCTTTGTGCCATTTTGACTTTGTGTCATTTTGACTTTTTGTCACTTTTAGACTTTGTGTTATTTAGACTTTGTGTCATTTAGACTTTGTGTCACTTTTGGACTTTGTGTCATTTTGACTTTATGTCACTTTTAGACTTTGTGTCATTTAGACTTTGTGTCACTTTTAGACTTTGTGTCATTTTCAGGTTTGGATTTTTAATTTTCACTTTAGGATTTTGGACTTTTGAGTTTAGACTTTTAAATTTGTACTTTTAAACTTATCGTTGACCTTCTTGGTGATTTCAATTTTGTTTGCAAATTTTAATGCTTGACTGTGCCTATTGTTCAGAATAAGGAATGTCAGATGTACCTACTGTCCAGAACATAAAATATTCAAAATGATTTTCTTTGGCTTTATCTCCTTTTCTTTTTTTTTATTTAACCATATAAATATAAATTTATTATTATTTATGGTCATCCCTTAAACCTATTAATTTTAAAAATATTTTTTACTTTGGTGTTTTAGCATAACATAACACATCAAAATATTCCTCATATTTTTCTTGACATTTTGATATTTTATGGGAATTTTTCTGATAATCCAGATATTTTTAATGTATTTTTGAAGTTTCCTGCGTAGCAGAATTTTCTGAGTGGTTGGGTTTGCTGTTTTGTATTGTGCTTGTCAGGGGTTTGCTACACGCTGGTCGTTACAGAAGATCTGCAGGGAGCGTTGAAGGTTTGGTTCGGCTGAATCGCCTGGTCCATACACCAACGAGTCACAGTGGAGATCAAGTTGGGTCCGTGGATTTCACTCGACGACATTTCCGTCTGTTTACGCCAGGTCCACGCGACATCCAAGTTCATCTCCCTCCTCCTTTCGTGAGTATGATTTCTGATATTTCCTTCGTTCGACTGGACACCTCCCTTGACGGTGTCAGTGAGGATTTCCGATGGCCGCGTCGACTGTAATTAGGTCGCGAGGGGTCGTGGGCTTTGCTGGAGTAGCCTCTGTTGTGAATTGGGGTTGCGTTCGACGAATTGAGGTGTTCTAGCCTCTGAGTTGGCTTGGTCTGCAACAGTGACGGGTAGCAACCAATTGTCGAACGCAGCGATGAATTGCCTTGGCGAAGGCGTTGTGGAGCATTCCAAGAGGGTCATGAAGTCACCTACATACTCAATTTCACATTGCATTTCCTAATTTGAGGTGATATATTTTTTTATTTCTTTTGGTCTGACGAGTCTGAGGACCAAGGTACAGTTTTGTTATGTAACTCATTCTCATATATATGTATTCTCAAATATCACACTATACCTTTGTTTATTATGTTGAACTAAGTGCCAGGTATTGAACATTTAACTTTTACATTTTTTTTTTTAATCTTCCTTTTCTCCTTTTTGTTGACCATACATGACTTATGGTTTGAAATTCAAATTAGGCTACCATTATTCACCTATTCAGATAATTGAAATCGAATTTCGGATTAATGCTGACAATTCTACTAATGCTGGTTAGGGTTGCATATGTAAAACCGTCTCATTCATTTTGGCCCCTGATGTTCTATCATTTTACAAAGTTTTAAGTGTTTCTTTCTTCTTCCTTTTTTTTTGGCATTTCGGAATTCATTTCCTTTAGATGGTCTTATGCAGCTCAGTTTTACATATCAATTTCGTACTGAAACCAACTCACCTTCCTTTCTATTGTTCACACGCAAACATCATTTCACCTACTTACTGGATTCAACTTCTTTTAGTACCTCCTGTATACTCATTTCAGAACTGAGCAGTTTTAGGTGACAACTTGAGTAGATATCACTTATTGAATAACCTGGATTTAGACTAGTCTACACAGCTCTTTGGGTGTGCAGTTTTTTTTTAAGCATGCAAATTCTAAAAGAGGCATGGCAGTTAAACAAACTTTGGAACCTATTGGCTTTACTGTTTTTTTTTTTAGTGCAAACTTATTATATTACCATATATTTTTTTTTTACCATCGTATGTATATGTATTTCCTTTTTTTTTTAAAAAAACAATGTCATATATGCTATATTGTTCCTCCTCCTTTTTTTTTGACATTTTCAGTTCAGTCCCTGACATTTATACTATTGTGCACTACCCTCCTTTACAACCCTAAATTCAACTTATGCTGTTGCTATTAAGAGTTCTCTTTTTTTTTATCTTTTGAAAATAACAGTGGACCCAGACATATTACTATTCCCAGGTACACACTATCAGATAAGCATCACTTGGGCATAGCTGAATATCTCAAGTCATTTTTACTAGAACAAGCCTGACAAAATATATTTTTTAGCAAAATAGACCCTGATTACTAGGTGTTAATACCCTTTTAGCCCTGAACACAGACTTCTTATGCAAACACACCCTTGCTCCATATAATGTGCTTGGGGGAGGAGCCACACTGGCTTTGGCGCCAAGTAATGTGTGTCTCTCATCCAATGGTTCATAGGCCATGGGTGGCTGTGATTTGCATAGATGAAGCATCTCTTTTGGGATATAGCTGTTGCCCCTAGAGACATAGGTCTGGTGTACCATCGGCATGCTATTCATTTTCTCCATTTCTTCTTTTCTGTTCTGGTGTGCCTTTCCTTGTTGCATATACTTGGGGGAGGTCACTTCCAGCTGGGCCCTTTTTGTGACTGTCCTTGGTATTCTTTGAATTTAGTCCTTTCTTCATATTTGGAATTTTTGCTTCATTTCTTCCAATTTTAATTTCTTCTCTTTTAGTTTCTTCTCTTTTTTTTCTTTTACTACTGTTCTAAGCTTTTCACTTCAATTTGTTTTAGAGGATTGATGGTGCTTTCACTGGCCTACTACATTTCTTATTTAGTTTTTTTTTTTAAATCCCATTCTTTTGCAATTATCATATGGGGTACTCTAGGGGCAATATGGGTATACATATGCTTCTCAAGTTTCCTTACTGTCTATCCCATTTTTTTGTCTTTTCTTTTAATGACTGATTTGCCCTAGGTCGAAAGAGATTACACATGGCTCACTTGTTCTCCAGGTGCAATATGATGCACTTATATCCCATATCTACTGAGGAGTAATGATAATTTGATCTCAAACCGTCCCTTCTCTTCTCAGCCTTATCTGAGATGTAAATACACGGTGAGATGTATTGCTTTTCTTTTGTCAGGTATACCCCCTTTTGTATTTCACATGCATGTGCTACAAGTGAAATGATGGTCGTACTGTTGTGATTAAAGCGTGGGGGACTTTTCAGCCTTTGTTTAAATTTCTTCTTAAATCCAACGGTCCCGATTAGAGTGGTGAGCTCACCTCTTATTGTTACACTTTCTGGCGCCAAGGACCATTGCAGGGCTAGTCCCTTTCTTTCCAGGTCGTAGGTTATAGGGAAGGAGGATAACATTCTCCATTTGGTTCAATCCTCCTCTTCCTTCTTCATTCTCACACTGGAGATGTCCAATTCTATATGAGTATAAGGTTGTTGCACTCCCTATACCCCTTTTTTATGTGAATTTGTATCAATTGGAAGAAAACGACTATTGGCAGTGACTCAAACCTCCTTGTCTTCATTGGTGCTTGTTTCGGCGCCATGGCTGACGGTTTCCTTTCTTCTCCTTAGTAAAATTAAGGCTCTCTAACATGTTGCAACTCCTCTTGAGTCTCCTGCGGACCTTTTGAGGTGGCTACCCTCATCATTCGCTCACTAATTTCGCCTGATTTTCACATATACAATTCCTATCCTTGCGTTCTCTCACTGAAGTAGCAGGTTCGTTGATGCACGATTCACACTCCTTAATTAACTTACTGGGGCATACCATGTATGCATCCCTGACATTCCCCGGTTGTCCAGCAGTTTGATTCTGTGCTCTCTCAGACCCAATTGCATGAATTTCTTTTCAGGTAGCTATCTCGCTCTCCGCCAATTCTTCTTCTTTTCGTCGCCGAGTCGGATATCATCGGAATCGCAAAGGCGTCGCCAGTGCAGAGGCGAGGTCAGTTGGGGTTGAGGCTGTGCGAAACAACGGCGAAGCTCCTTCTTGAGTCGGCGTACGAAACCCTTTGTCAGACTGTACTGTTCCACCCTTCCTTTTCTTTTTCAAACGATGCTTGTGGGACCCACTGTTTCCGACCAATCGGAAAATCCAGTCCATATTTTAAGCTTAGGTTAACATCCGACCGTCGATTTCAGATAATGTTATGGGATTTTATCACAGCCGTCAGATTTTAGAATGGTAATTGGGTTTGAACACAGTTTGGATGGGCCTCAGTTTCGGCCCAATGTAGATTTTATTATTTCCTTAAAAGCCCATCCGAAATTTCCTCCATTTTCCTTGTTTCGGGGGGGTTTGTCTCCATTTATTTCAGAAAATGGAATTGTCCATTTGACTGAATTTTGAGGATAATTAGGCTGCTTTGTTTTTAGAAAAATTGTTTGGTGCCCTTCCATAGGTCAATTTGACATGAAATTTTGCATGGTTTCTCATAAAAATATGAAGAACTTAGTTGCCACAAATTTTCTATTTTTAGGACTCCAGTAATTAATTATAAGGATATCACAGGCGCATAATGGCATTCCTCGTAATTAATTAATTTACCGTCCATTTTTAAGAATTTCTGTGTTTTCCTTTCATGCATTATGACCAATTATCAGGGCTATTTTGTTGGGTCATTGGTTATGTGGATGGGATTTTGATTATATGGTTTTGGATTTTGGTGATAAAATAGAGAATTGTTCAGGGTTTTGCGCAACAGAATTTAGAGGCAAACAAATGCCCCCCACCAGAGTGGACTGTGAGATACGTCGATCAGTCTACTCTGGTGTCCCCAACTTCTAGGCATTTTTTTTAGTGGTTTGTAGACATTTTCTGGTTGTTTGATATGGTTTTCGCTTTCTTGCAGATAGTTATGGCTTCGGTTGATGAGATTTACGGTACTGTCCCTCGGTTTGAGATTGCCAGGACGGGTTTCTATGGTCCTTCGGACGAGGCCATTGAGTCTTATATCAGTGATTATTTAGATCCTCAGAAGGTTCATGTGCATCTTCACCGCCTATGGAGGCGTGCTATTCTCAGAGGAAGAGATAATTTCCACGAACTTTTGGTTCGACACAACCGCCTACCTTTACCGGCCATCTATGATTATCCAAGCCTTGCTATTGACCCTCCTTCACGCACTGAGGAGCGTCGAGATAGGTATTATACCTCCCATTGTTCCATCAGTCGGGATCGGCGTGGCGTTCCCTCCGGTGACCTTGCAGGTATTTTTCTGAGCCCCACTGGTCGTTCTACTTTTTCTGCTGATTTTCATTTGTTGAGTATGGAGATGATGGAGGGGCATGTCATCCCTTGGTCTCCTGGTGGGAATTTGAGGGTTCAAGGTGATTTAAAATGGAGCCCCGGGCAAGTTGAATGGACCCGGTATGTTTTGTGTAGTATGGGAAAGAAATTGGATAAGGTTGAGATTTTTGGAGGTGTGATTTTGGCCTTGTTTGAGTATACATGGAGTTCCAATCTTCTGAAAGCAATGGCCTCCAATTGGAATTATGTTCATAATACCTTTCCCTTAGAGGATCGTGACGCCACCATCGATCTTCAGCAGATGTCTGGCCTTATGGGGGTGCCAGTAGAGGGGTTGGTTTATGAGGAGAGGGTACCACCTGATTTCGAGCTCTATGGTCCTGATCATAAAGGGTTCCCTCTGCATTCTTCATCACTTCGGGCAATTTTTCGGATTTATTACGAGATTGCCATGTCACGTGGTCAGCGTGGCTTGGACAGGGATGTCCCGTTGAGAGACTGGGTTCGCTATTTCACAGACTTGATACCTGAGAAGAGGGCTGCGCATTTTGCTAATCCTTTGGAACCGATTAAATTGGGTTCTGACAAGACATATATTCCTTCTGAGCGGGTGTCATTCTCAGATTTCTGTTCCCATGAGTTGGATGATGAGACGGTCCTGACTGCCTTTTTGGCCTGGTGGTTGTGTTATTTCTTGATCATTTACGAGCCGGCCGGGTATATCCGCCCTGGGGTCTTTGTGGTGGCGAATGCCTTGGCTCGCGGTAGGCGGGTCTCATTGGCTATTCCGGCTTTAGTGAACCTTTATAGGTCCATGAGAGAGCTTACTTCTTCGAGGGATCCTTCCAGGGCCACAATGGTTATGCCTTTACACATCCTTTCTGGTTGGTTCTACCTTTACTGGGAGAAGTGTTATACTCCGCTGACCTCTGCTGGCATGAGGCAGTCATTGCCAGGTTTGATTCATATTGCTGGTTGTACCGTCCGTGATCCGGATCAGATTACCGCTCATTTGTGCTTTACTCAGAGCAGTCAGTTTATCATGGATTATCGCCCTGAGGCATTCAACAAGGGATGGCCTAAAGACACTGGGAAGCCATACATTGTCAAGGATGTGGCGCCTCGTCAAAAGGAGGCCTGTCCTAAGTTGTGTTCCCCCCGACACAGGCGGGATCGAGACTATGCCGTCAGTATCAGAGCGGGGTGTTTATCCATGCGCATGGGGAGTAGGGTGATCCATGAGGTTTACAGCCCTCACCGTTGTGCTTGGCAGTTCGGGTATGACCAGGCTATTCCAGCGGTTTTCAGCTTTCCTGACCCTCCTCGAGTCACTTTGCCGTCATGTGCAGCCTTTAGTGCATTCTCAGTGCGTTTGGGCACCGACACTAGTTGTATTGTTCCTCCGGCTTCTCGCCAGGGGACATTGACTGGGGATTATGACAGGTGGTTCAGAGGTTGGTCTAAGATTCCTCATGATGTTAGCGTGGCCATCCTAAAGGAGAAAGTTTACCCTCGTTCCCGGATTGTTCCGCAAAATCCGGAGGTTAGAGAAGGTGGGTTCAGACCATTGAAAAATTCTTTTGGGGTCGATGGTTTTGTGCCGATTGGTGTGAAGCCCTTGGAGTATGTAGACCCTCCTTCGCTTCCTGACGGCCATTTCCCTGGTTCGTTACTTTCCTTTCTCATTTGAATCACCTTCTTGGTTACCTTCTCTCTTTCTTATGATGATTTGTTCTTCGAGGCAGGTCTTGGTGGATATGATTTTGGTCATTTTCACTTCAAAGTAGAGGGTATTTCTCCCATTGAGGGAGAGTCTCCCCAAGCTTTTGCATCTGAGCCTTATAGACGCTGGGCTATCTACTCAGGTATTGCATTTCTCTTCTTTTTGTTTAACTTTATCACCAATGTAGGATTGTTATGATTTGGGTTTCACAGGTGTTCATAGTCTCCCTCCTTCGGTGGAAAACGAGGAGTTAGCCCCTTCAAGTTGTCCTTCTCCTGAATACCCTGATGAGTTGGCTGAGGAAGCAGCTAGGCGGCTGAAAAGGCAACGTGAGGATTCTTTGGTGGAGGAAGAAGCGACTCGGTATGAGCTTCGACGGCGGCTGAGGGAGAGTCCTTCAGATGGCGGCTTTTCCATGGAGCCTTCTCTCCTTACACCACATTCATGTATGTTGCTTCCGTTTTTCCTTCTGACTTCATTTCATTTGATTTTGATTTGCTATAAACTTGTCATGATATTACTTTCCAGGGACTGCATGCTCCGGTATATGGGGTAGCGCCATTCTGGCTGAGTCCGTGGTTGCTACAGAGGACATTGAGATGGAGGAGGTCGAGGTGGAGACCGTTGTCGTGCCGTTTGAGGAGATTCTGCGCCCCAGGCTGATCTCTCCGGCTCCATTTATCCAGGCGAGTGACTTCCCTGCTCCGGATGATTCTATGGCGATTGTCGCCGTTACCGTCTTTTGCTGTGAGACTGCTCCGACACCGGCCATCTCTCCAGCGCTTCGGGGTCTAGGTATGCTTCATTTCACTGAGCTTTTTACCTTAATTTCCCTTCTGTTTCATTTTATATTTTCCTTGTCTTGCTTCATTTAGGTCGACTTCCTTATATCCTGATGGCCTTTGGTATTGAGTTTTGGGCTTTGGGCTTACGGGATTTGTGCCACTTATATCAGTTGTCCCTTCAGAGTTTCATGAGTGTTGATGAGCTGACGAGCCATGTCATGGGCATGGAGCTGGACGTTCTGGATCATGCTTCCATCTCATGTTCAGGTATTTATCCATATTTTTCCTTGTCATCGTGATGTACATTTCATTTTTTTTTGGTCATAACCTTTTCATTTTTCATTCAGGAGAGAGCCCCTCGGACAGTCCCGCCTTCCAGACTCTCCGTGATTTTCTTTTTCCTGAGTCGGACATGGTTCCGGAGTTTTCTGATGAGGCATCACTGGATTATTCCGAGTGGGAGGCTCTTCTCATTGACTCCACTCCCCTAGCCGTGTCATCGCCTTCTGACGAGGCGGGTCTGCCATTGTCGCCAGATACTGTGTTGGTTGAGCCGACAGTTGGGGTGTCAGCTGACCAGAGGGATGTTGATTCTGATGAAAATTCTGAGGGAGCTCTTGCAGGTGTAGTGTTAGCCCTTCCTTGTTTTGCCTCTCTCGTGGCGGACGCTTCTCGAGAGGTTGAGTTGATGATGGGTTTTCTTTGAGTAGGAGTTATGTAGCGCGTTGGCGCTTTGTATCTTTCCTTTTGTTATGGTTTTAGTTTTAGACTTGGTTTTAGTCGGTCACTCCTGACTTTGTAGCGGCTGGACTTTCTGATTATGTGATATTTTGGACTTTTGTTGGGCTCTTGATTGCAGTTGATTTATGGGCATGGATATTATATTTTTGGTGTCATTGGGTTCATCATTTTTTCATTAAAATCCTTGGATCGCGAAGCGACCATGTTCCTTGCAAACCGCCACGCCCTTTGATCTTTTGTATTTATGGGTAAATTCGAAAAGACGTATGCTTTCTGGTGCCCTAATTTCCTTTATATATGTATATAAGGCATCATGCGTACGTATCTCGTATCATTTTCTTCTTTTTCTGAACTTTCTTTCTCGGACCTCATCTTCCATGGCCGGTGTCATAGATCCAAGGAATCCCAAGCGTCCCAGAGATGAGGGCAGTTCCTCTGTCCAAGGCGCACCACCCTCCAAGCCTAACTGGTCATATGACCCAGGCAACCGTTATCTGTTTCGAGACGACGAGGCTTTTGAGTGTTATCAAAGTAACATTGGTGAAGGGGGGCGTGAAGTTTCCGCCTGCTTTTTCTTTCATTCTCAAGGGCGTTTCACCACCCCTTATATGAATTTAATAACAGGGTGGCTTAATGCCTGGAGCCTCCAAGGCCTATCAAGGCTCGACACTCCTTACCATCCGGATATCACCAAGTTATCTTATGCTAACCTCCGCGTCACCTTTGACCACCATGGTACTCCTTCTGCCTCTTCTTATCTTTTTGGCAGGCTCTTTCACATAGGGGTGGAGGATTTAGCTGACTTGATTGGCGCCACAGACACTTTGACCGGCTTGTCGGTTTATGCCTTCGGGAGTTGGCCTCGCGAGCAAGGGACATACCGAGGCCATTGCGAGTGGTTCAAGATACCCAGATCTGAGGCAAGTTCTGAATTGGTCTCTACTACGCATCTGCCCGCGCTACACCGGTAATTTTGTTATTTGTGTGTTTTTGTCCTTGTTTTTTTTTTCTTTTTTGTTTGCCACCGAAGGATGGGTCATGACTATGAAGTTCATATGTTCCTTTCAGGTTATTTTTCTTGATTATCAACTACATCCTCTTTCCTCAGGGTGAGCTATCAGATTTGACTCGCCCAGGGACTTTGTTCTACCTTCGCTTATTGCTCCTCAAACGCGGGAAAGCTAATCTTCCCAGTCTCATCCTCCAAAACATGCATCATGTCACGAGGTTTCCCACGGGCCATTTGCCTTATGGGAATTTAATCGAGGCCTTGATGGAGCGGGCTCAGATTCCATTGCCTGAGACGCTGTGGGGGAATCCAATCACTGAGCGGCTTATCCTGTATCCGCGCAACCTGCTCTTAGATCTGACTTCCTTTGGGTGGGTGGAGATGGCTCATGGCACTCTGGTCCCTGACCCCAACTACCCGGTGAACAGTCATATCCTTCATAGGTTTGCTGCTGTGAATCAGTATAGTCCGGTAAGAGAGGCTTCTCCCCCTTCTCCAGACGGCTCAGCCATTGAAGAATCTTTTCCACTCCAGGAACACATAGACCAGCGTTTTAGGGAGCTAGATCAGCGACTGGAGAATGTCGAGGCGGTGCTTCAGTCAATTCATAACACCTTGGAGACCTTTGCAGGGGCGATGGCCGCAGCTCAGGCGCCTCCAGTGCCTCCGATATGAAGAAGTCTTGGATGTTTGGTCATTTGGTTTTGTTGTTTCATTGCTTTGTTTTGTGTGTTCTTTTCGTTGTTGTTAAAAATTGTGGTAATTTTGGATGGTTTAGGTTTGGTATTTTGATTTTATGGTTTGATTAGGGCAATTTGGAGACCTAATGACTCTTGGTATGTTGATCTTGGTTTGTGGACATCTGTTGAGGTTTATTAGTGATTTGGTTTAGACTGTCATAGGTAGCGACCTTAGACATCGCTAGTGGGACAGATATTTTTTGTTATTCTCCCTGCTCTTTGGTTACGGCAGCAAGGAACATATCGGTGGGATTTGTCTATTCTACATTGTTGCCTCGGTAACTAGGACCGTTCCGGTGGGACTTGTTTGCTCCATATTACCGCTCCGGCATGTAGAATAGACATTCTGGGTATAGCACGCAGTGGGTACGGCGTGCAATGAGCACGGCACACAGTGGGACTTTGTGCATCATTTTCTGTTGGTTGTTTTTGGCACGGTGATAAGGGACGTACCGTCGGGACTTGTCTGTTCCATATCACTCTTTTGATGTAGTGAGATGGGGTTTTCTCCTGGCTCTTTGGGTACGGCAGCTAGGAACATACCGTAGGGACTTGCTTGTTCCACATCACTTCTTGCATGTTGTGAGATGGTTTTTTTTCTTCTCCTGGCTCTTTGGGTACGGCAGCTAGGAACATACCGTAGTCGGTGGTTTAAGGCCCAACACGACCATGGGCCCCTCTGGGTACTAGGATTTATGAGGCCTATTCCTTGACATGGTTGGCGGACATCAGCCGTGGTATTCTCCGTTTTCAGAGGGGCTTTTAGGTTCGGTTTGGTCTTCATTCATTTTTGGTAGGTTTCGGCGAGGATGTCATCTTGACTAGACAGGTTGTCTTTTTCAATCTGTAACTATTGAGGACGTGGTTTTAACTAATCCCATGGTAAGTTTCACCGTTTGTGTCTTAATTTAGAGTTCAAGACACAGAACTTTTGTTCATCCTTGGCACCTAGTACTTTGTTTTAAGGACAAAGCACAAGACTTTTTTTCTTAGGGTCGTATTTTGGGGTGTAGGCCATTTGTAAAGGAGATGTTCTATGAATGTCCATAGGGACAGAACACTCCTTTTTTCTTGGCCCGGTGGGACAGAATGTTTTGTGCATATTTTAGAGGTTTTGGATCTTGGACTTTGGAATTTATCTTTTTCATTTAGGGATTTGAGAATGTTTCTTGGGGGATTTGGTTTTAACCTTTTATTTGGGCTATATTTTAGCTTGGTCTAGTTTCTTTTGGTCATATGCTTTTATGCTTTGGAATAAGATGCATTTTTGTTGGACTTGGATTTTATTTAGGACTTCGACTTAGGGTTATCTTAGGAAATTTTGAAGGTTTTTTTTTTATTTAAGGGTTAATTTATTAATTTAGGGTTTTGGCTCAGGAATGCTCCATAATGTTCAAAAGAACGGAGCACCCTGTCGAGCTTTGACCCGGTGGGACGTGAGAGATTTTTACCTAGGCGAAGAAGTGGTTGACCGCCTCGCAATTATCTGCCCAGTCGGTTTGTTGGTTGCTCTTCCTTTGACTTTGATGGGCTGTGGGAACGTCGGGGTAGTTTTGTCCATAATATTTCTTCAGGTATCTCCCATTTATAGAGGAGACAGGATGTTTTCCATTTGAGTCTGCAAGTAGGTAAGCTCCGCCTTCATATGCTTGTTCTATGACATAGGGGCCTTCCCAATTTGGTGCAAATTTGGGACCATGGTGTCGGCCGAGGATAGGTCGCCTCAAAACCAACACTAGTTCTCCTTTCTTGAATGTTCTGGGTCTTGATAGCTTTTCATAAGCTCGCGTCATTCTGGCTTGATATAACTCCAAGTTTTGTTGGGCTGCCAGTCTCTTTTCATCCATTCCGTCCAACTCTTGCAACCTCAGTTGCGTTTGCTTAGTTAGAGGGATTTGTGATGCCATGGCTACTCTCAATGACGGGAGTTCTACCTCGATCGGTAGTACTGCTTCTGCCCCATACACTAAAGAATAGGGTGTGGCTTGGGTCGCTGTTCTATGAGTGATGCGATATGCCCACAATGCTTCATGCAGCTTCTCATGCCAGTTTCTTTGGTTATCTCCAATGGTTTTGCGAAGGATCTTGATCAATGTTTTGTTGAAAGCCTCTGCCAAGCCATTGGCCCTTGGGTTGTAGATGGAGGAATACCTCCATTCAATTTTGTGTTTGTTGGCGAAGGCATCAATTTTGGCATTCTTGAAAGCCGTCCCGTTGTCAGAGATTATTTTCCTTGGATTTCCATATCTATAAAGCACTTGAATGGTGAAAAACCTGACCACATCAGAGGCCTTAATTTCACGGTATGACCTGGCTTCGGCCCATTTGGAGAAGTAATCCGTAGCGGCCAATATGAAGCGGTGCCCATTTGAAGCTGGTGGGTCAATGGGGCCTATGATATCTGTTCCCCAAATTTCGAAGGGCCATGACACTACTGTAGGATGTAGTGCGTTTGGGTGTTGGTGTATAAAATCTCCATGAATTTGGCACATGTGGCATTGTCTGGAGAAGTTTTCGCAGTCATTGATCATGGTGGGCCAATAATAACCCATTAGTTTGATTTGCACTCGCATCCGAGAGCCCGATTGGTGGGCCCCACATACTCCCGAGTGAATTTCTTGCATAACTTGGTTGGCTTCGGTTTTCGATATGCATCTAAGCCATGATCCTTCGTAGGATCTCCAATAGAGTGTGCTGTTCACATATACGAACCTTAGGGCTTTTTTTCTGATTTGTTCCTTAATGGCCTTGTTCACAGGTAATTTTCCTTATTGGAAGTAATCGAGAAAGGGTTGTCTCCAGTCCTCTTGGTTTGAACCCTCGGCTATCATGACTTGCGTGATTTCCCTCCATTCTTTTTCATGTTCTCTTTCGAGTGTTTGGATGTCAGTAAACAGGGTTTCTTCTTCCTCGTTTCTTTCCTGTGGGAAACAAGGAGACAAGGATCTCCTGCGGTGAACCAAGACTTGGATTTCTTCCTGATTCGGGTCACTGAGTTCGTTAGCCAATCTAGCCAACGCATCTGCTTTGCCATTCAGAGACCTTGGGACTTTCTGGAAGGTAATATACGTGAATTTGGCCATCAACCCAAGGGCCTTTTCATGGTATTTGACCAATTCTGGTTTTCTTATTTTGAAGAGGACTTCGATCTGGCCCAGGATGAGTTGAGAATCTCCATAGACTTCCAACTGCTCAATACCCATTTGAAGGGCAATTTCAAGTCCAGCTATTAGGGCCTCATATTCAGCTTCATTGTTTGTGCATGGCTCGGTCAGGCTCAGAGCATGTCGGAGAATGCCTTTCTCTGGGGTGATAAACACCAGCCCTACACCGGCTTGCCGTTTTGGTAGGTTTGGTTTGACTGCTGGCTGGATGGAAGATGACCCATCGAAGTATAGCTTCCAGCAAGTTTCATTTTCCTCTACCTGCATAGCCTCCTCATCAGGGAAGTCGCATGCTAGTGGGGAATCATCAGGTATGGGATGAGCAGCTAGGAAGTCAGCTAGTGCTTGTCCTTTGATAGCCTTTTGGGGCGCATATGTTATATCAAATTCCATTAGAGCCACCGCCCACCTTGCCAGCCTTCCGGTAAGCATGGGTCGGGTCATGAGGTACTTCAATGGGTCGGTTTTGGAGATTAGCGTGACTTTGTGGGCCAACATGTAATGCCTAAGCTTTTTTACCGCAAAGATTAAGGCTAGGCAATGCTTTTCGATTGGCGTGTATGCATGTTCTGCCCCCACGAGCATTCTGCTGAGGTAATACAGGGCATTTTCCTTTCCTTCTTCATTTTCCTGGGCGAGCAATGTCCCCAGAGATCCGTCCAAGGCGGTGGTATAGAGAATGAGAGGTTTTCCCTGAATGGGTGCCGCCAATACAGGAGGTTTTTGCAGGTATTGTTTAATGTCATCGAAAGATTTCTGGCATTCTTCGTCCCATTTAAAGGGGACATTCTTTTTGGTGAGCCTGGTAAAAGGCTTGATTTTACCTGACAGGTTGGCTATGAATCTCCTAATATACGCCAGGCGCCCCTGGAGAGACCGGAGTTGTTTGAGTGTCCGTGGAGGGGACAGTTCTTGAATGGCTTTGATTTTATCAGGATCGATTTCAATGCCTCGGTGTCGCACCACGAAGCCTAGAAATTTTCCTGATGTCACCATGAAGGCGCATTTTAGGGGGTTGAGTTTCAGCGTGTGTTGTCTTAGCCGCTCAAACATCAGCCCAGGTTCTCTAAGTGTTGTTCATGGGTATGGGACTTCACAACGAGGTCATCCACATAGCATTCTACCACCTTGTGTATGAGGTCGTCGAAGATTTTGGTCATGGCCCTTTGGTATGTGGATCCTGCATTTTTGAGGCCGAAAGGCATGACTTTATAGCAGTAGATACCAATTGGGGTACGGAAAGCAGTGTGCTTTTGGTCACTCTCGTCCATTTTGATTTGGTTGTATCCTGAGTATCCGTCTACAAAAGAATATACCCCGTGGGACGAGGTGTGGTCTATTATGATTTCTGTCACTGGCAGAGGGAAGTCATCCTTAGGGCAAGCCTTGTTTAAATCCCTGAAATCGACACAGACTCTGATTTGTCCGTTCTTTTTCTTCACTGGGACAATGTTAGCCACCCAGTCGGGCGTTTCTTCTTCCCTTATGAATCCAGCACTGATGAGCTTTTTGACTTCGGCTGTCACCTTTTCTTCCAATTCGACCCTCATTCTCCGGGGTCCTTGTTTGACTGGCTTGAGTTCTTTGTCAATTTTGAGTTTGTGGACTGCTACTGCTGGATCTAGTCCGGACATTTCACTGTAGCTCCATGCGAAGCAATCTTGGTATTCCCTTAGCAGCTTGGTCAATTCATCTTGCATCTCTTGAGGAAGGGAGGTGCTAATGAATGTAGGCTTTGGGTTTTCCTTTGTTCCTAGGTTGATTTCTTTCAATTTATCGATGGTATTTTGACCACCCTCTTCTAACTCTTTTGGTGCATTTTTGGCTGCCAAAATGAATTGTTCTGTTTCTGGAGGTTCCCCTTCATCTGGAGTTGTTTCACCCTCCTTGATTTCAGTGATTGTTATGCGGTGGCAAGAGTGCTGTCGTGGTCTTTGAGGAGTATTTGACCCTGAGCCCTTGGTTTGAGTTTTGAATCCTAGGCCCCTTGTGTTAGCAACCTTCCCATTAAGTTTTGTGACTTCATTAGAGTAGCCATTCCACATGTCTCGAAACATTCTTGCTCGCTTTTCAGGGATGGGCTCTAGGCATTGTGCTTTTCGGAACAATTCAACCAACCGTGTGCTGGTGGTGTCTTGAAGCTGAGAAGGAATCCCCGTGTTCCTGGTTTCCTCTATAAGCCATTGTTCCCAGTTTTCGGAGTTTGACTCTTCATTTTGAGGTTCAATTCCCCCCATTTTGACAAATTGTATACTGGGGTGGACAACATGCCCTGTTTCAAGCTCCTCTATTTTGGGAGGGACAGTGAAGGTTTTGAAAGGGATGACTTCTTCACTTTCCCGAGGTGTTAGGTCTTTACAGTGTTCTAGGGGTAGGATTTCTATGGTCAGAGTATTTTGCTCCTCGCCCTCACTGGAATAATTTGGTTGCATTCGAGTGGGTAAGTTAATGTCCTCGGCCGTGCCTTCCGACGATCCCGTCTCACTATCACTACCCAAGAGCATTTGTGATTTTATGGCCGCTTTGAGCACAGCATTTTTGACTGCTTCCTTCATGGTTTCAGGAGAGGGCTTTCCTTGTTTGGTGGCCGCCCCCTTTCCAGACTTGGGTCTATAATATTTAGCATCATCCAATTCGGCTTCATGTGCCTCAAATGGCTGATCATCTCCTTTAATCACGTATTGTTTTCCATCTTTGACATATTTAATGCACTGGTGCAGGGTAGAGGGAACCAATCCGTTGGCGTGGAGCCATGGTCTCCCCAGCAGTGCCTTGTATGTGGTATCAGCCTCGATGATGAAGAATTTGACTGGAGTGACCAGGTTCCCAAAGGTAATGTCGATCACTGTGGAACCAAGAGCCTTTTGGTATTGGTGGTTAAACCCGTGGATCAGGATTTTGTCCTTCTTTGTTTCTTTGATGCTGAGTGACAACTGCGCCAGCGTTTTTAGTGGCATGATGCTGATTGAGGACCCAGGATCAATGAGGACTTTGTTGATTTTCCGGCCATAGATGGTGCCTGTGGTGTACAGGGGTCGATTGTGGTCGGCCGTGCCCGCCATCAGGTCTTCATCTGTGAAGGTAACGTATAGTTCCTGGTCGATCTGTGCCACCTCCTTGCGGGTTTCTTGGGCAAAATAGGCCTGGAAGCTGGCAGGGTTCTGCAGTGCATAGATTAAAGCATCACGCAGCTCCTGAGATACCATTAAGGCATCGAAGACGCTGAGCAGTGAGGGAATTTTTCGTAAGTGAGCGACCACATTGTAATCTCCCACGGACATTTTAGGTCTGCTATCGGACCTTGTTTCACTTTCTATTGTGGTTTCACTTCTGTTCCTTGTTCCACTGTTGGTTATCTCTCTGGGAGGTTGTCTTTCAGGTATCCTAGTGCCCGATCTCAGACTGACATTGCAGTGGTTTTTCATGTTTGGTCGGATTCTAGTAGAGACCTGTCGGATTAGGTTGGGCACCTTGTTTGGTTTTGGTGGTGGTTTGATTTCTTTTTCCTCCGTTTCGCTTTGGTCAGTATCGCTCCCCAGTGGTCTGACTGCAGCGGAGTTGATTGCCAGCACAACGGGCTCCTCTTCTGAGCTACTGTACTGCAGTTCCCCCTCAGTATCATGTTCATATTCAGAGGCGGTTTCCTCGTCAGAGGTTTGAGAGTTTGTACCCCGGGTTACGGCGCGGCACACTTCGTTTTCTGTTTCTTCTTCTGACGGGTCATTATCATTCCAAGACCATGTCAGGCATTCCTCCCTGGAGTGCCCCCAGACTTGGTGGTATCGGCAGTATGCCTTTCTTTCGGCATCATTTCCTTTCTTTGCTCTATGTGGTTTTGGATGTCTATTTGTGGTTTGTGCCCGAAGTGCCCCATTTTCGGCTTCTGGCCTCTCCCAAGGGTTTACACGGTTCCTGTGCTGAAAGTGCCCATCGGAACCTCCATGTTTTGGTTTCAGTTTCCCTGTTATCTTGATTTTATGTGGCAATTTGTTGCAAGGGGAGGTGTTGTCGAGCTTAACCAATTTCATTTTCATGTGGTATTGCCCTATGTGGTTTTGTTTATCCCTCACTTGTCGGGTCGAGTTGGTTTCAGCATTTTTGCGTCTCAGTTGGCCAGACTCATACCTTATGGGAGGGCATACTCGCGTGCGCGAGCTCTCACCTCTTTCTTTCCGGCCTGTTTCAGGCCCCCCGAATGAGTTGTCATGGGACCAGAGGTGTTTTGGTTTGCGATGATGGTTTTCTGCATTGGCTTTCCCTTTCCCTTTTCCTGGGGGATGATTGGTTTTGGGTTTTGGTCTTTGTCCTTCTTGAATGACTATGCCGGCCTCTCTCCTTCTTTGTGGGAGGTTTCCTGAGTTGCCTGAGGAAGCAAGGTCAGACTTTATAGCCTTTTTCTGACCTGCCCCCTGTTTCTGGGTGCGGTCCTTTAATGCTTTGAGTTCCGCCTCTATCGAGATTCTTTCCTTTCGCTCGGTCTTTAGCCTGGCTATCAGGGTTTCGACTAAGGTTTGTATCCCAATGTTTTGCCTGGTCATTCTTCTCAGAGCATTTGTGCAGAAATCCAGGTCTATTAGGAGTTGACGCTTTTCCCTCAAAGTGAAGGCAGCGCTATCTTCTTTTGACGGCTGTTGGGCTTGCCCCCTGTCTAAAGCGGTGCTTGGTTGTGCTTGCTTTGACCTTGTGTGGTGGGCGGGGCCATCTGTTGTGACTTCTTGAGCTATTTCCCTTGAACTGCCCGCCGCGCGTGATTTAAGCGGGCTTTCTTTTGGCTTGGCTATTTTCTTTTGAGTGAGTTTTGGTTCACTTTGTGAGCTGTCACCTTGTGTTGTTGGGGATTCTTCCTCTTCGTCATCTGTGTCAGACTCGCTCGCAGTGATTGCCCGGCAGCTTTCAGAAGTACCTTGCCCCTTGACGGCATTCTTCAATTTTCGCGCATGGGCGATGGTTTCCTTTTGGATGTTGATGAACACTTCGGGATCATAATACCCTTTTATTGTATCATCCGCATAATGTCTGGGCCATGTACTGGGGATGGGATAGTGAGGAGATGGCTCATAACCTTCTATACCCTCCACGATTGGCGCTTGCCTGAACTGCTGGGTAATTTCTGTTTTTGTTTCTATATTTTGATCGATGACAGGGGATACCAAGTTTCTGACTCGGCCGTATTCCAGCGAGCATATCTCCCTTCGTGACCTGTTATGCCTTATCCTTTCTATCCATGGTAAAGAGGAGGCTTGTATTTCGCCGGTTCGCTTAGAGCTTGTGGGCAGTCGCCTTTTTGGCCACGGATCTAGGATAAAGGGTTGCAGGTCGACCAGGTAAGGGTGTTCTGGTTCCAGCTCGTCATCACTCCCTTGCCATCCGGCCCTTTTGCTGGGTTCTTCCACTCGGTTGACCAGGTGATTCATCCACCCAACAGGGTCAGCGAGGGATTGGTATTCTTCTTCGGGGAGCTCCTCTTGTTCAGGCTCTCCCGAGTCCGAGTCATCATCAATGGTTATCATTTGGCATGATTCAGAGCTTTGGTTTTGGTTTTCTTCTTGGTTTTGGTTTGAAGAAGCGGTGTTTTCAGCTTGGTCTTGAGTAGAGGTAGCGGCTGCCTCCTGTTCAGTGCTGGCATTCTCCTCTGTTTCCGGTTCGGCGGGTTCATTTTCTTCCTCTGCCTCTCCAGTGGCCGTGGCTTCCCAGATCTGATTGACCATTTGCCGTACTATTTCTCCCAACTCCTCAAGAGTAAGGTCAGGCTGTCCCGGGATGTCAGGAATATGAATATCCAAATTTACCATTCTCGGCTGTCGTCCTTGCAGGTCGGCAGGGTCCATTTGTTCAGCAGGATCTAGCACAATCTCATAGTCATATGCCATTTCCTCTGGGTTAGTTTGATTTTCTTCTGTGGTTTCGGCCTGCGGCTGTGGCACCTCAGAGGACTCGCCTTTGTCAGAGTCATGATGGCCAACTCGGTGACAGGTGGCGTCATCACGAGAAGATTCGCCTTTGAGCAACTTGTTCTTTCCTTTCTTGGTTTCTTTATTTCTCCTTTGATAGGTTATTATTTCCTTCTCTTTCGCTGGTTTCTTTCTTCTTTGGTATACTCTAAGGGCTTTAGGGCTTTTGACTTCTTCCTCATCATCCTCGATGGGACAATGAGTATCATCATCACTATTTACCCTTAGGTTTCTTATGAGTTCGCTGGTCGTCATGGCCTCGGTTTCCGCGATGGCTTGTTCCAGCTCATGTCGCGCATTGTCATCCCATTCGGGTTGAGGCCGGACAGTCATGCGAGCATTTCTTCCTTGTTGTCTTCTTTTATTACATGGTTTTAAGGAAGGTTCATCGTCATCCGTCCAAGCTGCAATTCGGGCGGAACGGTGATCATAATTTTCGGACTCAGAATCATCAGACCCTGAACCGCTGATGTAACGGCAGTTTCCGGCTTCGGAGCCGTCATCATCGCCGCTATCATTGTCAATATCATTTGAGATTTTGTACAACCTTTCTATTTGTGCCCGAAAACGGGCGGTTTCCCGTGGATGGGTTCTCCTGAGCCTTTCATAACTGGCTCCTGGTTGTTGTAACATCTCAGCGTTCTGAGCTATAAAGTTTAGGAATGCAGGGTCTTCCCGTCTCAGGTGTTCCATGTATGAGAGGATCCTGGTTGCTTGTGAGATATTCAACCCTTCAAAAGCTGAGGTTATATCGGCTGGCGGAGCAGATCCAGATGCCATCAGGATTGAACTTCCTTGGAGGGTGCTTGGTTGAGGTTCTTCATGGTCAGATTCCACCTCAGGCTCCCTTTCTGCCTCTTCTTCATCGCTATCGGATTCGCTATTTTGGGCGTTTCCATCAGATGTTTTTCCGCAGAAGAAGAATCGCGGAGAACCTCCGCTATCCTCAGAGTCAGAGCACTGGGGAGTTTTGCCTTTGTTAACCTCTTTTAGGACGGTAGCTATGGCTTCTCTTTCAAATTCCTCCGTAAAGTCTGGATCTTTGGGGTGAGTAGCTCGGCGGAAGGCTCTTGGATCTGTGACTCTCAACTCCCTGAGTTCAGACACATACCACTCTACCAGGCTGTCATGTTCATTGTATTCTTCCTCTTCGGGGGCTTGCTGGGATGACTCACCCTGGGCAATATCGACTTGGTTGGAAGTCTCAATTGCTTGGGTGGGGAATGTCACCTCGGCCCCGGGACCTGATGTATGCCTGGGGCGCCGAATCCTCCTGGATCTACGGCGTCGAGTGGTCCTTGGTGGGGTCGTTTCTGGACTTATTTCTCCTTCCTCACGCCCCGTCTCATCAGCTATTTCTCTTACAGTCCTGGTTAGGGCTTGCCTTTCATATTCCTGGTATTGTTGAGGATTTTCAGAGTCCAGCACACCATGATATCCAACTGGGTCTGAGACTCTCAGGTTTCTCAAGTATTGGGAGAATTCATCAACCTGGCCCTCCTCAGCCAGTAAAGTTTGATTGTTCTGGTTGAGGTGGGCTTGGTTACCCATGTTGTTTTCATATTCCGCGAGGTCAGTTTCAGTAACCTCGATGTTCTCCCAGAGATGTGAATCCTCCGTGCTTTCCAGATGCGCACGCATGATTTCAAAATCCGTGGGGTGGTTTGGGTCTGGGTCTTTCTTGTCCCACCCATTTTGCACCACAATATCCACCGCGGCTTTCCTTATGGCCATATTTTCAACTTGTTGTTCATAGGTATCCGAGTCTGACATATTTTCTATCTCCTCATCAACCCTTAACTCTCGCTGGAACAAGTCCGGCTCTTGAATTTTCAGTTGCATCAAGAAGTCCACATACTCCGCCACAGCATTGAAAGAGATGTGTGGTAGTGAATCATCGCCTTCTTCCTCGGCTTCTTCTTCTGATTCCCCAGCATCGCTCAGGTATCTGCAGTGCTCTGCGGGTTCATAGGTTTTTGGTTTAGAGATGTTGAGAGGCATTTCTTTGGTCCAGAACCTATTTGCCAGCCATGATGCTAGCAATTGGTCCACATCATCGCCATGCATAAGCTCTTGGATCCACCAGGCCGGGTTTAAGACGATTTCTGCTTCCAGGATGGGATGGAGGTTTGTTTGACCGCACCAGTAAGAGAGGTCTCTCCATTGCTCCCTTGCTTTCATGTATATTTTTATCCTCCTGTAACTGGCCGGTTGACATTTCCCCAGCTCCTCATAGGAGGCATCATCATCTTCTTGTGGGTTTTGGTTTGTGACCGCGGAAGAGAGAATAGCCTGTGTAGCCTCCTCTATCTGCGCAATCATTTCTATTTCCTCTTCTTTAGTGAGCTTTTCCTCTTTTTCTCCCGAGTTATCTTCCGGGTCTGCATTTATTGCCGATGTTGAGATGGCATTGCAGGAGATTCCACCAGAGTCACCTCCTCCTCTTTCCTCATCACTGTCAAAGTTGCTACCAAAATCGTAGCTTTCGTCCTGGCTGGGAGGGTCCGAGTCAGACCACTCGTATTCTTCGTCAGTGAAACCGGGAACATCTTGGGCATGTTGGGTATTGGTGGAGGTGGAAGCCTCTTTGTTTACTTGGTTCCTTACAAAGCTAGTCACGGCAATGGCTTGTTTCATCAGTTCAGACACATGCTCTGCTAGTATTGCAATGGTTTCTGGCGAAATCCCGGATTCTCCCTTTTTCTTTGGTATGACAAGGTTGAACCCTAGGTCCTTTATGCTTGGGATGCCTTCTGAATCTAGACACTCATCATGAATGTCTACGAACACATTGCGATCATGGCCATTGATCTTGAAAGGTAGGGTCATTCGGTCCGGCTTCTTTCCTTTGCGGACAAGGGCCTTATCCAATTTCTTTATTTCGAGAATCTCTTTCTTTTTCCTTCCTGATTGGGTCATAGGTTGAACAGTGACCGTCGACCATGTATGTTGGGTTGGGACTGAGCTGGATGACGACTCAGTAGGGTTTTGTTCATTTGTTGTTGAGGTTTCGGAAGGTCTGGTGTCTGCCTGTGCCGGCTCCTGTTGGTTAGAGGGTTCTCCATGTTCTCCCTCATTACCTGAGACATGATGGCATGCGGCCGTCCAGAACTCTTCTTCTTTCTTTTCTCTTCTTTCGCCTTTCAACTCCCGCCACACTTGTCCGCTAATTTGAGCTGCGACTTTGGGGGAGATGAAATCGGCGAGGGTTGCTTGTGTTGGTTTTTCTTGAACATAAGGATCTTCGACGGTTTAGGGAGAGGTTTTCCTCCAGAACGCCTGTCTAGGTCCCATATTACCCGTTTTTGCATTACGGGTCATCGGTTTCGGTTGTGTTTTTGTTGGTTTGAGTCTTTTCGGGACCACTGGTATGATAGGGCTTTTCCATTTGAGTTGAGGTTCGGCCTGCAAGGCTCTCAACTTCTTTCTGGTGTTTTTGTTCAAATACACACTCCATGTCGTGGGTGGTCTTCCGTCAGTAGTGACCGAGACGCGACGGGAGCTAGCAGTTGGGGCTCCGTTTGAGATGGCATGAGGAGCCGGTTCCTGCCTGGCGTCATCATGGAGGGAAATGGCCCCTTCTTGGATTTTCTGTTCAAGCCAATCCTTAAAGACATAGCAATCCTCTATGTTATGACCCAAAACTCTGTGATACACGCAGTAGTTAGGGTGGTTTACTTTGTCTTCTTCCTCGGGCCTTTTGCATTGGGGCAATCGAACCTCGAGAACTTCCATAGCTTGCCTGAACAGCTTCAGAGTTTTCACTTTTTTGAATGAGTAGGGCTTGCTTTTCAGCTCCCTGAGTGTTGGCCTTTGAGCCTTGGACTGTGGATTTCCGTCCTTCGTCTCACCATTCTTTCCCCATTGGGTACTACCAGTGCCTTCAGCCTGGTTAGTGACGGCTTTGACTGCCTTTGTTGTTTTGATTTCCAGCTTCTTTCCCTTTTCTTTGTCTTTTTCCTTAGTGGAATAGTATAGCTGGTTCATTTCAGGCTCCACTTCCTCGTATCGAGCAACCATGGTTACCAAATGTTCAAAGGTGGTGACATTGTGTCCCACCATCCATACTTTCATCGGTGCATGGATGCTGTTCAGGAGCATGCGCACCGCCTCAGATTCACTTATGTTGGACTGGCATCCTGTGTACATGGTTTCCCACCTTGATACATAATCGGAGACAGACTCGCCTTGCTTTTGTCTGGCGTTGACTAGATTGGTAACAGAGACCCGATGCGGGGTCGTCCTGAACCTTGCACAAAAGGCATTTGCCATTTCCTTCCAGCTTTTGATGCTATCTGCCTCAAGAGAAGCATACCAGTCAAACGCTACCCCAGACAGACTTTGTGAAAATTGCCTTAGTAGCCATTCCTCCCTTCGAGCGGTGTTTCCACAGGAGGTTATGAAGTGTGACAGATGTTGACTCGGGGTGATTTTGTTTCCAACCCCATCAAACACCTTAAATTTTGGTACTATATGTCCCTTCGGGTAATCCAGTTGGTCGAACCTTGCGGGGTAAGGTCGGCCTGTGAAATTGACGGGCAGTTGAGTGCCCCCAATCCCTAGAGATTGCAGTTTTTGATCCATGGCCCTTTGCATCCTTTCCATCATGGCCTCAGGGTCAATGATATTGGTTTCCTTTCTTTCAAGCAACTCTTCTTCAGAGGTTTCACTTGAGCTGCTGTCCTTTTCCCGCACTATTTTGGAGTGGGATTTTTTGGTTTTCTTTTTGTTTTTGGATTTTGGTTTAGAAGCCATTCCTTGGGTTTCGGTTGATTTTGGTATGTCATTGTTTGAAACAGCATAGCTTGGGCGTGCCCCCTTTTTGGCTATGTGTTTCTGGACTTCCGCGCATGCCGCGGTTACCCGAGCATTCTCCGCTTGGAGTTGCTCAAGTTGCTTAGTTTTCTCTTCCAGCTCCTTGCGAAGCTGGGCCATTTCATCAGATACTTCCTCGAGGATTTCAATCTCCTCGTCAACATCTTCAGACGAACCTCCCTGGTCCGGGTTTGGGTCCTCTTCATCACTTGCAATGTCATCAGTGGTCTGTTGGACAATTTCCTCCACTACCGGGCTGCGGTTCCTGGGCCGCCCTACCCGCTTGGGAGGTTTGGATGCTGAAGCTTTTCCTTTCTGTCCTCGTGTTTCCACGGGGACACTTTCGGAGTGAGGCGGTTCCTGGGAACCTGTCCCGACCATACGGACTTCCGCCGCTTCCTCGTCATCATCGTCGTTACCATCAATTGACACATGGTATACTGAGGCAGAATCAGCATTCCGCCTCTTCCTCATTACATATTTCTTTTTGGTTTTATTTTTCATCATCCGACTCGCCACCTGGGTAGCCAGAGAGGTATCTTTTTCTTTTTGGACCCATCGCTTGGTGCCCCCTGTATTTTGCTTGGGAGCGGGGATGGGTTCCGGTTGTTTGGGCTTCCAAACCTGCTTCACTTTTCCTTTGGCCTTCATTGAGCGGGCATTGGGTTGGAGTGATGGAAAGGTAAGCCGGTCAAAGACTGAAGGCGGGTGGGCCACAGTCCCTTTTTCGGACGCGCTATAGTCCGCGTCTCCCTCTCGGTTGTCCTCGTGATAGGGAAAGCGGAGCCTTTGATGCGCCGGAAACTTTAGCCTGTCCTTGATGGACGGCTTGTTAGGGTTGGCAGGGATTGCAGTGACGATCCTGCGGGACTTGCGGGATCTTTTGACAATTCTGAAGGCCGCGTGAATGGCCTCTACTGCCTTGTGTTTTGGGTGGGTCACCTTTTCTGTCTCGGAGACTGGGGCGTACATGGGGAGCTCCCAATCCTCTCTGAGGCGCATCGCCTCACCTCCCTTTTTGAGCACATGTAGGGGGGCGAAGGTGTTGCTGAGAGACAGATCAGTGATGGCATCGGGTTGTTGGACCAGGTGGAGAGCTTGGGCCCTCGAGATCCTAGTCTTCTTATCCTTTTTGAGTTTTGGGGCTGTCGCCCCCTTGATGTGGGTGTTTGCCGCCCGACCCTTTTTGGTGTTAAGGGCAGGCTTTCCAGAGACTTTCACCGATGCTTCACCAGCGAGCATCACAGGGGAGATTTGCATGACAGCTTGAACGGGTACATAGAGAGTCCCGGTTGCTGCTGCCTTCTTGTGGCGGAGACGTTCGCCCTTCACGATTTGACTCCAGGTAAACATGATTCCTGCAATGGAGAAAACTTAGAGTCAACCATTAGTATTTTTCTTTGAATATTATGGACTTAATTCCACTTTTGCATTTAAACTTTGATTATGCCCTGATGAGAGGAGAAAAAAGTCCCACCGGGCGTGCCAGAACCTGTCTCGCACTTTTTCAGTCCAGCCACGGAAGATCAGATAGTCCTCTATGGGGCGAAGAAAATGCGGATCAGATACCCCTCGAGCATCTTAAGACCCGTCGTTACTGCCCATTCCGAACGAACGAAGGGCACTAATGCGGTTCCAAGTACCTCGAGAGTTGATTGTTTGTCGTAGGTCCTTTTTTTCCAGTAGGCGCAAGCCCCTACTGTTAATTACCTCCGGACTCAGTTACGGACTGAGCTAAGAGCACCTTTAGATCGGGATAATCAAAGTTTAGATGTCACAGGTGGCTGAAGTCCATTTTAAATAAAAAGGATTGTGTCTTGTGTCTTGATGGGGAGTTTCAGGGTAAAAGAAAACAATGCAGAAAGGCAGCTATTTTAACAGAGCCATGCAAACATGAATGATATGGTTTAATTCTTTATTTTCTCATTTCAAAACATTTAGGTTGCTTTTACTTTGCTGTGTCAGGCTTAGTGCCGTCACAGAGATTTTTGAGTTCGACACTAGGAAATTTGGTATCCTAGATCGATCTTCAATCGTTTGGAGGTTTAGAGTCTTTGGGATTTCGTACAAGTCTGGAGTACAGATGCACTATGCCATCTCTTGACAGGAACTTGGGTGATGACCACTGATTGACTTTTCTTCTGGTCATCCAGGCATCAGGTTTCAGTCTACTTCTGGTCAAACGTGCTGTGAACTTGTAGAAACAGGCTGTCAGATTTGAGTCCAACGCTAGAAAATAGGGTATTCTAGGTCAGTTCTCAATCGTTTGGGGAACTTAGGGATTTTTTGGGATTTTCGTTCAAGTCGCGAGTACAGATGCGCTATGCCTTCTCTTGACAGGAACTTCAGTGATAATTCAGAATTGACTTTTCCTTTATCTCAATCTGAATATCGGGAGGGTGTCTCCTTCAGGGCGAAACGCGATGCAGTCTTGAAGGGACGAACTTTTGACTTTTAAGACTTTATGTCACTTTAGACTTTGTGTCTCTTGAGTCACTTTTAGGCTTTGTGCCATTTTGACTTTGTGTCATTTTGACTTTGTGTCACTTTTAGACTTTGTGTTATTTAGACTTTGTGTCATTTAGACTTTGTGTCACTTTTGGACTTTGTGTCATTTTGACTTTATGTCACTTTTAGACTTTGTGTCATTTAGACTTTGTGTCACTTTTAGACTTTGTGTCATTTTCAGGTTTGGATTTTTAATTTTCACTTTAGGATTTTGGACTTTTGAGTTTAGACTTTTAAATTTGTACTTTTAAACTTATCGTTGACCTTCTTGGTGATTTCAAATTTGTTTGCAAATTTTAATGCTTGACTGTGCCTATTGTTCAGAATAAGGAATGTCAGATGTACCTACTGTCCAGAACATAAAATATTCAAAATAATTTTCTTTGGCTTTATCTCCTTTTCTTTTTTTTTATTTAACCATATAAATATAAATTTATTATTATTTATGGTCATCCCTTAAACCTATTAATTTTAAAAATATTTTTTACTTTGGTGTTTTAGCATAACATAACACATCAAAATATTCCTCATATTTTTCTTGACATTTTGATATTTTATGGGAATTTTTCTGATAATCCAGATATTTTTAATGTATTTTTGAAGTTTCCTGCGTAGCAGAATTTTCTGAGTGGTTGGGTTTGCTGTTTTGTATTGTGCTTGTCAGGGGTTCGCTACACGCTGGTCGTTACAGAAGATCTGCAGGGAGCGTTGAAGGTTTGGTTCGGCTGAATCTCCTGGTCCATGCACCAACGAGTCACAATGGAGATCAAGTTGGGTCCGTGGATTTCACTCGACGACATTTCCGTCTGTTTACGCCAGGTCCACGCGACATCCAAGTTCATCTCCCTCCTCCTTTCGTGAGTATGATTTCTGATATTTCCTTCGTTCGACTAGACACCTCCCTTGACGGTGTCAGTGAGGATTTCCGATGGCCGCGTCGACTGTAATTAGGTCGCGAGGGGTCGTGGGCTTTGCTGGAGTAGCCTCTATTGTGAATTGGGGTTGCGTTCGACGAATTGAGGTGTTCTAGCCTCTGAGTTGGCTTGGTCTGCAACAGTGACTGGTAGCAACCAATTGTCGAACGCAGCGATGAATTGCCTTGGCGAAGGCGTTGTGGAGCATTCCAAGAGGGTCATGAAGTCACCTACATACTCAATTTCACATTGCATTTCCTAATTTGAGGTGATATATTTTTTTATTTCTTTTGGTCTGACGAGTCTGAGGACCAAGGTACAGTTTTGTTATGTAACTCATTCTCATATATATGTATTCTCAAATATCACACTATACCTTTGTTTATTATGTTGAACTAAGTGCCAGGTATTGAACATTTAACTTTTACATTTTTTTTTTTAATCTTCCTTTTCTCCTTTTTGTTGACCATACATGACTTATGGTTTGAAATTCAAATTAGGCTACCATTATTCACCTATTCAGATAATTGAAATCGAATTTCGGATTAATGCTGACAATTCTACTAATGCTGGTTAGGGTTGCATATGTAAAACCGTCTCATTCATTTTGGCCCCTGATGTTCTATCATTTTACAAAGTTTTAAGTGTTTCTTTCTTCTTCCTTTTTTTTTGGCATTTCGGAATTCATTTCCTTTAGATGGTCTTATGCAGCTCAGTTTTACATATCAATTTCGTACTGAAACCAACTCACCTTCCTTTCTATTGTTCACACGCAAACATCATTTCACCTACTTACTGGATTCAACTTCTTTTAGTACCTCCTGTATACTCATTTCAGAACTGAGCAGTTTTAGGTGACAACTTGAGTAGATATCACTTATTGAATAACCTGGATTTAGACTAGTCTACACAGCTCTTTGGGTGTGCAGTTTTTTTTAAGCATGCAAATTCTAAAAGAGGCATGGCAGTTAAACAAACTTTGGAACCTATTGGCTTTACTGTTTTTTTTTTTAGTGCAAACTTATTATATTACCATATATTTTTTTTTACCATCGTATGTATATGTATTTCCTTTTTTTTTTTAAAAAAACAATGTCATATATGCTATATTGTTCCTCCTCCTTTTTTTTTGACATTTTCAGTTCAGTCCCTGACATTTATACTATTGTGCACTACCCTCCTTTACAACCCTAAATTCAACTTATGCTGTTGCTATTAAGAGTTCTCTTTTTTTTTTATCTTTTGAAAATAACAGTGGACCCAGACATATTACTATTCCCAGGTACACACTATCAGATAAGCATCCCTTGGGCATAGCTGAATATCTCAAGTCATTTTTACTAGAACAAGCCTGACAAAATATATTTTTTAGCAAAATAGACCCTGATTACTAGGTGTTAATACCCTTTTAGCCCTGAACACAGACTTCTTATGCAAACACACCCTTGGTCCCTTGCTTTATTACATTTTTGTTAATTTCAGGTGGGTTTCAATCTTCATTCCATGCATGACGTTTGACACCATAGTTATTAATGTTGAAACATGACTCAGTACATGAGTGTGCGCTCTCAGGCAAGCACCCCTCATGTACGAAACCATGCTCTATTACAGAATTTTGTTATTATCTTGTTTAACTTAGCACTTTTAAGGGGTTGAGTGACCCATTGACACAGATGAGTGTGCGCTCTCTGGCAAGCACCCCTCACCTGTGCCTTTGAGCCCCAAAACAAAGCCAATAGATGATCTACATGGTGACTTTTCTATGATTAAATGTAAAAGAAACACGGAAGAGAGCACAAGAGCTAAAAGTAAAAGAGAAGAAAATCAAGAGGAATAGCTATCAGAATTTAAACTTAAGTATTAGACTTGGAACAATGGATTTTCTACCTTCTTTGAAATAACTGCTATTTGCTTTCAAAACTTGATTACAGAAAAAGGTGGCTAAAAACAACAGAGTTTCAGCTTGTAATTTCTAAAACGCTCCTCCCTTTTTTTTTCTTCTTTGATCTTGGTCTTCTTTTATAGCTAGAACCCTTAGGGTTTGGCCTCATCTCTTTGACACATGGCAGCCTCTCCCTCCTTGATCTCATGATGAAGGGACATGATATGAGGTGGGGCTTACCGCCATACTTTTATAATTCCAATTTCACTCCTGTTCTTCTTACTTTTTCTTACCAACCAATGACAATATGCCACTTGGCATCAGTAATTTTGCTCCCTATAATGTGCTTGGGGGAGGAGCCACACTGGCTTTGGCGCCAAGTAATGTGTGTCTCTCATCCAATGGTTCATAGGCCATGGGTGGCTGTGATTTGCATAGATGAAGCATCTCTTTTGGGATATAGCTGTTGCCCCTAAAGACATAGGTCTGGTGTACCATCGGCATGCTATTCATTTTCTCCATTTCTTCTTTTCTGTTCTGGTGTGCCTTTCCTTGTTGCATATACTTGGGGGAGGTCACTTCCAGCTGGGCCCTTTTTGTGACTGTCCTTGGTATTCTTTGAATTTAGTCCTTTCTTCATATTTGGAATTTTTGCTTCATTTCTTCCAATTTTAATTTCTTCTCTTTTAGTTTCTTCTCTTTTTTTTCTTTTACTACTGTTCTAAGCTTTTCACTTCAATTTGTTTTAGAGGATTGATGGTGCTTTCACTGGCCTACTACATTTCTTATTTAGTTTTTTTTTTAAATCCCATTCTTTTGCAATTATCATATGGGGTACTCTAGGGGAAATATGGGTATACATATGCTTCTCAAGTTTCCTTACTGTCTATCCCATTTTTTTGTCTTTTCTTTTAATGACTGATTTGCCCTAGGTCGAAAGAGATTACACATGGCTCACTTGTTCTCCAGGTGCAATATGATGCACTTATATCCCATATCTACTGAGGAGTAATGATAATTTGATCTCAAACCGTCCCTTCTCTTCTCAGCCTTATCTGAGATGTAAATACACGGTGAGATGTATTGCTTTTCTTTTGTCAGGTATACCCCCTTTTGTATTTCACATGCATGTGCTACAAGTGAAATGATGGTCGTACTGTTGTGATTAAAGCGTGGGGGACTTTTCAGCCTTTGTTTAAATTTCTTCTTAAATCCAACGGTCCCGATTAGAGTGGTGAGCTCACCTCTTATTGTTACACTTTCTGGCGCCAAGGACCATTGCAGGGCTAGTCCCTTTCTTTCCAGGTCGTAGGTTATAGGGAAGGAGGATAACATTCTCCATTTGGTTCAATCCTCCTCTTCCTTCTTCATTCTCACACTGGAGATGTCCAATTCTATATGAGTATAAGGTTGTTGCACTCCCTATACCCCTTTTTTATGTGAATTTGTATCAATTGGAAGAAAACGACTATTGGCAGTGACTCAAACCTCCTTGTCTTCATTGGTGCTTGTTTCGGCGCCATGGCTGACGGTTTCCTTTCTTCTCCTTAGTAAAATAAAGGCTCTCTAACATGTTGCAACTCCTCTTGAGTCTCCTGCGGACCTTTTGAGGTGGCTACCCTCATCATTCGCTCACTAATTTCGCCTGATTTTCACATATACAATTCCTATCCTTGCGTTCTCTCACTGAAGTAGCAGGTTCGTTGATGCACGATTCACACTCCTTAATTAACTTACCGGGGCATACCATGTATGCATCCCTGACATTCCCCGGTTGTCCAGCAGTTTGATTCTGTGCTCTCTCAGACCCAATTGCATGAATTTCTTTTCAGGTAGCTATCTCGCTCTCCGCCAATTCTTCTTCTTTTCGTCGCCGAGTCGGATATCATCGGAATCGCAAAGGCGTCGCCAGTGCAGAGGCGAGGTCAGTTGGGGTTGAGGCTGTGTGAAACAACGGCGAAGCTCCTTCTTGAGTCGGCGTACGAAACCCTTGGTCAGACTGTACTGTTCCACCCTTCCTTTTCTTTTTCAAACGATGCTTGTGGGACCCACTGTTTCCGACCAATCGGAAAATCCAGTCCATATTTTAAGCTTAGGTTAACATCCGACCGTCGATTTCAGATAATGTTATGGAATTTTATCACAGCCGTCAGATTTTAGAATGGTAATTGGGTTTGAACACAGTTTGGATGGGCCTCAGTTTCGGCCCAATGTAGATTTTATTATTTCCTTAAAAGCCCATCCGAAATTTCCTCCATTTTCCTTGTTTCGGGGGGGTTTGTCTCCATTTATTTCAGAAAATGGAATTGTCCATTTGACTGAATTTTGAGGATAATTAGGCTGCTTTGTTTTTAGAAAAATTGTTTGGTGCCCTTCCATAGGTCAATTTGACATGAAATTTTGCATGGTTTCTCATAAAAATATGAAGAACTTAGTTGCCACAAATTTTCTATTTTTAGGACTCCAGTAATTAATTATAAGGATATCACAGGCGCATAATGGCATTCCTCGTAATTAATTAATTTACCGTCCATTTTTAAGAATTTCTGTGTTTTCCTTTCATGCATTATGACCAATTATCAGGGCTATTTTGTTGGGTCATTGGTTATGTGGATGGGATTTTGATTATATGGTTTTGGATTTTGGTGATAAAATAGAGAATTGTTCAGGGTTTTGCGCAGCAGAATTTAGAGGAAAACACAAGTAGACGATCCAGTTGCCATTTGAAGCGTTGAGGTGGTATCTAGTTTTCATCCAAGGTATCAGGGGAACGATTCGACTGCCATTCGAATCGTTAAGACATCTGGTTGCCAATCAGACGTTAAGTGACGTTCCGATCTCCATCCGAAGTACTGAGGTGATATCTGGTAGCCAGCCAGACTATCAAACAAATGCTCCGATTGTTGTCCAGAGCGTTCATGAGACATTTGGTTGCTATTCAGACATTGAGTAGACGGTTCAATCATCATTCGAGATACTGAGGTGATATCTGGTATCCAGCCAAGATATCCCACAGGTTATCCGATTGTTGCTTGAGGTGTCGACTGTGCATCTGGTCGCAAGTCAAATATCCAGGAATCGATTCAGCTGCCACCTGAACCGAAGACGCTTGGTTGCCAGCCAAGTGTTAAGTGCCAATTCGATTATCATCCGGAGTATTGAGGTGATACCTGGTATCCAGCCAAGGTACCAAACAATTGGTCCGATTGCTATCCGAATCGTTTAGAAGTGACATCTGGGTGCCAGTCAGATGTTCCCTTCCGATTCGATCATAATTGAGACTCTAAAGTGATATCTGGTAGCCAGCCAGCTTATCGGACAGATGACTCGATTATTTTTCGAAGCGTTGAAGTGACGTCCACTCGCCAATCAGATAAGTAACAATTCGATCCTCACTCAGAGTATTGAGGTGATATCTGGTAGTCAGCCGAGGCATCAAACAACAGTCTGACTGTTATTCGAAATGTTGAAAGGAATCTGATTGCTAGTTGGCCGTTCAATGGACAGTTCAGCTGCCACCTGAAGTGTCCGAATTTCATCTGGATGCCAGTCAGATGTTAAAGTGACATTTGTTCGCCAAACGAGTATTGAACAGATGGTTCGATCCTCCTTTGGAATACTCTGATGATACTTGGTAGCCAGCCGAGATATCATGCAGATAGTCCAAGTGTTACTCGAAACCTCGCAAGGAACCCTGATTGCTATTCAAACGTTCAGTGGATAGTTCAGCTGCCACCTGAAATATCCAAGGTTTCAACAGTTCGGCTCTCACCCGAAGCATTGAAACTATCCTTCGCCAGACCCTTGGGTTTGTGGGCGTCCAAAAATCTTATGCGCGCGGGTGCTACCTAGTTCAGCTGCCCCTTGGCTTCCCTAGGCGGGTGACAATTGGTTCTCGATCATAGGAGCGTTACTCTGACGCTCAGTCTTTGACCAATCGTTCAATGTGACATAATGCTTGACATCTAGGCAAGACAAGTCACTCAAATGACGCTAAGCGTTCAAGTAACGTCCGGCTGCCGACCGGTACGTCATGAACAGTTGGTTCTCGATCATGGGAGTGTTCCTCTGACACTCAGTCTCTGACCAGCTGTTGAAGCTTCGCTTGATTCCTGATCAAGCGTCAATGCGACATAGTGCTTGGCATTTAGCCAAGGGAAGTCAATAGGGTGACGCTGGGCATTCTTTGCGAGCGTTCAAGTAATGTCCGGTTTCCGACCGGAACATTGTAATTTCCCTCCAGCACCGAAAGAGGTAAGTTTTGTTGTGTGAGATCTGGTTGTTGATTTAAAAGATAGGCCAAGTCGACATTACTGAGCTGTTTGAGGCATAAGTAATGTGACTAAGGAATATGTTGAAGGTTTATGAATGAGGATATTATTTGGGTAAGGATTATGGATCCATCTGATGTAGTGGTGTGATTTGGGATAAGGTCTTTAATATAATATGAGGGAGTCGTTTACAGCAACAGTGTTGGCCTCGATATATCCTTGGCGGTTAGATTGCAAACACTCAAGTTAGGACCTCCTGCCTTCTTGAGAGAGCGGGTGCCTTACATAACTGTAGACTCCTGAAATAAAAGTGTGATCTTTTCCCCAAGGTACGGGTATGATGATGTGGAATTTGTCCATAGTGACAATATTTGCATATCTTTGATAGGATCATAATGTTGTGTGCCTGTGTCAACGGTGTTGGCAGACGTTTATCTCTGGCGGGTAGATTGCATACACTCAAGATAGGACCTCCTGCCTCCTCGAGAGAGCGGGTGCCTTTGATAATCATGGCTTTCATCGTCTTAGCAGGCTTGGGACAACACTGTGAGCTTTTCTCAGACTGCAAAGAGTTCTGCTCGTATGTGGTTGGATCCATATTCTTCACCGATGATATTTTGCGGTGTAATCTGCCTTCTCTTTGGAATTTTATCAGTTTGCTGGAATATTGATTTGGTCTTCATCTATTTTGTATATTATTTCGGGTCTCTTGATAGAGTCCCGTGACGCCGTGGTAGATCTCACTATCCATCATTTTGAGGCTAGTGATTCTCAATTTAACCAGATCATTGAGCTTGATACTTCACCAGTACTCTTGTTTGTTAGCAACAGTACTTAGTGTCTCCATTCTGATCCACACTCGTCGTGACGATGACCGTCTGGTGGTTTTGATCACTTGGGATTGCGATGAGCTTTATCTCAAGCCATAGACGGAGCACTAGACTCGGTCGTGCTAGTATTCCGGTATGACTTTCTGAATTTTATAATATTATCCATGCCTTCAGTGATTTGATCATGAGCCTTTGAGCCTTTGCCGAAACGGCTTTTCTCCATAGTATCCGGGAGAGAATAATTGTAGGAATATATTTGGTAGGGTTTTTAGTGGTGATGATTAGCCGAATAGACTCCCCTTATTTTTCTGAGCCTTCAGGATTTTTCCCCGCATTTTTCTAGGCCTCTTGTGTTTTTTTTAAAGGTTGCTGGATTTTAAAATAAATATAAGATTAAGGTGGCGACTTGTGATTGGCCAGAACTTGGAATATGGATTTAAAATATTTTGTTTGTATTCTGGTTATGGTTTTGGCGTGACTGTATTCTCCATATTTTTCTGGTCCTATAGAAATTTGGTTTGGATTTTTCTGAGTTACGGTTGAATTTCTACAAATTTTTGAACTTCCAGCAATAGAATGGTGCCATATCAGCAGCAATGGCACGTGGCAGCGCCTGATTGGTCCGAATCAGCGGAGGAAATGAGGGGTCAGCAGCGACCTCAGCTATTGAGAGTGACACATGGCTCCTTCTGATTGGACTGAGTGGGCTTCTAGCGGGTTATCACACGGATTTGACTCAACGCAACCAAACTGCCACAGAGAATCACAAGATTGGGGACGCCCCTTAGTAAAGCCCTTCATACTCCCGGTGTTTCGTGGAATAACTGACCCCTCCGTGTGTGGGACCCACAGTCAGTGAGTGTTGCGATCCTTTGATGGTGAGCCAGGTCCATGCAGGTAGGGAAAATGAATCCCTTCTCTTTCTGTTTCTTCTCTTCGTCGTCGGCGAGGCTCTCCGCCATGGCCGTCTGATTGAGCTTGTCAAGCAATTGTTCAGCCTTGGGACAGTGCCGAATGGGATCGTAGAGCCCTCAGGAGGTCGCGGGACTCGCTTCTCGAGCCCATCTCCTCCGTTTACATCATAATCATCTCCTCCCAGACGGCTAGGGTTTGGCAGGGCTTGTCGGTGGTTGTGAGCTCCTAGTGGTCATTGGGTCGAGATAATGCGTCAGGGAGCATCGTGATAGGTCTCAGAAGCTTGGTATAACTTCAATTTGGTTGCCGAAATCCTCCGGCATGTAATTTCAATTCCACTTAAACCTTCTATGACGGCGAGTTGATCAATTCAGTCGACTGGCCATGATGGGGATTGGGTCAGGCGCCTACGAGGCTCATGAGAGGTATAGGAATGTGTCTTCTCTGTCAATTTGACTGTCGAGCGCCTCCCTCCAGGGGTTACTCCTCAGTTTTGATATGGCCATGGTGATAAGCTTTCGGCTGGGTTTCCTTGGATTGTCATTACTTCCTAGCAGCCATGAGAGCTTGATTGGGGATTGGGGAGCACCTTAGCATGCCTCTGAAGGTGTGTTCCTCTCTCAATTGCATCACAAGGCCACAGCAGTATACTCCCACTCGATTTGGATCTGGCCATGGTGGTTGTGATGAGACAGCCTTGTATCAACTTGAAAAGGGAATGTATGAGAGTATAATGACTTGTTGCTGGGATATAACAAGCCATTAACCCAACATAAGAGAGCCTCCAATGCATTGCTTCTCCTTGGCATGGTTGAGGTAGTGGTGGTGATGGTGAGGCATTTTTGCATCCCTTAGGCACAGGATGGAGATGTATGAACCTAACAGCTTGCATAAGCTATCAAGTTAACACAGCTGAATCCTCACTGTCCAGCCCCTCCTGGGTCAGAAGTGCCTGCCCCCTTCTTCAATGCATTGGCGAGATGAGGTGTGTGCAACTCCATGAAGCTCCATAACCTGCTGTCCTTTATTTTTTTTATTTTTAACCTGCTGTCCTCTTTCTTTTAGAAAGAAATCTGCTGTCCATAATCCCTGCTGTCCTTGTTGTTGTCCACATTTTTATATTTTTTCTTTATATAATGATTTGCTAAATATTAGATATGCATATTTAGTTATAAAGTAGCCTACTTTAACTTCATTTATCGCATGGTTTCTTATATTATAATGCAAGTGCGATTTTTAATCTACATGAGTGCAGAATATAAAGGCAGAATATAAAAATGAGAATTAGTTTTAGTTATTCCCTACATTGTTACTAATGCTTATGTTAGTTAAATGCATTTATGTACATATTTACATAAACATTTTTCTGTTAATTCCTTACATTTCTGCTATGTGTGTGTGAAACCAGAAAACAGAAAAGAAAAGAAGATAAGTTACAAAGGGGAAGGAAAGCTTCTTACTTTACTTACTCAAATTACACAAAGGAGTAGTACAGATGGTTGATCACAACTGAAAATATGAAGCTATTGCTTCTACTAACACTCTTTTTTTTTGTTTTTTTTGTAGCTATCCTAATTTAAACAGAAAATACTCTTCTCCTCATAAATGTATACAAAGTGTTATCGGCAGTATAGCCTTGTGATTGATTGCTGGGGTGTGGGTGTGATTCTCGTTATATCCCTTGGTGTGTCTTCTCTCTCCTTTGCATGGCCACCCAGCATCCTATTTATAGAGAGAATGGATCAATCACTGTAGATGGCACCAATTATCCAGATTTTAGAAGGCTTGGACAGTTTTGCCCCTGCTGCCCATTCTAGGTATTTCATCTCTTCTGCACAGGGCTTGACTATGCTCATTTGCTCACATCCAGAGAATATTTTATCATCAATTACCAGCTTCTCTTTGTTCCTTTCTATTGTCGCAGCATCTCCTTTTACTAGTGAGGCAATATTCACCTTGCAGAAATTAATCTTCTAGATTTTCTTTTCAGCTTGTCATCTCCAGTTTCAATTCAGAATGAATACTTGCTCCTTGATTTATCAATCACAAATCTTGTTTGCACTATGCAGCTTCTTATTTTATTTTGAGGAATAATTGCCTGACTTTAACCCAAGAACAACTCAAACTAATTTTCATCAGTTTTGCAAATCGAGTTATGCCAATTTATCATTTCTTTCTTCTCTTGCTTTACTGGCTTCTAATGTGCGCGTTTTATTGTAATCAATATAGCATCAACCATGTGTTACTCATTTTCTGAAATTTGCTCACGCCTGCTCCATGGTTTTGATGGTTTTACTTCATAACTCCTTCAATTGTTAACTTACGTAGCTCCATTAATACTCCCTGATTGTTGCCTAACCATGAAATTGGATCAATTGGGTTTCATTTCCATCAATTTAGCATGTTTTGAATTTTCAGGCTATGAGGAATGGAGCCTTCTTCACCTCAAATCGACTGGAGAGCATGGAATTGAACTTACCTGTTAGCGTTGGGATTCCATTCTCTCGCAATTGAATGCTCAGTCATCATGGCAGAGAGAAAGGTTGTGCATACGGAATTGAAGGAAGATGTCGGGTATTGTGTCTCAGCAAGCACTCAAGAGAGAAAAGGGGACAATGTTCTCCTGTGCATAGCGCGAGAGGGAGAGGAGACAGCAAGATCCCATCCCCTGTCATCATTACTTGGTTTCGTTTTTCAACAGGCGTGCGAAGGAGAGGGCTCCACCTCCTGCGTCATGGCGTTCGTCAGAAGAGGAAGGAGGTAGGAACGGAGAAGAGAGACGGAAGAGATGAGTTGCTTGGGCTGAGAGAGATTTCCCATGGGCCTTCCGTTCTCTCTCTTTTCTTTTTTTTTTTTTTTTTGCTTTGGACTGATGTATATTGGGCCGAAAGTGGGCTGCATGAATTGAAGTAAGGCAGGAGGGATTAGTTTAAATCAGATATATGATTGAGATTATTTGCACGAATCTTGATGCCTCTATAACCACGCCGATTTCGTATTTTGTTGGAATGTAATGCATAATCATATAACTTCATATATAGATACACATGAAATTATACAACTATTTACTTTTGTGTCGTATCTTAAGGCATGGCTTGTGACTTTCACGAATCTTGAGAGATGTATATTGCATGCTAAATTAACATGATATGCTAATGTTAGCACCAATATGGTCATTGGAATTTTAGAACCACGTGGTTTGGCACGGCATTGAAATTTTTAATGGTCATATCCGTGAATATATCCTCCCGATTTATCCGGGGTAATGTTTAGGCTAGTCTGAAGATTTGTTTATTAATCACGATCCCTATTCAATTGACTATGGTAGCCTCAAAAAATTTTTGTACCGTCGTCCGGTAATTATGACGATATTTTTGGGTTCAACACCGGTATGCGACGATAGTCCAGAAATGTCGCTCAATCCCTACCTATGTGGTCAGTTGCTGCAGAATCAACAGTCCAAACAGGAGTGTTATCAGTAAGCATAAAGCAACTAGACACAAATAAAGCTGAATCACAAGCAGATGAGTTCTGTACGGTCCGTTCTACATCAGAACGGTCCGTCCCAGACTCTAAGGGAATTGGGACGGTCCGCCCCACTTTGGAACGGTCCGCCCCAAAAGGTTCAGAGGGTACCTTTTTCGGCTTCGTGCAATCACGAGCGAAATGTCCCACCTGATCACATTTGAAGCAAGCCCCCTTGGGCTTCTTCTTCCCTTTACCGCGCTTCTTGTCAATTTTGGCATTGGCCACGACATTGCCACCCGCATTTTTCTTGGAACCAGAATTCTGCCTCGGTTTCCTTTGCGAGTTCTTAGAGGCGGCAATCATTGCCTCTCCAGTAGCCTTATCGGCTCTCTCAGCCAATAAGCGGTCCTCCTCCAACTCCACATGACGCGCCACCTCATCAAAGGTGCGTATGTTGTCATTGTGAGTCAAATTGACTCTCATGTGCTCCCATGAGCGAGGTAGAGAGTGGATGACAGCTTGCACTTGCTGCTCATTCGAGAGGACATGACCCGCTTGCTGCAACTCACTAATTATGTTAGACATGGCTAAGATATGCTCCCTCATAGAGTGCTCATGGCGCTTTTTATAGCCGTCAAACCATAGTGTAAGTTGCCGGATCCTGGTGGTTGAAGTACCACCATACTGGAGCTTAACTGCCTCCTATAAATCTTTTGTGGTGCGGTGCCTCTCAAACCTGAGGAGAAAATCATTGGACATGCTACTCAGCAACGTTATGCGAGCGGCACGGTCCTTCTTCCTGAAATTCTCATTGGCCTGAACTCGCCTTGGATTGGTCCTTTCGGCTTCAATGAGTTCCTTTGTGAGTGGCTTACTATGCCAAACATCGTAATTGTTGCTCGTCAGTTTCTCACCAGCACTTAGATCAGCGACTATGCTCTTATTTGCCGACATCTTTCTACAAAATATAAACAAAGCACATGTATGCATGTTAGCATCAACACATATGATATAACTCCAAGTTATAACATCCAGTATGCCTCACTGCACAACCCTTGAATCGATCCAAAAGATGATGCAACCTAGCCACATTGATCAAGAGATGGCAACCAGGGCCACCAATCAAATAACATGAACTAAGTGCACCACCTCCCAACCAACTCGATTGGCGCGAGGTTCAGACATTGGTTAAGCTACCCAGATCTTAAAATCCAAAGTCACCCTTTGTGTGCTTTTGGTCTACATGCGAGTCAGAAACCATGAAGGCCTACTCAAGCATGTAACCATTCGTGAGAGGTCTATAGACCTACCATCACTCAACTATGCAAGAATGCATGTAATAACCACTGAGTTATCTAGAGGAGAAGTCAGAAACCATGTTGGACATACAGGTATGTTCATAATTGGTCAGGTCAAACCACATGTTTACACAATTTTGTTTTGTCAGACAATTGAAACGGTCCGTTCCAGATACAAACTATAGACTGGTTAATGATTTCCAGTCTGGAACAGCCCGTCCCATTTCTAGAACGGCCCGTCGCACTGCTGGGTCGGACCAGCCTGCACGCCGTCCTGTCAGCAAGGTCTTGGGACGGTCCGTCCTAGAGTTGGAACGGTCTGTTCCAGACGTTGCTGAAACCCTGACTCTGGCATTTCCAGTGGTGGAATTCCTCAGAAATCAGTTTTCTTTACCAGTATGGTTGTTATACCCTAAATCGACTTTTCTCCAGTATTTGCTATAAGATCTATCATTAATAATGAGATCTAAAGCCAAAAACTGATTATATATCAAAATTAGAGTCTCCATTAACAACCAAATATCAGGCCAGAACAAAACTACCAATATTCATGGTTTTTAGGCGTTAAACAGTACCAAAACTTCGAAAAGAACCTTATGGCTCTGATACCAATGTAGGTTTTAGGCGGTCCTTGACCTATATGCACATCTATCCTATAACCATGCATACAATTTAGATATACCGCAGCGGAAGTTGATCGTTTGCCTAGATTCGTCTCAAAGCTTTGTTGTAACCTCTTGCTTGCGTTTTAAGTCTTTCTCCGCACACAACTGGTACACCACAACCTCAGACAAGGGCTTGGCGTCACCTTTCACGAATCCAGATGCCTGTCGACTCGTGCGTGTGCTTCCTATTGCTCTCCAAGCAATAGGATGACTCCTCCCTCTTTCTGATCTCTCTCTGGATTCTCTAGGATGGTGGTTAACTCAAAAGTCACGAGTTCCAACCTTAGAGTCGCTTCAGAAGATAGGGGTATAAATAGTCAGCCTGGAAACAGACCTTTCAGATTCATAACTGTTGTCCAGCTGGATAGGGCCGTCCCAGCTGGTTGGATAGGGCCGTTCCAGAGTTGGACCGGGCCGTCCCAACCACAACAAGGCTGTCCGTTTGCCCAGCAAACCAGTCTGTTCTAGAGTTGGTCTCTAACAATTCCCCCCCCCCCTGAATTAGTCTTTAAAACAGCACTATTCTAACCACTTTTTAATCTTCATTTGATTTGGTTTTACAAGGTTTTATTAAATAGAGTTTATAAGAGCCCTATAAATATGTTTGTAAAATTTACAGAACCTCAAGAGCAGAGAGCCCACGTAGCCAAGAACAGTAGAAGAAAAGTTAGAACTTAGAACGTTGGACACTTTGGTGTGCTAGGCTGCTAGCTGCATTGACAGACTGCAGCTGGCATGACTGGAAAAGGACCATTGCATTGTTAAGTGAGGATTGGCTTTGGTGTGCAGAGTGCAGACTGCACAACCGGGATGAAGACCACAGACAATGGTTATTCTAAAAATGTTCGAGACCCAACAGTTTCTTTTCGAAAACTGTGCACAATTTGATTGTGAAATTCAATTCCAATTAAGCTCAGTGGCTTGTATCTCCTGAGGCCTTAATTCATATAATCTTAGACCCCCTCTTGGCTGAGGGAATCCTACCTATGAGTTGTTTCCACTTCAATTTGGTTGTTTAAATAATTAATCTAAGATATCTAAATCTAAAGTATTAATTAAATCCCGTGAGTGTCTGATCCCGTTTTTTTTCCGATTTCGACACGGCAATCTGGCCGTTCATTTTGATCTCCGTACCCTCCATTCTCTCATTCGCCAGAACCGCCTCATCGCCTCAACCGTGGCCTCTCTTTCTCTCCCCGTACTCAAAACTCCTCTCTATCTGCCTCTTCCTTTTTCTCCGACCCCGCCACACCCCCAACTCCTCCTCCTTCGCACCCCCTCCTGCCATCCTCTGCCTCTTCCTCCTGTAATCGTGGCCCACCTCCTCCCGAAGCTTCATTTCTTCTTCTCCACCAAATTCACGGTACCTCAAAACCCTTGAAAAATCCTCCGCCAAATCCGCTCCTTGTCGGCCCTACCCACAACTCATCCTCTGCTGCTCCTCTACCGAATCTATTCTTGGTTCCTTTCCGTGCCTTCGATCCCTTCATATACCGCTGGCTACTCATCGTAATTGATTGAGGGAATTCAATTGGTTCAATTCATGTTAAGAATCAGGTATTGGTTGTATTGGTCCTCTTTATGATCATGTTGAAATCTTTTCTGCTAATTTTTTTAGTTGCCATGCCGCCTGATTATTTCATGGTAAAATTCCTTCCATGTAGAGTACATATCATAGAGTTTTGAAGGTACAGGCCGACCTTGGCTGCTTGGAACCAAGAACTTTTCCAACTTAGCTGATAATCGAAGGTAGTATAAATTTCTAACTATTTTCATTGTCGATGCAATAATATTAAAACCTTGCTGCTAATTGACATAAATGTTTCATAATTTATTTTGGCATGACAGCTTTATCAATGAACCTCATATGCAATTTCCTCAGCTGGGGTGGTTGCTACTCAGTATTGAGATATTGCCTTACACAGATTTTTGCTTCCTGGGGTATTGAAAAGGTAAAAGAGCATTTCAAGTATTATGATAATTTTATTGTTCTGTTATTTTATAACACGATTTTTATTGCCACTCAGTATTGAGATATTGCCTTACACAGATTTTTGCTTCATGGGGTATTGAAAAGGTAAAAGAGCATTTCAAGTATTGTGATAATTTTATTGTTCTGTTATACTAAAAGAAGAAATAAAATAAATAAATAAAGACTAGATGTTGTCTTGCCACATAATCAAATATTTTTGGTTGGTCTACAGCAATTTTATGATACAAATGATGTGTTAATAGTTCCGATTAGTTTTTTGTTTTTTCAAAATTTTGATTCCATACAGCTCACCAGCTTTTAAGTCCCTGCCTAAACATATTATGTAGTCTTGATTTACTCTGAAATTGGGATCACTTTATGGACATTGTTGAATCTTCTCAATTTCTCATGCATATGCTATCAATGGAACCTCAGTTTTTAGGTTGTCATATAACTCTTTATTTACAATGTGATATATCAAATAACTCTTTATTTTAATTTAACTTTTATTGTTCAAAAAATATTATATGCAACATCATATGAAGTATAGCCTCATAACACATACTCCTGATTTGGTGTTTTATGTGAAAACCTTCATTTAGGAAATAAAAATGCTTAAATTAGGAAATAAAAACTCTTCAAAGATAACAATAGTGCTATTTAATACAACGGGTTATTGGTTTTACCGTTTTCCAAGCTACTGAGAGAATTGAGCATATTTTGAATAAACTATATTTAGACAAATCACTGGGTGGCTTTTAGCAGTGGGTCTCTCTCTTTTATGTGGTATTAGGTCAGGTTAGCATATGTGTATAGAATGGATGTAATAAGGCTAGATAAAAGTACTGCCTAGAATAATATAATTTTTATTTGACAATTTATCGATTTTTTCTTTCAGTATTTTCAATATTATGGCAAAGTTCAGTCTGGTCAAAGCTGGTATTTAAGCCATGTAATATGGTTTTCAAGGAGCTCGCGTTGTATCTCAATTGAACATTGTTTATATGCTTTTCAAAAAGTGCTTGGTAATTGTTTCATTTTGCTCTTAATTTTCTTTCATCATTGAATCGATGATCTGAAATTTCTAAAAAAGTGTGCCTCCAGCTCACTTGGTGGATCTGACATTTTCATTAATTTAATTATTCTAGCAACTTAAAATGGTACCTTAATATCATTTAATATGAGTTTATTTGTTGTACTAATCCTTTGGTTGAAAAGTACATGTGCCAAATCGTTTCTATGCAATTGTGTTTGATAATGTTTTGCTCTCCTCTGTTGTTCTTTCTTTTTGTTTTTAAAAGGTGCTGCATAATTTGATTTTATTTGGTCATCACATATATTTCCTTAACAAGTATTTCTATTGATTTATTCAAAAAATGAAAATTTTGCCTCGCTTTGTGCCTGAAGGAATGGCTAGGTTTGTGAATATCGATCAAATTTATGGTGGCTCTATTTGGGTCACTTCAATTGTTTATATGTTTTTTTTTAAAAAAAATTCAATGTATATGAATGCTAAAGCAGCACATGTGAAAAGATAAATTATGACATTTTGCCTCTATACTTATATGCCTGTCACACACAATTTAGACTTAATGACAAATTATTAGTGGTTTTTAAAATTGAAATACAAAAAATTCGCTAAGGCGCGGCGAAGCCGCGCTTCCCCACCTAGTATTAATTAATTTCTGTGGCCGCATTGGTCCTCTCTTACGAATGCTGTCTGATTTTTTTCGGGACAGACCTGATGATATGTTTATTTTCCGCTTAACTTCTCTCTATTTCCATCCCTCTATCTTCCTCTCTCATTCGCTAGGGTTTCTCTCTCGCTCCATCCAGTTCTTCTTCTTCCCAGCGCCTCCCATGGAGAACATAGGTGATCTCACCATCACCTCCCTCGATCGCCTCCCCACCAAATCCCAAAACCCCTGTCTTGCTTCATGTTATGAATTATTTTCTTACTTTAACAAAGTTCTGGTGAAATGATAAATATTTGCAATTTGATATTTCTTTCAGCTACAATTTTTTTTTTGTTAATATGAAATTGGTGTTATCTGATTTTGTATATGAAAGCTAGACGAGTCTTTAGCAATCCATATGTGGTGTTTGACACAATGCCCAATATTGAGAATAAGCACCTACCATTGGCTTAGAGATGGTATTTTATCTTACTATTTTCTGATTTGTAATTCTAATTTTGAGGTCTTTGATTGTGCAAAATCTGACATAAAGGTATGAGAATATTTATATATTGGTTTTTGAATTTCTACTACCTGTGTTGCTCTTGCCTTTTTGCTGAAACCAATAATTACCTCTATTTCGGCCTATTAATTGTGATTGCTTAAGTGGAACAACTATTTAAATATTAGACAACAATCAGCTAAGAAGAAATATAAAATCCAAGTCGGGATCACATGTCGTGTAACTTATAGTAATTTGGTTAGGATTGGTTCTGTAAGCACTTTAAGCCAAATGTTATGAGGTCACAGATCATAAAGTGGTCGTAAAATAGCTAACAGCACAGATCATGTTATGAGGTCGGTGTCTATATGTGTCTATGCTTGCAAAGAAAATGAAATTATAATTAGAGCAATGCAATTAAGGATTATTTGTAGAAGTGTCGAGATTTTGGATAGTAAAAATTAATTAATAAAAAAAATGCCCTCAACAGGTGAGAAATACCATCAGTATATTTGCCAATAAGAGAAATTATATTTATTTATTTTTCATGACAAGTATTAATTGATCACATGTTGCCAATAAGTAAGCAAAATAACTAAATAAGAGCAACTTCTTATCATGTTCTAATCATGGTTTTGAAACTAGGCGAGTTGACTCGGAATCGGCCCGATTCAGATCGGACTCGGCGGCCGGCGATCCGATTTTTGCCGAGTTGGCTCGGATTTCGTTTGAGTCATTATTAATGGTTTTTTTCTCATCTGTGGAGAGAGAAGGAAAGAGAGGCAAGGTGGATGAGGTGGAAACGGCGGGGAAATCACAGTGAAAGACCGAAAAAGCCACCATGAGGAGCCTTTGATTTCAATCTTTACTGCTCTATCGGCAAATAGAAAGAGAGGTGGGTCACTGCGATGGGTACGGGAGGTGGGAGAGAAAGGGGAAGGGGTTAACTGGAGATATCCATTTATTATTATTTTTTTTTACTTTTAATCAGATCAACGATCCAGATTATTCAACAAAAGAGATACTTTAAATAGAAAGTGATTTTTAATTCAAAAATCGATCCAAGGACATAAACAAATAGAAAATTTCGTTCTCAACGATACTAACTGATATACTAAGGTGTTTTGAAGAAATAATTTTCATTAAAAAAATAATTTTCTATTTTATTAATCATAAAATTGCAATTTAATTGATTTAAAATTCTAATTTCTAAAGAGTTTGAAATGTCATGCTGCTTCAATAATTATATTATTATTTATTTTAGTTGATTTTTTGCTTCTAATATTTAATTTATTAACTCATTTATGAAAAAATAATCATTCCTAATATTTTTCTATTATTTTCTGATTTTTAAATACATTAAAAATAGTTTTATGTGAAAATCCGAGTTTCCGATCCGATTCATCCGAGTTTTGCCGAGTCGTCCGAGTTGACTCCTTGAACCAACAACCCGAGTCCGATTCCGATTCCGAGTTTCAGAACCATGGTTCTAATCTAGCTAGGGCTTAAGATCAACGATGAATTAATGGTTCGAGTATTAGATTCTATTTTCCTATTGTAATTTGTTTTCTCTTTTTTTCCTTGGTTTCTTTAATTCTTCCTAATATGAGAATTGAAGAGATGTTTCTACTTATCTATTTTTCTCTGGACAACTTGAGCAGTTGGTTGTACAGAAAAGAGCCCGCTTTCTGACTATCTTCTATTTTCCTGTGTTTGATTTGAAGGGCTATCAGAGGGATCGGAATAATGCTTCAATTATGGAAAAGAAGACACTATGATAGATTTGTAACAACTGGAACAGCTACACGCTGCTGCTTGACACTAGGATAGATCAGTCAAAGTCAATGCACTAATAAAGCAACAATTATTTTGTAGTTTTAGCTACAAATATTTTATTGTTATGTCAAACCTGTGTCATGGTTTCTTCACTGAATGAATCCTCAATTGGGCCAATGCATAGTAGAACTAATGAGCCAGTGGATAGTCTAACTGATGTGGTCGCATTTGTGGTGTTTCTTAAGATGTTAAAAATTCATTGGCACCAGCACATGGTAGTTCAAGGCAAACTGTTGTACATGCAAACAAAAGCAAGAGCATATATTTCGAATTCTGAACACCTGAGCTATGAACACAATGAACGGGAACAAAGCTGAAGCAACACACTAGGTTGACATCTTGGTTACAAATTATGCTTTAAACTGTGTCTTTTTTATTGTCAGAGCAGGTTCTTAAGGTGTTATTGTGTGATATTCAAAGGAGAATCATAGCAACAGGAAGGCATTAGGGAAAAAATAGGAACACTAACAATATATAATAGTTATGAGAATTAGAGAATAAGAGGTTTGATATTTTATGTTTGTCAAAAACATCGCAAAATCAGGCAATTGAGGTTGTATTTTGTTATCTAATAATGATATTGTAGAAGGCAACTGTAAATGGACAATTGCCATGAAATGTTTGGAATCTAGAATAATGACAGCAACACGAAAAAAATAAATAAAATAGAAGCTCATAGCAGCATGGAACTAAAAAGTACCAGGTACAGCCATTTAAAAAAAATTAACTTTTGTATATAACACATTGATACTTAAATGGCGGCAAAGCCACCTCCCTCCACCTAGCACTTATGTATTTGATACATTGGTACTTTGTGTATGACTACTAGGCATCTCCTCGATGTAGCATTAGAAGGAGAGTACATTTTCTCTATCTAATTGGTTTTATCATGAATTTGAGTATGTCTAGTAAGGAGGATCGTTCATTCTTATAAAAATGGATATGGAACTCTTTAGTGTACGTAGCGGTACTTGCATTGTTGTCTGTTTGTTTGAATTCTTTTTTCACGATTTTAAACTTTACTTGTGTTGATGTGCTTGAGTATATATGGTTGTCTGTTCTTCTATTTTTCCATTTTTCTATTGAATTATATTTTTGAATGACGATTGCCTTCCGACAAGATTTTATCAAGTACGAAAATTACAAAGGAGATCATGTTTGTTGTTTTAAACGCAGTGACACATCTGATTAAATTAATAGTAGACAGATATAGCACCGACACTCTCTGTTTTGGAGCATGATTGCATGGTAGTGGCAGTAATGTCCAGCGTTTCCACCTCAAGTTAGAACCATGGATTCGTTTATGCTTTAGTGGGGGGGGGGGGGGCGGGGTGGTGGGAGAGGAAAAACAATATTAAACATAATATATTTTCTTGTAAGAAACAAAAAGAACTATAATGTCTCAAAGGTTACTACGTGCAGCCCCATTCGTGCGACCGATGAATAGATAGATTGTCAAGGAGGTTAGTAGAGCATGCAGAGAACCGTCGTGTGTATAATATACTACGAACAAAAAGGATTTGGTTTTTTCGGCCAATTACTTTTGTAATAGGTTTGTTCAGATGTGGTGTTTGCGGAAATGCCTCAAAGAGATTGTCATGCTCAACCATGAGACCATACGCTTGTTCTGTTGCTTTACCAAACTTCACGCCGTTAGTACCAAACTTGACGTACTGTACATATTGTAGGCTGATTGCCTGATTCCCAATACGCAATAGGTTCGGATTGCCATTTGTCAATAGCACCTTTTCTTTTCTTTTTTAAAAAACAGGCCTTTCCTATATATTTATCTTTGTATACAGTCAAAAACATGTGATTTCTAAGTTTCCTCGTTGCAGCGTATTTTGCTCAAATACACAAAACTCTGTTTCTATTGGAAAAAAAGATGCCTGACGTTGTTCATCTACACATCCGATCGGATGAAAAGGTCATAAACGTCGCACAGCATGTAGATTATTAACTATAAGTTCATTTGAATATCTTAATTTGGGGCTAAGTTTAGCCAGGTTAAAACTAAAAGCTCATAAACGTCGTTTCATTATTTAGTATCTTTAAGGCGAATAATATTTAGGACAATAAATAGTGAAAGATAAACGGCTATTCACCAAATATGTAGTTTAATTGACAATAATATGTACTCTAATTCTCTTGGTTATATATTGATGTATTAGCAAGCATTTCTGATAGAGTTTTATGCGATATATATGTTCTTTTTATCAAAAAATTAATGTCACACCCCAAATCAAGTCGCAATATGGGGAGGAAAATCCCGCCACGTATGCACAATCTGCTGCACACACATTAGACTATAAAACAGTGTTACAAATATCACAAATCGATAATCACATAATAATGACATTGTTTGTTCATACAACATAAGAGACTGGTAAAATAGACACATAGCAAAATCTCCAGTTATCATACAAACAAAACATAAGTAATAATGCACGGCGGATAACTACTATTCCATGGGCAAAAACATAAGTAATCTGGCAAAAACTTATCTGCTAAGCCTACCAAACCTGAACCTGCTCCACAAACAAATTATATGGGCTGAGTACACGAATACTCAGTGGTGGAAAAAGGATAAACCTAAGACTCTGGTTAATAACTAGTTCGGAACTAAACCATACTTAAGTTAGATCATTTTAATTCCTATATTGCAATTTCTAAGTGTAAGTACAATTTAATGATATCACTAATCCACACATATGACATGCCATAATAAAATCTGAAAAATATCTGGAGAAGCGGATAATACTAGCATAATAATATACGGAGTTCATATAATAATACAAGAGTGAAGCACCCGCACTCTATGGTCGAGTCATAAGACACATAAAATTCAGAATACATCTCACAAATCCCAATTTATATATGACATGAATCACACCTACAGATCAACCTAACTCAGCCTTGCTCGATTACTCAACCTTGCCCCTATTCCCACATTCCCGCTAAAGAAGTGGGTAGTAAAACACGGTACCGGTCAACTGACTCCTGGAGATTGAGAGGTAGTCTGATATAATGGCACACTCAGCTCTTAGTTCAATGCCAGGCCAAAGGAATAAAATGACACAAGACAAATGGAATATAATAGTACACAAACAACTATCAAGTGACCGCGGTACCGCCTGACGGTCGGTCTGCTGAGTGATTATTGAAAACGCGTTGCTCGAGATCGCTATCATAAGGAGCCCATCAGCATTCAGCTGGGGTGCCAACTCCCGATAATGGAAATCGCGTGCAAAACGCTCTTATCTCACTCGGTCTCACTATCCTGATCCGCATCAAATGCAAGTGTTGATTTAAGGCACTTTTAAGTTTATTAATCACTTTATTAATATGAATGCATATCCTATATATATGCAAAACTAATCTTTAAGTTAATGACATGTGCTTAATTGTTTACTTAATGTAATGACATGATATGCACACATTTAGTTAATGATCTAATTACAAACTAAGGATTAAACAAAACCTAAGGCATCCATGTCAGTCATAAAAAGACAATCCACATCTAGAAAGGTCTAAGAAGACGAGACTACTCCTTCTGATGGTCGTTGGTGTCCTAACCGGCGTCACCGGCCTCGTACTCTGCGTAGTACTCGTCTGCTACTCCGGAGTAGTCCTCGTGCTCATTTAACACTCATTTTTAACGATCACTGAATTAACCCTTTATTTGGATTGAGATTCTAACTATAAGGATTAAGGATTCAAATTATCTAAAAGAGGATTCTGTTTTAAAATATAATATTAATTTAAAAGAAGTATTTTATAAAATTTTGATAGAATTCCATTTAGAAAATCGTGTGAAGAAGGTCGTTCAGACATGTTCCTACAGAGGATTCTGTTTTATAAATAGAAGCATGCAAAATCCTTAACAATTTAAATCATGGATTAGTACTTTTAGTTAGTTATTAAATGATGCTCAAAAAATATACAAATAAAATATAAATAAATTAAACTCAAATGTCAATAGAAATAAATTAAATATAAATATGCTAAGTATAGATAGAAAATGAATTAGTCTATCAGTTAATTATAATTAATTATTATTTTTAATGTTTTAAACGTGTTGGTGCTTTAATGTGTTTGAAATCATACGAGTCTAGATAGTTGTTTCCATTATATCTGTATTTTCAGAATTATGTCTGAACTATTTAAAATCCCCTTTCATCTTTAAGTTTACGTATTAATCCAGCATAACAAATTCCAACAGAAGAGAAATGGGCCCATCCACAGAGCCCAATACAGAGGAGAGCAGCCCAACTAACAAGGCAGAGCCCAACAACACACCCGGCCTCAACAGGCCAGAAAAGAATCATGCAAGGCCCAAGACAGATCCCAGGCGCAACAGAAAAGTAGAAGCCGGGTCCAGGGATCAAATCCGAACCCGACAAGGAAAACCAAAACCAAACAGAAGCACAGACCCGACCGGGCAGGGAATTGCTCAGCACACGCCCTGTTTACTCATCCACTTCCCCAATTTTTTTAAAATGACCTAAATGCCCTCAATCTAAACAGACCTGTAATTTTTCACAAAGGACCCTAAATCAAAATTATTTACTGAACAATTACTAAACAGACCCTAATAACAGGATAAATTACCGTGAAGTCCAAAGCTAATTGAAAAATATTTTCACTTTAGCCCCTGAGAGCAAAATAACCTCAAAAATAGGTCCCTTTACCTACTGAGAGCAACCAGACTGGTACCAGGCCGGTTACCAAGCCTGTACGAGCTTGATATCAAACCAGAGAACAAACACAAAGCACAAGCTAGCCTACACAACAAGCACATTTACTCTTAAATTGATTCTACGCGCTTTATCCTAACTTTAGCAAGCACAGAGTCCTAATACCAATCCATAAAAGTTGACAGATCAGACAGTTGCACATTCAAGCATTCACAAGCACTAACAGATCAAATTAAGCCACAAGCAAGCATAAGCATAAGCTCAATCACAGAGCAGATCAAACAATCGCAAAGCACAGGTCATTTATGTGCCTGCTTTAACATCACACATTTCATATGACATCCACCAATCAATCAAGACAAAGGCAAGCACATATATCAATAGAGGTCATGCACAACACGCAAGCATTCAACAGATCAAGTCAATCAAGGTGCATGCCTCACAAATTTCCAACACAGAAACAAGGAGAAGGAGAAAGAGTTGACAAACAGAGATAGCTCAGCAAAGAAAAGAAGGAGGAAGAGCAAAGCTGCAGCTGCTGTCAGTTGCCACAAGTCAAGCTATTGCTGCTACCGCCATCAAGCCAACACCAAGTGCCATTCATCAACCACCATTGTTGGTCAGTGCAGCAAGAGAGAAAGAGAGAGAGAGAGAGAGAGTGGATCTGAGTGATGTTGTGGGGGAGTCAGTGAGTGAGTGAGAGAAGTCAAGAGCAGTGTGAGGGAGAGAGAACAATCTCTAAGGTCTCGAGTGGAACAGAGAAGAGGAGAAGAGGTAGAGGCAATGAGTGAGAGAGGGGGATGAGTGTGTCGGCTAGGGTTTTTGGGAGAGAGACACAGGTTACTTAATAGGCGAGAGAGAGATATGGGGTCCAAAGTCTGATGTCATGTGATTCGTCGAAGCTAACGGTGGAGGGAGTGGTCCAGTGGAGTTCACATGGGTGTGGGGGCCTTCGCTGCTTTAGGCCAGAAGAGGGAAGAGAAGAGAGGTGGGGTTGGTGAGTTCCGCCATTGGCGACCGAGAGAGAGAGAGGACGAGCGGAGGGGTCGAGTGGGGACGACAACTCGTCTCAGCGGAAGAGAGGAGATGAGAAGGAAACGAGAGGAGATGATCCAACGGTTCATCAAAATTCAGAGAAAAACACTTAATCGAACGGTCCAAATCAAAGAAAATCAATTGAAATTTGTAATCTAATTTAGTTGATCAGTGAAACTCGGTTTTTCATCCAGTTTTGACCCAATAAAATTTCATGAATCTGATATTAGAATCTTTGCTAATTAGGTTTATTTGTTTGTTTGAAGTTTTACTAAATTTTACGATTTAATTAATGTTTTTAAACTACATTTTATTATGATTTTTAATGATTTCTTTATTAATATCAGATCAGTCATTAGTTTTTATAATTTGAGCTATTTCAGAAATTAAATATCAAATTTAAAATTTAAATTATGTTTCCTAATTTTACGGATTTTCACAATGAATTCTCTTCTCACTCTTGACAAATGCATTGTTACGCTCTGTTTTGGGGATGGTTTCAAACTACAAAGATTCAAGTCCAAAGTTCAAACATATGAATTTCAACAACTTTACCATTGCTTTTAAAAAAATTAAGATATTATCAATTTCTTGAAAAGAAGTTAGATCTATAACTTTCTAAAAAAAAAAAAGGGGCAATGGTACTGAACTGTACAATACTCTATATGCTATGTATCTGTTTGCACTTGTGTACTTTTCTATATGCTATGTATCTGTTTGCACTTGTGTACTTTTCTTATTTTTTCCGTTTTGTTTTTGCTCGAAATGATGACCTTGTTTTGAACCATATGCAAAGATTATATTCTTGTTGTAGTTTATGCCCTCTTTTATTTTATTTTATTTATGAAGACAAAAAATCAAATAAAGACTCTGTGTTTAGCACCAAAATGGCTCTGGAGGCGCCGAGGCGTTACAGAAAGCAACTTGGGCATAACACAATGCTTCAAGAACTATTTTAATGTTGTACTGATTTTTTTAGCCTAATTTGACTGTCTTGTGATCCGAATTTGAAAAAACTCAAAACATGAAATTTGTAGATTTTTTTATTTTCTTTATAATAATTTTTGAATCACCTCAATCAAAGTTCGGAGGAGAAATTTTGAGTTAAAATACTAATTATTGTCTGTTGAAACTGACAACAACGTTGTGTAATGCCTTGGATCATCAGGTAACGTCCCAACGGCTAGTTTTACTACAAGATAATTCCAACTGTCATATTCCAACGTCGTATGATGTCCTTTGGCATCAGGTAACACCCGAACTATTTTTTGTTGGTAAAAGGACTGTTTCATGGCCTATTTAAACTACCCATTGTCTAATCAATTAAGAGACTTTTGCTTAGTCAAAATCAGTTCAGATTTGAGCCTTTGCGCACTAGGATTACTCCTCAATTGAGACTTTTGCTAGATCATTTTGAGAGATAAAAGTAGCCTCAAAAACCACCAACCCGACATTGTCGTTAGGCGTAGGATAGAATTGGTTGAGAGCATTTCTCATTTGAGGTCGTGGTGCCATAGTTATTCGAGTTAGGCCGATCCACCTCGAGTGTCCTTGTGAAGAGACGATTCGGTTCAAAGTTGTAGTTCCGTTCTTCTTGGAATTGAACGGAGCGCGTCTTTTTCGTGGTAGCGAAACTTCTAGAGACGTACGAGTAAGGCTATCATATCCATAGCGGCTCGGAACTCTGTATTCATATCGCGTGTTAATTTTTCTCAATTTGTCTCTTTGTCTTTTTTTTTTTTTGCTATACTTGAATTGCTTATGCGTGCTTGTTAATTGTTGGATATCAATTGAAATGTGTTAGGATAGTTTATACCAAACCGGTCTAAAACCTTAATTACTTCTGCTAAACCATGATTAAATCGTAGGATAGTTTACAGACAACATATATCAAATTTGAGATCCGGTGCCGCGCGACACATGGTGTAGCGCGGCATGCTGGCCGTCTGATCAAGATCCAATGGACAAGGGAGCCCCGTGCATGTAACCTAGATTGATAGGTCCGTAAAAAGTGAACCGTCCGATCAAGATTAGATGGATCGTAGTGCGCTACACCGTGTGTCGCGCAACATCGAATCCGGATTGCATATATCATACTTTATTTATTTGTACTAATCAATTGTACTAATTAACTAATTAAGCTTCTCTCAACGTAAAGTAACATGGTCTTGTAATTCACAAAATCATACAAACATTATTATTTGTACCAGATTGGAATTAAATTAATAAAGTTTCTATTTTATACAAAATTTCCAATTATCATTCTGGTCAACTAAAAGCTAGTCTGACTACTAATTATTATAATATCTGCAAGCTGTCTCAATTAATCAAGATCGACTGTACAATTATTTTTGCACAACTCCAAATCTTGGTAACTTACAAATAAAGATAGCATGACATCATAGACCAAATAATCACGTAAAACCTCCAATAAAATTTTATTCCCGCAAAGAGACGATCGGTTAATTAAAGAAAATGCAGGAAAGTTCAGCAAAAATAGGAAATGTCACAAGAGTTTGTATATTTATGTGTACACTTGACCTTGGTACCACCCCTCTTACTTCCCCTTTCGATTTCTTCACTTAGGCTCCGTTTGGATAGGTGTGGAAAGAAGGGAAGAAGAAAAGAAGTGGGAAGAAGTATTGAAAATTGTGTAACTTTGTGAAGATTTGGATTGTTTATAAATTTTTTTCTTCCTTTCTTCCTTCTTCCTCTTCTTTTTCTTGCATCCAAACGAAGCCTTAATTAACTATATGTTTTGGGATGGTTAACTACAATCTCAATTGGTTTTGTGTTTGGGCATTGAATTGTTGAATGAATTTACACAATTTCTCCACTTGTTTTTTTTTTTTTGAAGACTTGACTGAAGCTGTCAAGGTGAATTTCTCCACTTGTTTTTCTTTCTCTTGAAACCGGTTTTAAGGGACTTGGTAAGGAGAAGTGAAACTGGTATGGCGATGTACCCAAAATAAACCGATTAAAGGAAATATAATGCGCGGTACCAACTAGGTCGGTAAGAGAGCCGATTGAGTTTTCTATTGAATATGGTGCACAAATAATTATTTAGAGATACATTATACATGATATGGTCCCATTTGTAATTTGTACAAAGATTTATAGACCAAGCTCTTAAACTTATGTGGACGTATGGCCGGCAAAATCTTCAATGTATGTCAAAGGTGTACATGACATGTCGACTCCATTTGTCATACAGTTATTTCATATTATACAAGCTCCATGACATTTAACTAAAATAAAAATCCATTCTTTAAAAACCGTCCATGAATTTCTATTTTTTTTTTACCTTGCTTTCTGAAATGTATTAAGCTATTGGTTGTATGAAATACAATGACCAATAATATCGAACCACAAAATAATGCAATTGCAATTTCCAAAAATATTCTAAGACCTTATAATCAAAATGTTGAAATTTATAAACCAAATAAAAACCAATTCTAACATCCTTTCCTCAAAAATTAATTTCGTCCTCAAAATTCTTTAATACTTAGTTTCATACAACATTTAAAACATCAAACAAACACAAGTAACTAATAATTTTCAATTTTAGGAGGCTTTTCTACAGTAACACTACTGACGTCAGTGCTATGAATCAAGGCCGTTGGATTTTTTTGAGTTTTGCGGGGCCTGTTGATTGGGGTGCTTTTTCGTTGTTTCCTTTTTGCTTCTTAACAGTCACGTGAGTTAACAACTTAATTGCATATATATATGCTGTGAAACATAGTACATGACATGACCAAATGAAATAAATATATAGATTATAGTTTGTGTCATTATTTAATTCATATGAGTTTGATTTTAAGTTTGAGATGGTTCAACATTTCCACATGAGGATAGGTTCTATAAATATCGTCTACAGTTGATTCTTGATAAGGGCTGCTATACGGATTTTATTTATGTTCTCTTGAATTGTGCGGGGAAAAGATGTTCATCAAGAAAATTGTATGTCCCTCATTAATTTGCTTAGTGAGTGATGATATATGTTTGGGTCCCTTGATGGAGATAGATTGTTTACTAGCAACTTGATACAAGTGCCTCTAGATCAAGAAATGTATAATCTACAAGAATAACACATTCCTATCTTGGATTATACAATGATATCATTTGACATAAGAATCAGAGAAGGAGATACTTTATTTCTTATGCAGGATTGAGATATTGTAGAAGTACTTTATTTACGCGAATTGGGAATCATAACGTGTTGCAAGATACCATTTATGATTATTGAAATTAAATAGCGATTTAATTCCATGGTCAACATAGCATAAATCCTCAAAAGTCACACAAATAGGACTTGACCATACAGTGCATTATTTATTTATTCGCAATAGTGAGTATTGCGAAAATATGATATGTTGATTAATTAATTATATATCATTGTGAACTGTTATAATTAACCATGTCAAAGAAATCATATAGAAATAAATTAATGCATTTTATAATCCCAAAATAATTATTAAATAGTAGATAATTAATTTCGTTCAACATAATTTAATTAATGGAATTAAATTGAGCTAACAGACCTTTATTTAATTGGTGAACTAAAGGTCTAACAAGAGAGCAATTATGTGGATCATTAATTAATGAATTAATGGACCATTTTGACACATGATAAATTGGGCTCTTGAGCCCATTAAAATTTCAGCTAGGGCAAGTGGTAAGATTGTAAATAGTTGCAACTTGTCATGAGGAGCCGTTGGCTATAAAAGGGGACCATTTGAAGAGAGAAAACCTAGCGACCTTAGCCTTAGGCTCCGCTCCAGAAGGAGAGAGTCGGAGAGGAGGGAAGGGAGGAGAGTTCGGATAGCCTGCTCTAGAGGGAGAGAACGGACGGAAATTAAGGAGAGCGGAGAGACAGATAGAGGGAGAGATCGGTTACACCCAAAATCGGAGAGTAGCGAGCTCCCTTCCCTTCGCTCCGAGTCTCCCCTTCTGGAGCGGAGCCTTAATCTTCCATCTTCCTTCTTGGTCAAAAATTAGAAAAGAAAATTCAAATTTTCTTCCTCTTCTCTTGATCTTGTTCCACCTCCTCTAGCTCATGTGTTGAGCAATTAAACCCTTCCATTAAATAGTAGATTAAATAGAAGTATTGAAAAGAGATTAGCTATTTCATCTTGCTTACCAGCATAGGCCTTGAGGTTTAATTTGGTTAATTCCTTGGTGGAATCGAGGCCAGCAACTTGGTGGTGGTGGTGGAGACGAGCACGCCACCGATTCTTATTGATTTGGATCGAACCTTCTAGTTATTATACTAGAAGAGATAAAGAACCTCCTACCATTCTCCTTATGTAAATTAATTGATGTGTTGATGACTTTCAAGTAAGATTCTTGTGTTGCTTTATGTTAGTTAATAGTAATTAGGAAGAAATTTGAAAATTAAGCACTTCTTAATATGGTAAACTTTACTCCGATACTCCTGAGACATCCCGTCGCATCCCGTGATTGGACATAACACACGAAATGCCCTCTGCGAATGCATATTGCATCCGTAAGGCTTAACTAGGTCTAAATTATATATATTAAAGTTAATTATATAAATTATTATACATACCAAATCTAAATTTAAATATAAATATCAATTCTACGACGATCTGGTTAACAATCTAGTTCATATAGGTTGCTAAGCACATAATATAATAGGTCGCTACTCGTCTTGCTATCCACCACTCAATCTAAAACCTAGAACCCACAACCAATTATGGAAACAATGCAAAAACAAAGAGTGAGATAAAAATAATTTATCTCAGTACAAATTTTAGTTCCAGTCACATGAATCTCAATGATACATGTTCAAGAACTAACTACCGTGCAAAGTTAAACAAATAATAATAAAGAAATACCAACAATAAATAAATAAATCAATTAACAAATGCAATCGTTTATCAATAGATGCAATGCAATGCAATGAAGCTTAGCTACTTATTCAATTCGGATACAATTCAGATATAACTCAACATTTCAAAAGTTAGCTTAATTTGGACAGCTGTCTAATGCAAGTCTGTTGACACAAATCAGTCAGTTCAGAATCAAATATCACGACTCACTTTCTCATAGTGCTACCAGTGATTTACAGATACCGCGAATCACCTTCCACGAGGTTTGCCAACTGTTACTCAATTCCATTTACAATCCAGACAACTAGATAATCAAAAGTACTACAAGACGAGAACACTACCATATCCGAATATAATCGCTCAATTCATCGTGCATAGCCAGGTCAGGGCGTGACCCAAAATCTTGTAAAAAAAAAAGAGTGTCTATTCAATTGTACAAGCAGTACATATAATAATGTCAAATTAACAAATGGTAACCATTCAATATGCATATTACAATAATAATAATCAAATGATAAATATTCCAATGGAATATGACATATGACAATTTAACAATTTCAAATATGCACTTGCAAAGCAGTTCAATTCCTAACATGCAAATTAAAATTCGTGTGAAATCTGCATCTGAAAGCAAGAAGGCAAAATACACAATACACATGCAATCCAAGTGTTGCTCCATCGTACAGGTCGTCCTCGGCTCAGACTCAACCTTGAGACTCAACAATATGAAAGAATTTAACTAAGTTTTATACTTCTAAATAAAATCAGATTTTGATTTTTCCTTCAAACTATTTCTGAAAGTTCAAAGATAGACATGCGGTTGGTGTTGATATGGTATACCATACTTTATTTATTTGTAATAATCAATTGTACTAATCAATTGTGCTAATTAACTAACTAAGCTACTGTCAACGTAAAGTAACATGGTCTCGTAATTTACAAAATCATACAAACATTATTATTTGAACCAGATTGCAATTAAATTAATATAAAGTTCTATTTATACAAAATTTCCATGAAATCATTCTGGTCAACTAAAAACTAGTCTGACTATTAATTATTATAACCTCTTTAAGCTGTCCAATTAATGAAAATCGATTTTACAATTATTTTGGCACAACTCCAAATCTTGTTAACTTACAAATACAAAAATAACATGACATCACAGACCAAATAATCACGTAAAAACTCCAGTCAAGTTTTATACCAGCAAAGAGACCTTCGGTTAATTAAAAAAATGCATGAAAGTCCAACAAAAATAAGAAATGTCTAAAGAGTTTGTATAGTTAGAGGTGTCAAACATGACAAACGTATATGGAAATAGCAAGTTGCATTTTTGTTCCGTAAAATATCACGTAACAAGATTAATTAACGTTGATGTTTACGTTACTACAACGTAATTAAAACTTGTATCATTTTCGTTCCGTCAGATTTAAACGGAACAAACATTCAAAACATTAAATTTAATTTTGTAATCTTACGTTGCTTTATCATTCACCCAAACATTCTCCGGTACCACTGTACCAGTCCGTACCACAAAAAAAAAAACATTCTCAGAACTCAACACTTTATTTGCTCATACAACGGGACAAAAAAATGACATAACAATTTGTCCTTATCTTTTCATTGAAAATAAAGTCTTACAAATACAAAACAATTTACCAAGCATCTAAACATAGTTGAAAATTAAAATAACGCAACAATTTGAAAAGAGTAAATTGCAAAGTAGAAACAAGCCTGTTACAAACTGGTGATAGAGGAAATCTCGCTAACAGAAGAAAAATCCCAGCCTGGAAGTGGGAATTTTTGGATCAAGAAAAGTCTCATAATCTCTGTTCCGCTCATTCAAACGTAATGAAAATATGTTGTGCTTCTGTTCTGCCAGGACAGAATAGAACGAAAAATATGTGAAACGTTACGGTATTAATAGCTCTAGGTATATATACATGGCTCCGATTGGATTGCTTAGGAATAAGAAGAATAGTCTATTTTTAGGCGAAAAGTATTGGAAAGTGTGTAACTTTGTGAAGAGTTTGAATTGTTTATAATAAATTTACGTCTAGAAAAAAACTATTCCTCCTATTCTCATACGATCCAAACAGGGCCATAGTTACCTAGAGTAGATAGCTTATTATTGAATTGTGCGTTGAAGGTTGTAACCTAAACTAGATAGCTCGTGCTTGCTTTAATGCTTACGGTCTACGCGGCGAACGAATTTGGGTACCATATGCTTAAAATTTGCTGCTTGTTAAAATTAAACAAGCACAATGACATGCGGCACTATTTAATTTTTTGTTTAGACATTTTATAGAGTGTTCATGATTGATTTATCAAGAGAGGATTTTCTAAAATGATACGCGAAAAGTTGGTTGAAGATAAAGAGTGTATAAATGTAATTATCATCTGTCTTCTTTCATACAATATATGTTGACTCCATCAATTATGTACATTACATTAATTTACTCATATCATTGAAATCGATGTTTCATCTGAACTAAAGACTTCCTCCATTAAATTATTGTATTTCTCCTTTTGGCAGTACAAAGATGAAATAATTAAGCAATCACTACGTCTGACTCTGAAGGGCAATTTTGTAAATTCCTCTGCACGACTTCTGTGCTGCTGCTCTATAAAGCTCCCTTTGAGAACAGAGGAAGGGCAGGCGCAAAGCCAAACTCCAATAATTCAATTCTGTCCTACTATTCAAAACTATCTAGACATGAATATGTTTTCAATTAGAAACATTCTTCTCTTGATTGTTTTTGTGGCTTTTGTAGACCATGGCGCCTGTAGTGCCTTCAACAGAAGCAGCTTTCCTGCTGGGTTTCTGTTCGGAGTTGGTAGTGCAGCCTACCAGGTTTACCATTTGATCTCAATATATATACACAACACTATTGTCGTTATCCTTTTCTGTTTATTTCCTGATATGATATGCATGTTGTAATATTTTTGTATCGGTTTGTACCAGTATGAAGGTGCTCCCACAGAAGATGGCAAGGGACCTAGCATTTGGGACACATTCAGTCACACACCAGGTACACATCCCACTTATCGAAGCTTGCATGGTGCTAGTGCGAACACATCAATATATACACCGGCGCCAATGTTTCTGTTTTTGTTATAACTTTGAACTTGGATTGTATGACCTGTTTTGTCAAACAAAGAAACATCAAGCACTTCTGCAGTTTAAATTGACATGCAATCGCATGAGAATACAAAGCTAAAAATAGTGCTGTCAAATGTGGGAAACGGGCACAGAACAGCCCTGTTCCGTTTTCATTCCGTTTCGGCAACGAAACAAAAATTTGATTTTATTTTCATTCTGTTTCGTTTAACAGAACGATATTTCTATTATGTTTATGTTCCATCTTCAATTTTCTATTGTTATTTTTCATTTGCGCATACCGTTTCGGTTAAACAATATGATTATCTATTTCATTTCCGTTTCGTTTTTTAAAATAAAACCATTTTTCTTTCATTTTCGTTCTGTTCCGAACAAAATGAAACAGAAATGTGCGAATCGGTAGAGAATTGACAGCTCTAACTACAAAAATACATATCTTGGGATATGATATAATGTTGGGTAAAGTAAATTGGTCAACTTTATTTCTTATTTTGAAACTTCTCTTTGAGGAAGATGTTAAATAATATTGTCCATACAGGTAAAATATTAGACAACAGCAACGGGGATGTAACTGAGGACTTTTATCACCGTTATAAGGTAAGCAATTTCTTTTCTCAATTACTCGTTTCTTCAATTATATATATATAGTGTTTTGAAAAAGCATTAATATTTAGTGGTGGCCAAAACTTTGGAAAAAAAGAGTTTCTTTTCAAATGTGCTGACCTCAGAAATTATATTTTACTATTTGATCCTGAGGTTCTTGTAGAGTTAAAAAGTTTGATTGAACAGGAGGATATCGGAAACGTGAAGAAGATGGGGATGGATTCATTTCGGTTTTCCATCAGTTGGCCCAGAATTTTACCAAGTAATTATTTATCAGCATTTTTATACAAAGTTCTCTGTTTTTTATATGGTCAACATGTTAGCTGGAAACTTAAACGAAGTAATAATCAGAAGTAGTAACGCAAGAAAATATTTGCAGACGGAAGCCTAAGTGGCGGGATAAACAGAAAAGGCATCGATCACTACAATAACGTCATCAATGAAGTTATAGCTAATGGTGATTACATTACTTTGAACAATAAAATTATTAATTTTCTCTTCTATGCTAGCCAGTGTAATATTTTGGATAGTTATTTAACGGTTAAATTAATTTTAATAAATCATAAATCCTGAAAATACCCCCATTACATTCCTAATTCAAGGTCAAATAAGGTTGAAGCCGCACGAATACCTTGTTAAAATTATTAATTATTATTTTTTCGTTATATTATTGTTCCTTGATTCAATATCCGGCAAATAATTGTAGGCTTGAAGCCATTTGTGACATTATTTCATTGGGACCTACCGCAAGCTCTTGAAGATAAATATCTGGGTTTCTTGAGCACTCTGTTCGTGTGAGTTAAATTGAATATACGTACATTACATAGCATTTCCATATATCTTCATATATTATTTTTGTATGCACTTTCCAGGAACCAATCACATGCACATGTAAATATTTAAGATAATGCATAAACGGGTTTGAATATTTCAAGTTGATAATAATTTAGTTATTTATATTAGAATCTAGTCCAGATCAGTTGACTTAAAGTAAAGGTCGATGTGCATATATGGAAATTCAAGTTCAATACCAAATAAAAAATTTCGGTCCTATATTATAAAATTAATTGCTACTTAAGAAAAAATTGTTTTACCAAATATTTTAATGAAATATTTCCAACTCATTCGTTTAACATTTTAATGAAATATTATTTTTTATTTTGAAGATTGATAATTGTCATCCCAATGTTTAGTTTCAACCAATGACCTCCCTAGTCGCCCTATTCCTAAATACGTAGCTTTATTTTGTATCATTTATTTATTTTGATAAGATGGGTTTCTTTCAATTGAACAAGAATTCAAAATCCTTAGAAATTCTCAAAAATTTCATTCTTCAAAGTTTTCATATATATGTTTAGTAAAAAAACATTGAAATGCTTGCAGAGAGGATTATGTCAACTACGTCGATGTTTGCTTCAAGGAGTTTGGTGACAGGGTGAAGCACTGGGTAACATTTAACGAGCCAATTGTATTTTGCTCTGGTGGTTATGCGAGTGGTACAACTGCACCAGGACGATGCTCTCCTTGGGAAGCCGGAAAATGCAGTGCTGGCGATTCAGCAACCGAGCCCTACATTTGCGCCCACAATCTGTTGTTGGCGCATGGTGTTGCAGTTAAGCTATACAAAGAAAAATATCAGGTAAATCATCATTTAATTTTACTGGAATTTATAGTTACGTCTGTTTGAAGATTAAAGATAAAGTGAATTAATTAATATGGTGTTACCTTGTTCATTTTTCTTAAATATGAAGCAGTTTTACATATAATTAAAATTACCTTCGAAATTTTATTTGAATTTTACACAACCATATTTTAAAAACAAAGGCAGCACTATAAATTTATAGCCTATGATAGTGAAGACTGAACTTAAATCTAATGCGATTAGGGAGTTCAAAATGGCATAATTGGAATAACACAAGCATCACATTGGTTTCTCCCACATTCCTCTTCCATGGCTGATGTCGCTGCAGCCCAACGTAGCTTGGATTTCATGTATGGATGGTACGATATATTTTGCTCTGACCTCTAAATCTGAATCTTTTTTAATTAGTTATGTCATAATTGAGTGTTTCTCAACTAGTTTTTTTTAATTTTATATATATAAACACAGGTTTCAGAATCCTTTGACATATGGAGATTACCCAAGAACCATGAGAAATTGGTTGGGAAATCGCTTACCCAAATTTACAAAGGAACAGTCTGAGGTATTGATATGATCTTACGATTTTATCGGAATTAACTACTATTCTACCTTTTACGCCATAAACGCTCCAGCAAGCAATTCACTTATGCAGAGTTACAACACTGATTCGAGAGCTAATATTACAGGTATCAGATTTATTTCTGAAATTAAGAATGCAGAAACTCAAATTTTAATTTGCCAGGCTGCACTAAATTTAACACAAACAACATAAAACTTTTTGTAATATCAACATATATATTGTTTAATTTTACTTTGACATGAGTTTTTTTGTAAGGAAAAATGTAGGAATCTATATTGCAGAGACCTCCACTTAACTTGGTTTTATTTATTTATTTATTGTACTTTAATAGGTGAGCGCAATGGAATTGCACTACCAAAGGTACATTTTTAGTTAATAATTTTGGGATATAATTTCGTCAAATTATATTCTCTATAATATATTATTTATTCAAACTAAGATACCATTGTATTTACTGCAGCCCTTCAATACATCTTTTATTAACATATACCCTCCTGGCATAAGAGATCTAACACTTTACACAAAGGCTACCTACAAAAATCCAGTCATGTACATCACTGAAAATGGTATATCATGTACAACCAATTTCTTTTATTTTGTCCTTTCTTTATTTCTCTCATGTTATTATTTCTATGTTGAATTGCCTCAGTAGTTGTAATTATATTGCATTGCATACAGGCGTTCACCAGCTCACTAGTACCACAACACTGAGAGAGGCCTTGAATGATGAAATCAGAATATCGTACCACCGTAATCATCTCATACAATTGAGCAAAGCAATAAGGTTAACTTTTCTTTAGTCAACAATATAGTGAAAATATAAATAAAAATGATTAAACAATTGAGAAAAAAAAAGTAACTAAAGGAAACAAAGCACGTATCTATATCCTAGATGCGCTCAATTTGGGTTCGACCAATTTATAATATCATCTTTGATTTTTTTTTTCCCGATTATATATGTTCATTTTTATGGAGAAAATATCATTAGAATTGGTCTATTTTATTTGATTAATTTTACATTACTAATTCTAAATACCTCAAATAAAAGGAATCCATTAACTACAAATAAATTTGTTGAAGATCAGGATTTTGCAATTTGAGGTATAAACTGAATTCCTTGATTCGGGCTAAGAGTTGGTTTCTAATATTAGAGTGCTTATGAAAGCTTTATTCTGCGAATCATATTCATTGTGTTTACTTTGATTGTCATATTTTCTCTGATATTTAGAGATGGAGCCGATGTAAGAGGCTATTATGTATGGAGTTTCTTGGATGACTTTGAATGGAATTTTGGATTTACACGCCGTATGGGCCTTTATTATGTTGACTACAACAACAATCTGGCGAGGCGTCCAAAGAAATCTGCAATTTGGTTCAGCATGTTCATGAAAATCTAAAAATGTTTATTGCAAAAAGCACATAACATTATGTTGGTCTCGATCATGTTGGCAAAATAAGATATTTCTAGAAAAAACTCTGGTCGTTGTAATAAAATGTTGAGTTTGAACTGCATGTTATGAAAAAACTCTAATCGTTTTAATAGAATGTTGAGTGTGTTTGAATTGCATGTTATGAATGCTGAAGTTTGATGTTAAATATTTTTATAAGAGCGTAAATATGAAATTCTATTCACATTATTTTGATCTCTATAGTCGTCTTCATTCAGGAATTTTAAGAAAATTTACTTGTGCTGCTTGAATTGTTGTAGGCCGGTAAATATGGTCCAATTTAGGCCCAGTATTACTTTATATGCAAATGTAAATTAAGGTCATTATATTATATCGTAACTAGGGCTGAAAACGAAAGTCGTTTCGGCCATTTTACCGTTTCGTTTCGTCCGAAATGAATAGTAATAGTTAAGGTTTTTTGTTTCGTTTTAGAAACGAAACGGTCGGCGCAACTTGAAATCTGTTTCGCTTATCTAACGAAACGATCAACGGAACTGACCTGTTTCGTGGTGGTTTATTCCGTCCGTTACGTTTTGAATTCTACAGTGCTGTTATTGTTTGGCAGAGAGAAAAGGTTTCGATAAAATCTAATTTGCGCCGCTCTTTTCTGTCTCTCAATCTCTCTTCTCCGATTCCTCTCCTCCATCTCCTCCATGGCGATCCCTCTCCTCCATCTCCTCTTCTACTTCTCCGACTTCTCCTAATCAAACCCTAACCTCCGATCACATTCTTCTCCCTCTCTCTTCTCCGACTACCCTGCCTTTTACCTCTGATCCAATCTCATCCGATCCAGCAAATCCATCTCCTCCCAGCACCAACGCCACTATCACAAAGAGGGGACCTCACTTCCCGCTTCCTTTCTCAAGTTCACTAGATCCCACAACCTCACCTACTCTACCTCCTCTCGCTCACCACCTCACTTCCCTCTCCGCTCACCACCTTCAATGGAGACTGGCAACTGAGACCGATGGCGCCTGACTTTTTTGGTTTTATCGGAGACTGGCAGCAGAGACTGGTGGCGCCTGGCATTACCAGCTGAGACTGGTGGCGACAGGTGGAAACTGCTTTTTTCTGGTTTTACTGTTTTGGACAGATTCTAATCGAATTCGTGTTTTACTGATCTGGCTAATGAGTTATTTTTGTGCTTGGGCATTGAATTCTCTGCCCCTAGTTTTAATGAGTTTTTTTTTTTCAATCTCAGGTTTGAACAAAGTTCAACTTGGTTATCAAAAAAATTTTTGAGAGTGCTGCTTCTCAGGCTCATTTGGTCAATTTACTTTTGCTAGTTTGTTGTTCTTACTAATCAAAATATTGTTTTTTCATTATTTGTATTGCTGTTGGGAGGCGTTAGATATACTGGTACCAAGTTGGTACCAGTGCTAGTTTTATTTTGATTGAATCGTTATGATTATGTTATGTACTTCTTTATTGCACTTCTCAGAAAGAATTTGTGGATTGGGTGTGAGGCAAGGTGTATATATTTTTTGTTTAATTATAGTGGTAAATTTGAACATATACTAAATCAGTATTATTTGTACGCATAAACCGAATTTTTCATTTCTTATACCCACTTATTTCAAAAGAAAAAAAAATTGGTAAAACGGTAAAACAGCTGACACGGTTGAACCGTTTTGATCTACGAAACGGTTAACGCAATAACTATTAGTTGCGTTCACATGACGAAACGAAACACGCAAAACAAAAAAATTCCGTCCCTTACGACGAAACGATCAACGCAACTATGAAGTTGCGTGATCGTTAAAGCCGTTTTGCAGCCCAAATCGTAACTTTGGGCAAATTGTTAAAAACAATTCTATAAGAATTTTGTTGAATCTGAGAACTAGTTCTTGGTCTAGTAGCAAATTAAGAGCAATATATCTTGACTTATTAAGTGAAAGGTCGCAAATTGGAAACCCGGATGTGGGTCTTCCATAGACATTTAATTTAAAAATAAGTTGGATGGCTTAGATCTCCAATTTATCTTAAAAAAAAACAAAGAATTTTATTGAATCTATATATTTGTTGATCAGCATGATGAATGAATTTATTACAATCCCCCCCCCCCCCAGCCACCCTAAATTAGTCTCTAAAACGGCACTATTCTAATCATATTTTAATCTTCATTTGATTTGGTTTTACTGGGTTTTATTAAATAGAGTTTATAAGAGCCCTTCAAATATGTTTGTAAAATTTACAGAACCTCAGGAGCAGAGAGCCCACGTAGCCAAGAACAGTAAAAGAAAAGTTAGAATGTTGGACACTTAGGTGTGCTAGCTACATTGACAGACTGCAGCTGGCATGACTGGAAAAGGACCATTGCATTGTTAAGTGAGGATTGGCTTTGGTGTGCCGAGTGCAGACTGCACAACCGGGATGGAGACCGCAGACAATGGTTATTCTGAAAATGTTCGAGACCCAGCAGTTTCATTTCGAAAACTGTGCACAATTTGATTGTAAATTCAATTCGAATTAAGCTCAGTGGCTTGTATCTCCTGAGGCCTTTATATAATCTTAGACCTGTGACACCCCATGAGCTTTGACTAGCTTTGACTTAAGTTGACATGAATTTTGACTCTTTAACCAAGATTTTGCTTTGACCCTTCGACCGTATAAATGGTCCAAAGTTCAAACTGTATAGATGTGTTTTTGTTATGGTAAACTAGTAGTGTCGGTATATTGACAAGAATATGCCGAAGCAATGGCATACAAACATAGAAAGTTATTTTTTGTTAAGTACTAGTATTTGGTAATATTTGTTTCTTAATTCATATATGTTATGTTTTAGTTTTATGGCAATTAGAAAATAAGAAAGTAATTGTTATTCTAGGCACATTTGTATTAGGAAATATATTTCTTACTGTTGTCCCTAAAGGAGGCGGCTTAATCAAGGTTTAGCGGAAGCGATTGAGGTTTTGGACCGGTTTGGTATGAACTACCCTAACACAATTCAATTGGTACCCAATACAAGCAAGCACACAAGCAATTCACAATGCAAGATAATAAAGAGAGAAAGAGAGAGAGAAATTGAACACTCGGTGTGATTACGGAGTTTCGACCCGCTAGAAGAAGCTAGCCTTAGTCGTACGTCTCCGGGAGTTTCGCTACCACCAAAGGGCGCGCTCCGTTCAATTCCAACAAGAACGGGACTACAACTTCGAACCGAATCACCTCGTCACAAGGACACTCGAGGCGGATCGGCCTAACTCGAATGGCACAACGGCCTCAAAGGAGAAGAGCTCTCAACCTATTCCAACCTACACCTAGCGACAATGTCGGGGCAGTGGTGTTTGAGGCTACTAAATCTCTCAAGATGGTCTAGCTATGAAAAGCTTAAGTGGGAGAGTATCCCTATGCTCAAAGGCTCAATTCTGGTCTAATTTTGCAAGACAAAGCTCTCTAACTCGTTTTGTTGGAGAGAGAGCAAGGGGTGGATATATATAGGGCTCGAAATGAGCAGTTCCCCAGCAAAAACAGGCCACAGCGTTGTACAACGCTGAATAGCGTTATACAACGCTGGAATATGACCGTTGTAAATTCTAACGGCTCTTTAATATAGCCGTTGGTCTGTCAGAGCGTTGTGCAACGCCATCTGCCGTCGCACAACGAAAGAGTGTATAACCAAAGGAAAGCTCCGACAATTCCGTTGGAAATTGTCAGAGCGTTGCTTGCCACTGAATGGCGTTACACAACGCTAAAGGGAGACAAAAGGAACAACTCTGACAGATTCAACAGAGCGTCGTACAACTCTATATACCGTCACACAACGCTAACGTTACCCAACGCTGAAAGACGTTGGCTAACGTTAACAGAGCGCTGTCTGAACAGCCAGCTAACTTGGGATTTTTGTGGCGTTGTGCAACGCTATATGGCGTTGCACGATGGTACTCAGGAAATTCTCCAAGTTTTTTGCAGCGTTGTACAACACTACTGAGCGTTGTACAACGTTGTGAATCAGTGTTGCCTAACTCTATATAGCGTTGTGCAACGTTGATTCACAAAAGTATGAATTTTGCTGTTCTAGCGTTGTGTGCCACTATCTAGCGTTGTACGACGCTAGGTCACAGAAAACAGGATTTTGCTGGTTTATTGAGCTTTTCGCTATCTAGACCATTTCAAGGATAAACAAGGACTAAAGTATACCTTCTATCCTAGTCTAAACTAGCCTATAAGCTCTCTAATGACTTGATCTTGATCTTTCTTAAAGCTTTTATCGAAGTCTTCATAAATTGTATCTTCTTCCTATAAAACTCAAAGAAGATTGTTAAATGCCAAATGATATTATTTTGCAATCGACAAACCTAGAGACGTTTAGTACAACACTTACTATGTAATAGATATAATAGTAGTATAAATTAATGAAAGAAAACAGAAAATGGTGTAGCAAGATTTACACACCACAAAAATTTTCTCTCTGTTCTGTCTGTGATCATTGTGAATTGAGTTGATTATTTGAGTATTTCCAACAATTGGTATCAGAGTGCAGTGTTATGGGAGACAGTAACAACGAGACAAAGAAGACTCCACCACTGAAAGTGTTGGTGAGAGGAGGTGGTGTGCCAATCCAATACCCCATGTTAAACCATGAGAAGTATGACATGTGGGCTATACAAAGGAAGAACATCGTGCGATCCCTATGTGTATGGGAAGCATTAGATGGTAGCACATCGGTCGATGTAGAGAAGGTTCATGGTGCCATGGCAGCGATCTCTCAAGCCGTGCCAGATGAAGTGAAGTTGGCAAATGCTGGAAAGGAATTAGCAAAGGAGGCGTGGGAGACAATCAAGGAGATGAGTATAGGTAAGGACCGTGTCAAAAAAGCAAGGACACAGGTCAAGAAGCGAAGCCAAGTTGCACAACAGGCGCTTGGTCTCAAAGGAAAGAGGATTGATAAGCAAAACTACAAGGAAAAGGAGCGCTATGGAAAGCGTTTTAACCATGACGAGCGGTTGCGCAAGAAGAAGGCTTGGAAGAAGAGAAGAAAGTATGAGCTTGGAAGGCAGCAAAAAAGAACAACCGTATTGCTAAGGCATGTGGTGCCGCCATTATTAACCGATCCGAGAAGTTGATGTGAAAGCCGACACGACTAGCTTAGGGAAGTGAATGTTATGGTAAACTAGTAGTGTCGGTATATTGACAAGAATATGCCGAAGCAATGGCATACAAACATAGAAAGTTATTTTTTGTTAAGTACTAGTATTTAGTAATATTTGTTTCTTAATTCATATATGTTATGTTTTAGATTTATGGCAATTAGAAAATAAGAAAGCAATTGTTATTCTAGGCAGTATTGTATTAGAAAATATATTTCTTACTATGTAATAGATATAATAGTAGTATAAAGTAATGAAAGAAAACAGAAAATGGTGTAGCAAGATTTACACACCACAAAAATTTTCTCTCTGTTCTGTCTGTGATCATTGTGAATTGAGTTGATTATTTGAGTATTTCCAACAGTTTTTACCCCGAATAAGAAAAAAAAAAGAATGACATACCCCATGCTTAAGTTTACACGTGTCATTTTTGTTTATCATGTCCGTTCTTTTATTGAACCCATATGCCGCCTCTCTTCTTATATGTTATGCAAATTCCAAATGAACATTACCCATACCGATTTCATGCAGCCTGTAATCCCTCTATAAATGAATTATATTATTCTCATATAATTGAAGACCATTTAGTTATCTTGAGTTGTGGCCGAAACCAAATCATGCCGAGACCAAATAAATAATTTTGAAATTCAATTTGAAGTTTGATCCGGTCGGCCGTTCGAAATTCGAGTCTGCGTCGTAGTTGATTGGATAGTCAATTTGATCTATCTGTTGATTTCTGGATTGTTTTATCAGGTAACCGGACTTCTCCATATTTAATTTCGTATTGATTGATTGATTTGATTTTTCGTTTGGTTTTGATTGAATATGTTTATTGAATTGTGATTGTTATATTTTACGGGATATCGGAGTTTAGAATTGGATATGAAATTGAATCTGAATTTTGAGCCCTGATCCTCCTGAGTTCGGAGAGGGGCCGGTCCTGATCCTACTAGCATCGGGGAGGGACCACTCTGACTGACTGACTGTCTGGACCCGATTATCTCCGTAAAATATATTATTTGTTATGTGGATTAATCCGATCTGGTTGAACTTTGTTGTATAATAATTAAATGTAGAGAAGCTGCGTCGTTAAATAACCGGTTACTGAGGTTTGTTTCTGACTCTGTTTGTTTTTCTGTTGCGACGTAGGTTGACGGGCCGTCGGATAGATGCAGAAGATACCGTTTTCAGCTCGCTCCCCGCGATGCGTCGGTGCGGGACGTGACAAGACCCCCTCTTGGCTGAGAGAATCCTACGTATGAGTTGTTTCCACTTCAATTTGGTTGTTTAAATAATTAATCTAAGATATTAATTAATTTCCGTGGCCGCATTGGTCCTCTCTTACGAACGCTATCTGATTTTTTTCCGGACAGATCTGATGATAAGTTTATTTTTCGTGTAACTTCTCTCTATTTTCATCCCTCTATCTTCCTCTCTTATTTGCTAGTTTTTCTCTCTCGCTCCATCCAGTTCTTCTTCTTCCCAGAGCCTCCCATGGAGAACATAGGTGATCTCACCATCGCCTCTCTCGATCGCCTCTCTACCAAACCCCAAAACCCCTGTCTTGCTTCATGTTATAAATTATTTGCTTACTTTAACAAAGTTCTGGTGAAATGATAAATATTTGCAATTTGATATTTCTTTCAGTTACAAGTTTTCTTTTGTTAATATGAAATTGGTGTTATCAGATTTTGAATATGAAAGCTAGACGAGTCTTTAGCAATCCATATGTGGTGTTTGACACAATGCCCAATATTGAGAATAAGCATCTAGGATTGGCTTAGAGAAGGTATTTTATCTTACTATTTTCTGATTTTTAATTCTAATTTAGAAGAGGGCTTTGATTGTGCAAAAACTGTTTTTTTTCGTTGTCAGAGCAGATTCTTAAGGTGTTATTGTGAGATATTAGGAGAATCATAGCAACAGGAAGGCATTAGGGGAAAAAATAGGAACATTAACAATTATAGTTATGATAATTAGAGAATAAGAGGTTTGATATTTTATGTTTGTCAAAAACGTCGCAAAATCAGGCAAATGAGGTTGTATTTTGTTATCTAATAATGATAATGTAGAAGGCAACTGTAAATGGACAATTTCCGTGAAATGTTTGGAATCCAGAAAATAATGATAGTGGCACATGTTGTAGAATCTATTTGATTCTCAATCTAAAAGCATAATGAAAAGTTATATGCCTAGATCTTCTTAAAGATACACTACGCGAAATTTTGGCTTCGGTAACGGTTAAAAAAAGACATTTGTAACGGTACACGAAACGTTACTGTAGCCTCGTTACAGAATGTCTAATAACCGTTACAGTAGCCCCCTCTTCTGTAACGGTTATTATCTAATAACTGTTATGGTATTATGCAAGGGAAATCACGTACAATTTTTTGGAGAACATGTGTAAAGGTTATTACCTAATAACCGTTACAGAAGCCAGTCTTCTGTAACGGTTATTATCTAATAACCATTATGGTATTGTGGACGGAACAGGTATGGTATTAGGAGAACATCTGTAACGGTTATTACCTAATAACCGTTACAGAAGCTAGTCTTCTATAACGGTTATTAGGTAATAACCGTTACAGATAATGTTTATAATTAAAAAAAAAATAAAATTATAATATTCTGTAACGGTTATTCCTTAATAACCGTTACAAAATTCTTTTCTTTTTTGGGTTTCGCCTGTTTAATTGGCTAGCCCAATTTGCTAGCCGAATTGGTACCAAATTGGTACCCAATTTACATTAACACATGCAACATATATATATATATATATATATATATATATATATATATATATATATATATCATAAAGCACACATATATCAAACAGATATAATCATGCATATCACACAAACAATAAACAATGTATTTATATATATAACAAGTATCATCAAACATGGAAAGTCATCAAATATCACATTTTAATCAAATAATACCCCTTGCATGAAGTCCATAACTTCTGTCATGATACCATCAATCATTTCTTTATTGTATGGTACTCCAACAGGCTCGATCGTCTGCATATTATGATAAACAAGTCAAAAATATTATTAGTTAGATCATGAAATTCTAAAATCTAATTGTTTGATCAAATGTTATTAGTTAAAAGAATAAGTTACTTACATGAGGTATTTCCTGAATTCCTATCCAATAAGATAATACGTTTTTCATGGGAGGTCCGTAAGATGGGACCCTTTTTGATGCCACCTTAGGTCTTTTCTCCCCCACCTTATTCACGTTTTGATCCTTCTCCATTTAATTTTCATTTTAAATAAATTTCTTAACTCCTTATCCATAATCAATTTTAGTAATAACATTTGCATATTAGCCCCAAAACAGCACCAAATTAAGCATATTAGTCCCTAAGACATTATCAAATTAAGCATGTCAGTCCCTAAAACATTACCAAATTAAGCATATTATTTGCAATTCAGCCCCAATTAAATCCATTATTTGCATTTCAGCCCCTATTAAATCTATTATTTGCAATTCAGCCGCAATTAAATCCATTTCACTCCCTAAAACAATTCAAATTAAGCAAAACAGTTCCTAATTTTTCATGTCAGCCCCTAAATTAGCCACAAGCACAGTTCAATCAATTCATGTCAGCCCCTAAATTAGCTCCAAGCACAGTTCCATCTATTCAGTCCCTAGCATTTGCATTTCAATCAATTCCTAGCATTTCAGTCCATATTAAATTAAAATTTGAGAGAGGGGGGGTTTACCTTCGAGAGAATGCTGTCGGGGATTGGTGGCTGTCTGAGTTGAGAGAGCGGCAGAGAGAGCTGCAACAGAGAGACAGTGAGAGGGAGAGGACGAGGAGACAGTAAGGGAAAGGAAGAGGAGACGAGGGAGGGAGAGGGGTTTACCTTCGAGAGAGAGAGGGGAATTGCTGGCTGTAGGAGTTGAGAGAGCGGCAGAGAGAGAGGGATCGAAGCTATTACAGATGCCTTTTTCGAGAGAGGGATCGAAGTTGAGAGAGACAGAGAGCGAGAGGGGATCGAGCGAGGGGGTGAGATGAGGAGATAGAGGGATTTACCTTTTTCGAGAGAGAGAGGGGAGCCGTCGAGAGCCTCCGAGAGCTTTTGTGTCGAGAGAGGTAGGGTTTTAAGAAAGGGCAAGTTCGAGTTTGGAAAGAAGTGACGAACAGACGCCTGCAGGCTAGGATTATAAAAGGGTTTGAACCTTCTGTAACGGTTATTACCTAATAACCGTTATAGAAGAGGTTAATATGTAACAGTTATTAGGTAATAACCGTTACAGAAGTTCCAACGTTTTTATATATATATAACATTCTGTAACGGTTATTAGCTAATAACCGTTACAGAAGGTTTTCCTGTGAATTTTATTTCGGTATTAAGTGATTTTGACTGATTTGTTGGTTGAGTGATTCTGACTGACCGTTACACTTAAGTTGAACAAATAATAATTTTGAAATGTTAAATAATAAGTTCAACAAAATGTTAAATAATAAGTTCAACAATTTAGAATGTTAAACAAAAATTAAAAATAAATTAGCTCATAAATTAGCACATAAATTAGCACATATATGTTAAATTTCACCAATTATTGACCTGCAAAAAATAAAAATAAAAATAAAACTATTAACATATATAACAATTTAGCACATATTGTTTGACCCTAAAATATGGTGCCAAATTCGTGAATTAAATTGGATAATTTCATCAAAGAGCTCGAGAAAATTCATGAAAAATATCAAATGGATCCCAAAAATCATGAAAAATTGCCCAAAAATACAGTGAAGAATGAGGAATATTATGGTGCTTTCAAAATGGTCAAAGGAGCTAAAGAATCCCTATTTTAAGCAAAAAGGCCCATAATGTGGGAGAAATTAAATAAAATAGTAGGAAGGGTATTTTTGGAAAATTCTTGATTCCATCAGATTCCACATATTTTTATGAAGCTTTGCATAAAATTTCATGGAGAAAATCAATAGAGAGGGGGTCCAAACAATTTATTTGGTTTCAGCTGGCTATGAAAATTAAGTAAAAATGGTTAAATGGAGATGTCCATTGAAATCGTGAATGGAGAGGGAGGAGAAAACGAATGTGTGTTCCCTCCTCACGGGAAGATGCTCACGTGCGCCCGTTTCTTGGTGAACCAAGAACAGAGGGTCGTTGGGATTTAGTTGGTGTACGATAAACCGAGTCTACACAAAACAGAGAGAGAAAGGAGCGCTGCTCTCTGTCTCATTTAATCTGACGCGTGGGGCCTAGCTGAAGAGTCCTCCTTCCCCAATAGAATAGAAGAGAAATCGAAGATGAAGAGAAGGGAAGAAACGAATGTGCAGCTTGTAACCACCTCCAACTGACTCCTCTTAAACCTCCATCTGAGTGAACCGCCATAGTCAAAGGCTCAATCTATGGACAAGAGCATCAAAGGCTGAGATCAATTAAGCTCCAACTAACTCGTAACCGCCATAGTCAAAGCCAATTCCCTCTCCTATTGACCATGGAAAAGAAACACAAACCGATGGCCTCTCTGCCCTTGGATCAGGGGTCGATCCGTGTGCCTTCAATTGAACGGATGAGATGTAGTCGAAGGGTGAGGATACTTGAAGAAATCAACCCGGCCTTGAGGCCTATAAATACACCATGAAAGAAAGGACCTGGGGACCCTCTCAGACCTCTTTTGAAACACACACACACCATCTTCAATTCTGTTCTCACTTCCACTTCAAGACATCTTCTTCCACATACATGATTAGGATAGACATTTCTTTCATTTCTGAAGCTTATATAGGAAAATTGTAATAGGCATTTCTACAAACAGTTGTAGAGCAAGCTTAGAAGAGAAAGGTTAGGCGACATCTAGACGATTTCTCAGATTGTAATTGAAAGAAAGGTAAGAGGAGAGGTAAATAGAAAGTTTGTAACCTGAATTCGGGTCTTGATCAAGAAATTTGTGATCTTTGAAATCTTGGATCCGACTTGTTATGTGCAGCTTTTACTTTAGGTTTCATGGGGATTCTTGATTGAAATTGAAGCTTTATTGAGTATTTTGATCTGACATTTGCTTATCTATCTGCCTTTCTTTTCTCCTTTCCCTTCTCACACACACACAACAATACGCCTCGGTTGGAGCCTCTCCAATCCCTGGCTTCACACTGCCTCGGCTGTGGTTTCCTCAGTCCCTGGCTTCTTTTACCTCGACTGGAGTCTCTCCAGTTCCAGGTAGCTTTCTCTATCAATGGCCTTGAGCTATGATGAGAGAAATCATGTCCATCAACAATAAACCGAAATGCTGCCAAAATTCTGTTAGAATTGAAATTATGTATAATCTTGGACTAAAATACTTAAAATCAGTATATAAAGTTGTTTCTGGACCTTAATTTAGTAAGATAGTCAGAGCAAAGTCTTGCAAGATGAGTAACGATGGTGATAGGTAATAACTGAAATTTCTTGGACTTTAGTGAAAAAAACCGTTATCTTCATTGGACCAATGATGCATGAGCTTTGAACTATAGTTAATGGTGGTAGATGTAACTATTTAAACCTTTTGGACTAAACTGCACAAATATAGTCGACAATGGAATTGTTTAGAGGATGATGTGATATTTAAAAGCCTATTGGACTCAATTAAAATGTTTCCTGTTGCATGAACTCTGCAGCCTTCTTTAATTTTCAGCTGGTATCAATCAGGTTTATAGTATTTTATGAAAGTTAAAGTAGATTAGAATTGTGGCGTCCCTTTAGTCAATTGCATTTCTTGGTCAACGGCATTACATAAAGTGGTATTGCATTCTTGCTGATTGGATAATCCTTGCATGATTAGTAGTAAATAGAAAAATTATAGATCTCAGGAATGTATCGCACGTAGTGTCTTTGGATTATTCAAGTATGAGTTCACTTTCTAAAGTGAGGTGTTGCATTCTTTTACCATGCACTGCTGTCTTTTCATGTTTATTGTTTGTTCTCTCTTGGTCAAAGCTTTGGTGTGACTCCGTGATATTGAGTAAATAGATTTTCCAAGTGAACTTTCTTGATAAAGATAAAATAGAGTTCTTCAATGATAAAATGTTTTATTATTCCTAACTTATACCAAGCACGTGCACAAGAGGTGTTAGTTATGCGCCAGTAATGGCCTAAATAATATACCAGAATCTATACTAAACATACACTGCATTAGAGTGATAAAAAGGATCAATGCTGGAAAAGAAGTTGAACGGCCATGTTTATACATAAATACTATTAGGAAAGGCACTGTTTCGAGACCATAACCAGACTGGTTTCACCTAAAAGAAATGTCAAATAACGAAATTAATAATTATTAATATGAAGTTAGACAAAAGTGAAATAAGTTTAGCTCCTTAGCATAAGCCAAACAAGACCCAGAACCCCTCAGTATCTGTGCCAATAATGAAGTCACGACATCGCATCAGGATCAGTGACCTGTCAATCAAATTAGAACAACGCACTCCTAATTAAGCGCACCTTCGTGATCCTAAAGTTGGTCCCTTCAACAATAACGGTGGGGATCATCGGGAAATGCAAAACAAAGCTTACAGGGACCTAATTGAATAATCTCCCCGTCACTGTGCAAGTGTTTGGTCTTCTCACCAAACGAAGGCGACGCGGTGTAAACGGAGGATACCATCATATTCCTCTCTCTCTCGCGATGCCGGGAAGTCCCTGCCGACAAGTTGCGACGGTCGGAGAAGCTAACGGATTCACACCCGTTTCATGTCGGGCTCGTTAACGAAAGGAAATGGAACCCGTCTTCTTCAAATTTCAGCGCGAATAGGCCTTTAGATCTGCTGTGACTAGCGAGCCATGTGGCCTGTCAGACACCCGCCGCACGAAAGTCATCGGAATTTAATCAATTAAATAAAATAAAAAAAATGAAGAAAAAAAAGGTCATGGCCCAACGGGAGTTAAGGCCCAAAAAAAAAATGAATAATTAACTAAGTCCAGTATTTGCCACCTTGTCATGCCAGTGACGTGGCCTAATCAGAAAAATCCAATTTAAACACAAACTTTAAAAATTCGTCAAAAATAGCAAGAACCTCAGAAAAATACAAATAAAATATCCATAAAATTCTAAAAATCAAAATAAACCAAATTTGCTTATACTTTGATATGAAATTATATTAAAGTAGTGCCCTTTTGTATTTTTGAAGTACTTTCACTTTAAGAATAAATTTTATAAAATCTTAGAAAATTAGTAAACTTATTTATAAAATTCTAAAACTGAAACTAAGTACCTTCGAAATAAAAATTTCAAATATAATATCTTCAAAGCTAAGTATATTCAAATAAAAATATTTTCAAATTACGAAAAGTCAGAATAAATTAACCTACCAAACATCTCTCAAATGAAGCTTACAAAATCAAAACCTAAATACCATCAAAATACAAATAATTTCTTAAATACCAAATATCTTCAAAGTTAAGTATTTTCAAAATAGAAAAGGATTTCTAAAAGCCAAAGGTACAAAACGGCCGAAGTGAATAAAAATCACTAATATCCCAAGCAAAACATTAAGGAATTAAAAGCCAAAACACGAACCCAAAGTCAAAGCCAAAACCTCTCCGTTTGAGGAAAAGTCCCTCGCTGAGGTTGAGAGTAACCTCAGATGACTTAAATAGAATTCTAATCAAGTGACCCTCAAACCACTCCATGTGAAGAGCTCTTCTTTTCAAATGAAAACCATCCCTTAAGCCAAAAGTCTTTAGGAATTTGAAGGTCCTTAATTGGGTCCCGTCAATTATGTTTGGTACCATCAATTAAGGCCTCCTTAAGACAAATAATAGCACTCCATAAGTCTCTTTTCTTAGCCCATTACGTCAATATCCTTCACGTCCCTTAATCAGAGGTTCCCGTAGGCAACTACGGGATAATTAACAATAGGGCTTTGCGCCTATTGGAAAGAAAGAACCCGCTAAATCAAGAAACTTCTTTAAGTAGCGACTCTTGTTAGGATTCTCTTATTTCGAGAGATACCCGCCATAGAGATCGAAACCTTAAGGGAGGTGAATCTAAGGCTATGTTCCCATTGTTCTTCGAGAAATTCCTTCGAGGAGAATAATTACGAAAAAGCTGCGACACATATATGTTAAGAATAATTTATATTAGTTTTTTAACTCACATGTGATTATGTAGCTACTCTTTTTTTTTTTCCTCCGCGTATCGACCCACACGCCTTCGGTGTTATCTGTACGACTACAACTGATCGATACTGGCTGTGATGTATCGTCGATACCGATAGAAAAAGGAGGTATTTCCTCGAAGTGGTCGTATGCTTCTTCATCTACGACATTACCAACACCGACAATACGTTTTTTTCCTGAAAGTGACAAGTAATAAATAAGATGAACATTTGTACTCAATAAGGTGAACATTTGTACTTAAATAAGATGAACATTTACCTTAAAGCACAACATGTCTTTTCTTATCCGCCGGATCTTGAATGTAAAAAACTTGCATTGCTTGCTTATTTGCAAGTATAAAGGGATCGTCTCGATAAGCCCTTTTATTGAAGTCAACAGTTATAAACCCCATCTTGTCTTTTTTAACTCCACCGTGACCGTTGTCTATCCATGCACACTTGAATAAGGGTATCTTAAATTTCAGGTAATCTAGTTCCCAAATCTCCTCGATCCACCCATAATAAGTAGCCGACCTAACATTATCACTAGATAAACCTACAACAGTGACTCCACTATTTTGCACGGCACTTTTACTATCATGTTTCCTTGTGTATCAGGTAAATCCATTCAAGTCATACCCTTGGTATGTCTCGACCACGGCATCAGGACGTCTTGATAACCATTTCACGGTTTCATCGACCTCTTTTCCTTCTTTCAACAAGGACTGTACTTTATCTTCAAGCCATTGGACAAATTTTATTTCATGCTCTATGGTAATCAAGTTTTCGGTGTAAGAAGGGTATTGTTCACGTAACTCGATTAGATGTTCATTGATGTAAGGCGCCACAATAGCAAGATGTTGGAGAACTTTCATATGTGCTTTGGTTCTCATTGCAAGATCTGGTATATGATTACTAGCTCCAATTGTACCTGAATGGTGAACATTTGTGCTAAATAAAGTGAACAAATATTGTGCTTTAAGTGAACATTTGTGCTAAATAAGGTGAACATTTGTGCTAAATAAGATGAACAAATATTGTGCTAAATTAGGTGAACATTTGTGCTAAATAAGGTGAATAAATATTGTGATCTATGTGAACATTTGTGCTAAATAAGGTGAACATTGGAAGTTAATATATAACATTTTCCTTCAACTCTACACTCATGTCGAGACTTTGGAAGACCGATTGGTTATACATCCTGCAAATAATCGGTGTAGTACTCAATAACCTCCTCGGCCACATATCCTTCCAATATGCTTCTTTCGGATTTAGATCGGCTACGAACAACCCCCCTTTAATTGACCCATGGCTCTTTCAAAAGGATACATGTACCGTACAAATACAAGACCACACATTTTTATCTCTCTAACTAAATGAATGGTCAAATGCACCATGGAGTCAAAAAACGATGGCGGAAAGTAAATTTCCAGCTCACATAGGGTTAGTGCAACACCTTCCTGTAACTTGTCCAAACTATTCGGATCAATCACTTTAGAGCAAATGGAATTAAAGAAAAAATACAACTTAGTGATGGTTTTCCTCACTTCTTTCCTTAGAATTCCTCGAATTGCGACCGGAAGTAACTGGGTAAGTAGGACGTGATAATCATGTGACTTCATACCAAGTAATTTGTTGTCCATAATAGAAACCTTTCTTGATATATACGAGAAATAACCAGTAGGAACCTTAATAGATTTCAAGCATTCTAATAAGCTTTTTTTCTCTGGTTTTGATAAATTAAATTGTGCTGTAGGTAGCCAAGCTCGATTTTTACCCTTATCTTGTGCCGCTAGTTCTTGCCGGATTCCCATTTCAACCACGTCCTTCCTCGCATTTACGCAATCTTTAGTTTTCCCTTGAATTTCCAACATGCAACCAATCAAAGCTTCACATATGTTCTTTATTATGTGCATTGCATCTAAGCAATGCCTAATCTCCAAACTCTGTCAATATTCAAGATTCCAGAATATAGACTTTTTCTTCCATATCCCCTTGGGTATCTCATTTGTAAATTTCTTACCAAATTTTACATTAATGTCCTTCACATGTCGATACACCCCTGAACCGGATAACGGTATTGGGGCCTTGTCTTTTTCCACAGTACCTTCAAACCTTTCCTTGTCTCGACGGTAAGGGTGATTGCGTTTCTTAATAAACCTCCGGTGTCCCAAGTAAACATTTTTTCTGGAGTTTTTCAGGTTCACAAAATGGGTGTTTTCCATGCAAATAGGACATGCTTTCGCTCCTTTATTCCTATACCCTGACAGGTTTCCGTATGCAGGAAAATCATTGATTGTGCAAAATATCATGGCACGGAGGTTAAACTCACTTCTAGAGTGTGCATCATATATTACCACAATTCACCAAGGTCATCTATTAATTGAGCCAAGTACACATCTATATCATTACCTGGTTGTTTGGGACCAGAAATCAACAAGGGCATCATCATGTATCTCCTTTTCATGCATAGCCAGGGAGGAAGATTGTAAATACACAATAAGAACGGCCACGTAGTCTACCGACTACTCATGTTGCCGTAAGGATTCATCCCGTCTGTACATAAATGCAATCTCAGATTTCTAGGTTCACTGCCGAAATCTTCAAATTCCCTATCAATATTTATCCAATCTGGAGAGCCTGCTGGGTGTCTAAGCATGCCATCGCTTTTTTTCCTGCAGTCTACGTGTCATCTTAACGATTTGGCATCATTCGTGTTAGAGAAAAGCCGCTGGAATCTTGGTATTATTGGGAGATAAAACACAACCTTCGCAGCTGGTCCCTTACTACCTTTATCTTCAATCTGATCGACCCTCGGTTTATACAGTGACGCATTACACTTTGGACATTTATGCGAGTCTCCGTACTCATTCCGGAATAATATGCAGTCATTTGGACATGCATGAATTCTCTCAACTCTAATTTTTAAAGGACATAAGATCTTTTTAGCCATATAAATTGAATCTGAAAAACTGGTTGTGAAACTTGCATCACTCCATCCATTTTTTGGCTTTAAGATTGAACAGTTTGAAAACAGAATTAAGTTTTGACAATTCACAACCAGGATATAAAGTTATTTTATCTTCTTCACGTAACATACCAAAAATTTCAACTTTATCAACAAAATTTTCATCCACATTGTTCACAATTTCATCTAAATCAGCATTAAATTCTGAGTTATCAACATTTCTATCATCATCTACATTCTCATCATCAAATACATTGACATCATCAATTTTCATTATCCAGTGATACATTTTCTTCCTCATACACACAATCCAATACATTTGTGCTATTACAACAATCCCCTCCATTCTCTCCATGGAGTGTCCACCGACTATAATCCGGTTGAAATCCATTTATAATCAAATGAGCTTTCACTTCTTCAAAATTAGACCACTTCAACAAATTCTGACAAACACGACAAGGACAATACATTTTATCATCTTCTTTCATTTTCAAATTCTCTTTAGCACAAACCATAAATTTTTCAAGTCCTCTCAAAAATGTAGACGAGCATCGATTACTTGAGTACATCCACGTCCGATTCATCTCAACAATAAAATTTATGCAAATTATTAGGATTTCGGACCAATTTGTCATATTAGGTTTTCGGACCGGTCACCATCCTAGCCCGCTCTTTGGATACTCTGTCTCATTAGCGAGCGTACGTTAGATGCAATGTGATGTCTGAGAAAAATTCGGCAGCATTTCCCCTTATGTTCCCTGAATATGCCAACACACGATTGCTCGTGCGTACGTATCCGTGGGAACAGAAGGGAAATGCCGCCGAATTTTTCTCAAACAACACATTAATTGCATCTAACGTACAACTCACTATCCTAAATGAGACAGATCGTATCCAAATAGCAGTACTCCCGACCGGGAGTACTATCCGAGATTAATCCCTAATGGATTAATCTCGGACGGGCAATGACCTAAATTCAGTTGAGTTTCGATATTTGGTTCTTATATGAAAATACGAAATTCATGCCTATATATATATGCAAATTATTAACGAAATGCAAATAATTTAAAAAAGAGGAGTTCATGAAAATATACTTTGGATCGTGTGACTTCCGATCCGTTGAATCGTGCGACTTATTCGGCCGATGTAAGATCTTCTCTTATTCAATGAGATCTTAAAATATATAAAAAACATAAAATAACCATAAATTAATGAAAAAATCGAAATAAATAAGGAAAAAATATAAAAATAAAAATTACGGTACAAATTTAATTTTTTTTACCTTAAATCTGATGTCCTTCTTATTCTCTTTCTAATCATTATTTTTTCAGAATTTTTAGAATTTTTTTGCTATTTTTTTGGAGTGAAGTGGACACCACAAAATTCGCAATAAATGAAACGAAGAGAAAGGGGGAAGTGCGGCTGAGAGTTAGATGAGACTTAACGAGGAAGGAAGATATATTTATACAGAACCTTTCTGTAACGGTTATTTCCTAATAACCGTTACAGAATCATTAAAAAATAAAAAAAATTATTTGCCTTTATGTAACGGTTATTAGGAAATAACCGTTACAGAATTACAGGGATGCTGTAACGGTTATTTATATATAACCGTTACAGAAGATTATTATTAATTCTTTCTTTTTCTCGTATCTTCTGTAACGGTTGTTCGATAATAACCGTTACAGATTTTTATTATCCAACAACCGTTACAAAAGGTGGACGCGCCTTTTTCCTATTGCATGACGGAAATATTATTATGGTTTTTTAATAATAATTGTTACAGATTTGTGACGCCAATTTTCCCGCCTTATATCTCACTAGTCTGTAACGGTTATTTCAAAAACCGTTACAGAAGTCCTGTTACAGAAGGTCCTTTTTTCCGTAGTGATATGAAATAATTATACCGCAACGAAGCTCATAGCAACACGAAAAAAATAAATAAAATAGAAGCTCATAGCAGCATGGAACAAAAAAGTACCATGTAGTCATGTACGTCCATTTAAAAAAAATTGACTTTTGTATATAACACATTGACACTCAAATGGCGGCAAAGTGGCCTCCTTCCACTTAGTAACATGAAATTTCAATACTAGAGTAGGCCGGATACATTAGATAACTGAATTACCTCTGTATTTTTAATATATTAACACTAAAAAAAAAATTCGCAGCGTAGGCCAGGCCTATGCCTGCCTCTGCCTGTATCCGCCCCTGACTGTTAGTTCATTTGAATATCTTAATTTGGGGCTAAATTTAGCCAAGTTAAAATTAAAAGGTCATAAACATCGTTTCGTTATTTAGTATCTTTAAGGCGAATAACATGTAAGGCTATAAAACAATGTCACAGATACAAATGTCACAAATCGATAATCACATAATAATGACATTGTTTATTCATACAACACAAGAGACTAATAAAATAGACACATAGAAAAATTCCCAATCATCATACAAACAAAACATAAGTAATAATGCACAGCGGATAACTACTATTCCAGCTCGGCTTGGTCTTTAGGCAAAAACTCCTCTGCTAAGCCTACCAAACCTAAACTTGCTCCACATACAAATTATGTGGGCTGAGTACGTGAATTCTCAGTGGTGGGGAAAAAGGACAAACCTAAGGTTCTGGTTAATAACTAGTTAGGAATTAAACCATACTCAACCTTGCTCGATTACTCAACTTAATTGCATATGTATATGTTATGGAACATAGTACAGGACTTGACCCAACCAAATAAGTATATGGATTGTGTTATGTGTCATTATTTATGTCGTTATGATTTTGGTTCTAAGTTAGAGATGTTTATATTTTCCACATGAGGATAGGTTCAATAAATATTGTCTACCGCTGATTCCCAATAAGGGCTGCTATACGCACCTTTTTTATGTTCTCTTTGAATTGTGCAGAGAAAAGCTAATCATCAAGAAAATCGTATGTCCCTCATTAATTCACTTAGTGAGTGACGATAACTATTTGGGCCCATTGATGGAGTTGGATCGTATGCGCGCAACTAAGCGATCAACTCTAGATCAAGAAACGTATAATCTGCAAAAATGACACATTCCTATCTTGGATTATACGATGATATCGTGTGACATAAGAATCAAAATAGAGAAATACTTTTATTCTCTTATGCAGGATTTAAATACTGTAGCAGTACATTATTTATGCGAATTGGGAATCATAACGTGTTGCTAGATACCATTTATGATTATTGGAATTAAATAATGATTTAATTCCATGTTCAACTTAGCGTAAATCCTCAAAGGGTCACACAAATAGGACTTTGACCATACGTGCATTATTTATTTTTTCGCAGCAGCGAGTACTGTGGAAATGTGATGAGTTGATTAATTAATTATATACTGTTGCGAACCATTATAATTAATTAAGTCAAATGAATCATATAGAAATAAATTAATGTACATGCTAATCCTAAAATGATCATCAATATATTGATAATTAATTTTATTCAACACACTTTAATTTAATAAAGTGAGTTTAATTAAAGTATAGGCTTTTAATTTAATAGTCTATTTGAGCGTAAATTGAATACAACTTGAAAGGCCTATTAAATAATTGATTTAATATGGACTAAGAGAGATTAAACAAACATAACACATGGCCCAGAAGGCCCTTGTATATGGCCGGCCACATAGTGGTGTCGCGGCTTTTTCGTCATTATTCTCCTCGAAGGAATTTCTCGAAGAACAATGGGAACATAGCCTTAGATTCACCCCCCTTAAGGTTCGATCTCTATAGCGGGTATCTCTCGAAACAAAAGAATCCTAACAAGAGTCGCTTCTTGAAGAAGTTTCTTGATTTAGCGGGTCCTTTCTTTCCAATAGGCGCAAGCCCCTATTGTTAATTACCCCGTAGTTGCCTACGGAAACATCTGATTCAGAGACGTAAAGGGTATTGACGTAATGGGCTAAGAAAAGAGACTTATGGAGTGCTATTATTTGTCTTAAAGAGGCCTTAATTGATGGTACCAAACCTGATTGACCGGACCCAATTAAGAACCGCTAAACTACTAAAAGACTTTGAACCTGGACTTATGCTAAGAAGAAAATGAGAAGGAAATATGATTTTTGGTTTAGAAGAGGTTTTCGCTCAAAAGAATGAACCTTCGCTTAGAGTCATTTTTTAAGAGTTTTACAACCTTCGGGGCATTTGGTGCCACTTGTGAAAGTTGGTTCTCTTACAATCCTCGGAACATTTGGTGTCACTTGTGAGAGTTGGTTCTTTTACAACCCTCGGTACATTTGGCGTCACTTGTGAGAGTTGGTTCTCGGACCATTTGACGTCTCTTGTGAGAATAAAGGGAGTTTACAACCTTCGGGGCATTTGGCGCCACTTGTGAAAGTTGGTTCTTTTACAACCCTCGGGACATTTGGTGTCGCTTGTGAGAGTTGGTTCTCGGGCCATTTGGCGGCTCTTGTGAGAACAAAGGGAGTGTACAACCTTCGGGGCATTTGGCGCTACTTGTGAAAATTGGTTCTTTTACAACCCTCGGGACATTTGGTGTCGCTTGTGAGAGTTGGTTCTCGGGCCATTTGGCGGCTCTTGTGAGAACAAAGGGAGTGTACAACCTTCGGGGCATTTGGCGCCACTTGTGAAAGTTGGTTCTTTTACAACCCTCGGGACATTTGGTGTCACTTGTGAGAGTTGGTTCTCGGGCCATTTGGTAGCTCTTGTGAGAACAAAAAGGGTTTTTACAACCTTCGGGGCATTTGGCGCCACTTGTGAAAGTTGGTTCTTTTACAACCCTCGGGACATTTGGTTTCACTTGTGAGAGTTAGTTTTCGAGCCATTCCGCGGCTCTTGTGAGAACAAAATGGAATTCTTTGGACGAATGGGCCCGTAAGAATTCAATTTCTAAGTCGTCTAGGGTAGATCTCAACCCTAGGGAGGGACTTTTCCTCAAACGTAGAGGTTTCGGTTTTGACTTTGGGTTTCGCGTTTGGACTTTTAAATTTGATGTTTCACTTGAGATATTTGGTGATTTTATTCACTTTGGCCTTTTACACTCTTGGCTTTTTTAGAAATTACCTTTTTGATTTGGAGATATTTATCTTTAAAGTATTTGATGTTTATATTTGGAAATACTAAATTTTGAAGATATTATATTTGAAATTTTTATTAAAAAATACTTGGTTTCATATTTAGAAATTTTATAAATGAGTTTACTAATTTTCTAAAATTTTATGAAATTCATTTTTAAAGTGAAAATATTTCAAAAATACAAAAGGCCACTGCTTTGATATAATTTTATATCAAAGTATGAGTGAATTTGGTTTATTTTGATTTTTAGAATTTTATGGATATTTTATTTGTATTTTTTTGCGTTTCTTACTATTTTTAATTGATTTTTAAGGAAATTGATTAGTGCCATCGCACTTTGTGCCATCCGAACCATCGCGTTGCACAGCGCCTCAACTTCCGCTCTGACCCCTCTACTCATCCAACGCGTATTTTTTGTTCAATTAGTTATATTAAGTGTTCACTTTAATATGTACAAATGTTCACTTTGTAGTAGAATTGTTCAATATTTTATAAGTGTTCTCTAGACCAAATATGTTCATTTTGATTTTTTTTTTGTCAAAAGTTCATTTTGGTCAATACAAATGTTCAGTTAATTGAGTAGAACTGTTCAGTTAGTTGCAACAGAAAGTATAAATGTTATGAGCAAACATGTTTATTTTATTAAGTATAAATTTTTAGTTTAGTAAGTACGAATGTTCAGTTTAATAAGTACGAATGTTCAGTTTAATAAGTATGGATGTTCAGTTAGTTGCAACAGAAATACAACTGTTATAAGAAAAAAAACCAAGCGAAGGGGTCATGAACCGGACAAAAAATACATGTAAAAATTAGAATTGGAAATGAACCGATCCGGTTGAAATTAAATTTTTTTCGATTCTACCCATGCCTCCTAGCGCACCTCTTGACCACGCGCGACTCTGACTCTTGCGCGATTCTGACGCATTAAATTGAACACTTCTTATTAATAAACTGATTATTTGTAACATTGCAGCGATGGCTGGGATGGTATATTTGCCGATGACACTTATAATTCCTAGATTTTTAAAGCTTCTATTCACTGGACTATGACAAGGTGGCAAATACTCCGAAAAATTTAAAAATGGTATTAAATTAATATAATATATTAAAAATAATATCAATATAATAAGATTTTATTAAATAGTATCACGAGATCGGAATCCCAGATTCCGAACGCAAGATCGGATTCCTGGATTCCGATCTTAGCTTTTTAATTTTTTTATATATTATTTATTTATTTATTTAATTTATTAATTAGTAAATAATTAGAAAAATAGATAATATATTGTAAAAATATTGAAAAATATGGAAAAAATCAGGAATAATTAAATTAAATTTTATATGTAATTTGGTATTTTTTGGGAAAATTAAATTTATTTTCATTTTAATTAATTTATTTAATTAAAATATAAATTTTTATAACTTATTTAATTAAATGAATTGTACCATTTAGAAAGGATTATAAATTTTCATAATTTGAAAGGATACGAAGACATAATCCTTTCAGAATGTTCAAAATTTTATTAATTCTTTCTGCATTCGCAGGGATACAAAGGCATAACTTGAACATTAAAACTTTAAATAGGCATAACTTTTGATAGGAAGGTCCGTTTGGCGCATACGAGGACATTCCGGAAAGCTGGCGACGAGATATACACATATTACAGGGGTGAACTAATTAATAAATTGCATATAATATTTAGTTTAATTATTTCTGATTTTTTCCATATTTTTTCAATATTTTTACAATATATTATCTATTTTTCTAATTATTTAACTAATTAATAAATTAAATAAATAAATAAATAAATAAATAATATATACAAAAATTAAAAAGCTAAGATCGGAATCCGAGATTCCGATCTTAGCTAAGATCGGAATCCAGGTCTTGCGTTCGGAATTTTGGATTCCGATCTCGTGATACTATTTAAAAAAATCTTATTATGTTGATATTATTTTTAATATATTATATTAATTTAATACTATTTTTAAATTTTTCGACAAATACTGAACTTAGTTAATTATTCATTTCTTGGGCCTTAACTCCCGTTGGGCCATGGCTATTTTTTTATTTTATTTTATTTTGTTTAATTGATTAAATTCCGATGGTTTACGTGCGGCGGGTGTCTGACAGGCCACATTGCTCGCTAGTCACAGAAGATCGAAGAGGTCGAATACGCGCTGAAATTTGAAGAAGACGGGTTGCATTTCCTTCGTTAACGGGCCTGACATGAAAAAACGGGTGTGGATCCGTTAGCTTCTCCGACCATCGCAACTTGTCGGCAGGGACTTCCCCGCATCGTGAGAGAGATAGGACTACAGTGGTAGCCTCCGTTTCCGCCGCGTCGCCTTGGTTTGGTGAGAAGACCAGACACTGACACGGTGACTAGGAAATTATCCAATTAGGTCCCTGTAAGCTTCATTTCGCATTTTCCGGTGATAACCGCCGTCATCGTCGATTGGGGTGCGTTGTTCTAATTTGATTTATGAGTCACAGAACTTAATACAGTGATACAACTTTAGTGCCGACAGAAGCACAGAAGAGTCCTGAACTTGATTTCGTTTGTGCTAAGGAGCTAGGTGTACTCTGTTCTTATCCAATTTTGTATAGATGCAAACTGATAAATATTAATTTTGCTATTAACACTTCTTTTTGGTCAGACCAGGTTGGTTATGGTCTCGAAACAGTACCCCTTTTTATAACTATTTACATATAAGCGTGGCCATTCAATTTCACTTCTAGCCTTGACCCTTTTATCACATTAATACAACATGTACTCGGTACATATTCTGGTACATCATTCATGCTACTACTAGCACATACTCACCGCTTCTCGTACATGTTCTTGACACAAGTTAATTTATACATTTTAATATATACATTCACATGCTAACAATGGAACATCTTAATGCTGAAGCACTTTATATGTATAAATATATATTTTATTACTAAGTTTTGCCAAAAATTATCAAAAAGGACCATCCTGTTACATTTGCATGTAAGACAGAAGAAAACTTTGGATTTCAAAAATGAATGCAACATCTCACTTTATCATTTCAGAAGGGTATTAACTACAGTTCATCTAACAATGATTCATCGTAACTTTACCAGAAAACTACTTATGATACAAAGAACATTTTTACAAAGTCCAACAATACATCAATTATTACATTTAATTACTGTCAATTCACAGACATTTCCCTGGTTTATGCAATTCGATCCAAAGAGCTTAGGAAATCACATTTGTCATTATCAGGGTCCATATACCAAGTCCTATTTTGCATATTCTAGTCTGACAAGGCAAGAAATTTATACTAAATTCCAAGAAACTTCAAGTATCACCTACTACCATTCTAGTTCATCTTGCAAGACATTGATTTAACTGTTTTACTAAATTAAGGTCCAGAAACAATTTTAATTGCAGGATTCATATTAACATACTGTCTTTAAACGTTTTGGTCCAGAATTATACACAATTTCAATTCTAATGGAATTTTGGCAGCATTTCAGTTTACAATTGATTGACATGGTTTCTCTCTACATGGCTCAATGCCATTGACAGAGAAAGCTACCTGGAACTGGAGAAACTCCAGTCGAGGTAAAGGAAGCCAGGGACTGAGGAAACCACAGCCGAGGCATTGTGCGAACCAGGGACAGGAGAGACTCCAGCCGAGGTGTGTGATTGTGTGCGTGTGAGAAGGAAAAGGAGAGAAGAAAGGCAGATATCAAATCATATTACTCAATGAAGTTTCCATTTCAATCAGGAATCACCATGAAACCTAAAGTAAGAGACGCACATAACGAGTTGGATCCAAGATTTGAAAGATCACAAATTTCTTGATCAAGACCCGAATTCATGTTACAAACTTACTCTTTTTCTCTGCCTCTTACCTTTCTCTCAATTACAATCTGAGAAATCCTTTAGATGTCGCCTAGTTTCTTTCTTCTAAGCTTGCTCTACAACTGTTTGTAGAAATGCCTATTACAATTTTCTACCTAACTTCTTGAAAGGAACTGTCTAGCCTACTGTGTGTGTATCTATGCGTACAGAGGGATTGGAGAAGAAGAAGCAGTGTGTAAAAGTCGTGTAAAAAGGTCGAAGGTCTCGTCTTCCATCTTGGAACAGTGTATTTATAGGCATGGTTTAAGGTCTAGAAACTTCAATTGGTGTAACCGTGGACTTGATCTCGTCCCTTCATTTCAGAGCACACAGATCACCACCTCATCTAACGGCTCTCGTGATGCCAATTTGTGTTTCTTCTGGGGTGGTCAAACGAGGTTGGGAGGCAATTTGACCATGGTTGTTAGAAGGTTGTTACAGCGCCTTTAATCTCATCCTTTGGTTTTGAGTCCCACGGATCGCCATCTGATCCGACGGTCTCCTTCTTGTTACGCCTTTGAATGCTTCTAGAAGGTGCTTTGAGCAAACTTGGTTGGGGAGATGGAGGCCGTTACACTTGGCTGCAACGCCTCTTTCCCCTTTTCTATTTCGCAGCTTCTCTCCCATTCTCTTCATCTATTTTTTTTTTAGAGAGATGAACGTTTCACCTCCGGGTCCCAGCGATCAGTGAAGGAAAATGATGGGGGCCGCCAGTCAGATTAAATAAGACACAAACCAACGCCTTTCTTCACCTTGGCTTTGCATAGACTCGGATCACAGTAGACCACTGAAGTTTGATAAAAGCTCTGTGCGTGGTGTACGAAGAAACGGGTGTGGCCAGGTTGCTCTACATAGGAGGGAAGTTTTGAATACTGAGCGCCTCTTTCTCCATTTCCTTCATTCCCTTGACACCTCCATTCCTTCTTCCAAACTAATTTTTATTTGTTGTTGAAACTGAACAAATTGTTTGGGGTCTTTTTCAATTGAGTTTTCGTATGAAATTTGGTGTGTAGATTCACAAAAATATGTAGAATCTTGTGGAATCAAGAAATTTCCAAGAATACCCCTCCTCATATTTTATTCAATTTCTCCAAAATCAAGGGCTTCTTTGCATAAAATGAAGGCTCTGTAGCTCCTTTGATCATTCTGAAAGCACCATAATTTCCTTCATCCTCTCCTGGATTTTGGGTATTTATTTCAAGAATTTTGGATCCATTTGATATTTTTCATGAATTTTTCAATCTCCTTGATAGTATTACCCACTTTAATTCATAAATTTGGCACCATATTTTAGGGTCAAACAAGTGGCATACATGTAATTTGTTATAAGTGCTAAGAAGGGATGGAGCTCTATATAAGGACCACTTGAAGAAGCAAAATCTAACCTTCTTTTCTTGCCTCCCTTCTTCCTCCCCTAGCCCCCACCACCTTTATGGGCAGAATTTTGATTCTCCAACGAATCTCTCTCTCTCTTCCATCTCTATAGGTCTCATGTGTTAAGAATAGCAATTCCAAAAGGTTAATTACTAGATTTACTAGAAGAATGACAAAAAGGATTAGCTATCTCCTTTCTCTTACTAGCACATGAGTTGGGACATGGCCAAATTCCTTGGTGGACTCGAGGCCGACTAGGAGGAGACGCATGGAGGTACGCCACCAACTCCAATGCCATGGTCGAGCCCCGCGAATACGATTTTGCGGGAGGTACATTTTTCCGACACATTCTCTTGTGTCAATTGAGCTTTTGCACTAGATTCTTGCACTTGTTTGTTGTTAATTAAGTGTAATTAGCTTCAAAATATTAAATTTGTTCATTTCCTAACAGTGGTATCAGAGCACAAGGTCATGCTTAAGTTAATTTGACACTTAATTAAGAGAAATTATCTAATTGATGAATTTGTAGAGATGATGCGTTTGTTTGTTGTCTGGAAATGGCATATTTTGTATTGTTTCGAATTGTTCGCTATGATATGTTCTCAGGAAGATTTTTCCATCTAGATTAAAGTTGTATATCTGTGGATTGTGATTCTTTTGATATTAGATTCACATTTTTCTAAATTTGTATGGATTTATTGTGAATAAAACGGCAACGGTGCGCAGAACCAGTTTCTGCTCGCACCGTTCTATTTGAATGGCTCGAAAGATTTATATATTGAATATAAGTACCAGTGTTTTATGGCTAGAATTAAAGAGGACTTGAAACTCTTATGAGAATGTATAGATTGTTGCATGACTAGGATTAATATGTGTGTTTTCTAGTATGAAAAGGAAGATCTTGTCAGATCAGTTTATTGAGCAAATCGATTGTTCTAATAAACTGTACCAACTGAGGACTCCTTTAAAAATTATGTTTAAATGGAGTTGTTCAATTTTGATTTAAGATTACAGAAAAATTAATTTCATAATTTTTCATGGAATTGTTAAAATATTTCGGTCGACAGTCTGTTCCAGTACAGGATTTGTCGATTGTTTAGCATGTAACTTGAATTTATTTAACTGAACTTGGTTATTTTATTTTCTTGGATGGTTAGCCTATAGTCTAAACTAGTTTTTATATGTATATTGTATATATAAAAATAGGATAGAAGGTGATCTAACAGACCAAATGATTGACAGGATAAGCTGAAAATCTCATAACGGTGTTTCCTGCACTTATTAGAGATTTGTCTTTTTTGATTCTCCCAGATGGTTTAAGATCTCTTCTTGAAATTTTTACTGGTAATGAAAATTATGATATGGAGCTTAAGTAATTTATTTGATAATTTTTGGAGACCAAAACTTATTGATTTTATTGGATTCCATTAGTTACGTTTTTTGTTAAATTACTACTTTCAAATTATTCAAACTAGTTGAAAAACAATTAGAATACTCCTTGTTTGATCTGCTTTCAGTTATGGGATGTTTGAAATATTTTCTAAATGAATTTAAACAAGATTTCTTGTTTAAAATTGAGAATTTATGCACGGAAATTGTTTATGGCAAACAATAAGCAATGATGCTTGAAAATCGTTAATTGGAAACAAAGTGGACTTGTATGTGCTAACTTTATTTTGTAGGTGAAAAGTGGGTTTACTATGGCTCATTACTCAATGTCTTGTGGTTGTAAATTGAATTCATGTGTGAATGTTTGTAATGCGGCATTTGGTGCCATTAATTAATTAATTTGTTGATTAATTTTGATGTAACTTGTGTGGCTTGCATGCCCCTAAGGTTAGGATGGGAATATGATATTTTCACATTTATTTTTGTTCCTTTATTTTATATAGGATTTAGATCCTTATAGAATTTAGTGGAAGGGACAAGGATTAGATTAGTTTTGCTTCACGGACGATGTGGCGAAACTAATGCAAGCGGGAGCCATACAAACCCACAACTATGGATGAGATGCTTTTATGTGATTGGTTGTGTTTGGATAGGTATGGGTGTATGCTTACACGACCACCAAACAAGTGTCACTTAATTGATTGTCCCAAACAAAACTCGATTAAGTTAAATCACCCTCCTTCTCTCTATCCCCTTCTCGTTGATCGGTCGTCCATTGATGCATTCTCGCCGACGCGGGACGTCATGATCCACCCTCGAAGTTGGGGTGTAAATTGGATTTACTAGGAGCAAATATAGAGAGGTTACTTTTCGATAGACCCTAATCGGATTGGACATCGGGGCAAAAAGTTTGTGGATGTACATGAGATATTTCACAAACCAAGAATCATATTAAATGATATGATTGGTTGGAGAACCTACCTTGTTTTTGGTGTCATGCCGACTCTAGCACCATCTCAACGAAAATAAGAATCTTGGAAAACCTACTACATTAGGGACATATATTAAATAAATATAGTGAGAGTTTTATTTGTTATAAATAAAACAATTGCATAAACTAAATGATCGCAAATTGATTTTGTTATAGATGTTAAAATTGTTACGATCAATCTTTGAAAATGAACAAACTCGTTTATAAAAGTAGTTACTTGAAAGAGTAATACCGTTTCCTAAGACACGATCTTAGTGAAGAGAAACTTGAGTATGTCAATTTCTAAAACTTTCCTCAAACTACCTGAACGTAGCATAGCGACGATTGATTAATTTTTGGCGAAAAGTTATTCAATGAACTCGAGGACTGGATAAAAGAATTGAGGACCCGAATTAAGAAGGAGAAGGGCCCATAGGTTATAGGGACCTGTTCTTAATACCAGAAGCGTATTGCTAATATCCTTATTTAAAATTTCTAGACCTTTAAATTAGAGAATTTATAAGGACTAAATTTAACTCCTAAAACTGTCATCCACTTACTCAAGAAAGTGTTCTTGGAGAAAGTGGATGGGAGTAATCATTTGCTGACAACGCCAATGGGAGTAATCATCAACAACCGAATGACGAAGATGAGCAACCATGGTGGGATGAAATTCTACAACATGTAGATAGCCAAAATCTCTAAGTATTTATTTCATTGTAATATTTACGTGTTTTATTATTATGGTTGTTTATGTAGGTTAGTTGTAATGGTTAATGCAATATTTATTTTTATGGTTGTTTTTTATTTTTCCTTATTTTTTTTAGTGCTTTGCACTATAAGTTGTGGTTTTATTGTGTTGACGTTCAATGGAGTAACGTTGTTATTTGGAGTATTTCATTTATTGACGTTTCAATGCATAAACGTTTATGTTTCAAGTAGTGTTTTGCATTGTTTTTTTCATATTGATTTACACATAAAGAAAATCACAACAAATAATACACAAGTCCATCATAACTAGTACGAATCCAAAAAACATAGTCAATACGTAATAAGCACGATAAGTCCATCACAAATCATAAACCAACAAAAACAATCAGTCCATCAGAAGTCATAAACAAATCACAAGTCCATAAAAACCTACATATCCAAAACATGATACATACAAACCACTAACGCCGCCGCCTCCTCCTCGGTCCTGAAGGTGAAAATCTGTCAATCACCCTCACCGCACGCTTATCTGGTCTCCGCGGGGTAGTAAGCTCATCACCATCCTCACTCGAGTCTGTATCCTCATCGCCCTCCTCCCGGTGCTCCTCATGCTGGTCCTCCTGAGGCACATCCTAAGGCGTCTGTATGGGCCCAAACTCAACGGTCTGTCCAGCCTCCTGAGGAGTCGCTAAAGGGACATAGTATCCCTCCTCATTTGCGGCCGTCCGTAGCAATGTGCTGAATGAGTCTGTCCCTCCCATACTACCCAACAGAGTGCCAAATGATGGAATAGAAGAAGGCGTAGGCACTGACGGAACAGTAAATGGAGGAAAAGAGGAAGGCATACCAAATGACGCAAAGGTGTGAGGTGGAGGATACTGATATGCTGGCATGTGGGTGGTGAAAATGCCAGTGGGATCTTGAGAAATGCCAGCAAATTGCGAGGTCGATGTTGATGCACTATGCATGGCAGGAGTAGGACCTGAGCCTGTAAACTGAGTAGGAAAGAACGTGTGTGGTCCTAAAATATCATCTAATCGTCCGGTATTCAATCGACCATTCTATAATATAAAAAAAACAATGTCAATGTAAATAAATTAGTTTTTTAAATTGAAACTTGCATCTGAACAAATATTAACCGCATGCATCAGACCCTCCGCCTGAAGGTCTATGGGTATAGTCGGACGTGCAGAGGAAGATTCGTCCCCACAATCTTGTATGTCCGCAATATTTGTTGGAAGTCCTCGCTGCTCCAACAAATCCTCCAACCTGTAATTTGTAAATTATTGAACAATGACATAATCATAAAGGTTGAATTTAATGTGCAAAAACGCATTTAGAAAATTAAATAATTTAAAATTACCTCAAAGGCATAGATGCATCATCCAGCTGTGAATGGCAGTTGGCGAGAATTGCCTTTCCCACCCTTCTGCATGCCTTCTTCACAACCAGTCCCAATGCATGAAGTGCATTCTTCAACGCAGAATTTCCCTACAATTTTCGACATTAATTACATATTGCAAATATTAACCAATCTAACATTCATATATTAAAAAAAAAAATAAAAAGACGTACTGTATTGTGAAGTCTGGATCTCATGTTTATGTACTGCCTCTGAGCGACAGGCAGCTGCTGAGTGCGCTGGAGACGTGCCTCGACATCCTCTCGTGGTGTGGGTCTCTCGGAGGCCCCATATCGCCAAAACCAGCGAAAATACCGCAAGGTATCAGTAGCACCCCAGGGTCTAGTCTCCAGCTGGCATGCGGCTAATGTCTCGTCAGCCCACTCTCGATATGCACCCTCAAAGACGGTAGAAAAATCTGGGCGATCTTGATAGGTACCGTGCTGGAAACCCAGCAGGTTCTGTGTCACGTCCCAACTCTGTTCAAATGAACTCATTACTTCAATTACCGGTTTTTAGTTTACCTGAATTGAAATTGAACATATTATAAATTGAAAAGATATAATAAACGTACCACAGGTAGCGGGGGAGAAGTAATCTGGTACAGTCCAAACTGATGCCAAACGGTCGGGGTAGTAGTTGGCGATTATGTGGTTGAAAATAAGCGGCAACCGAACATGCTCCGCTATGGAACCCTGATGTGCTACCCGTGGCATCAAAGCTCTGTCCAGTACATACGAAAACCAGTTGACGTCTTCAACGTTCAACACGGCTATGTAGTCCCGTGCGTTCTCCACTGCCCCACGGTGTTGGCTCCGTAAGAAAGACCGAGCTTCGCCCCATTTCCTGAAAATTTTGAACTTTAGCATTTATGTGTTGTAATTTGCAGAAAATTATATATGAGTTGTTCGAGAAAATATTATAAGTTATTACCTCCCAAATGGCACACATGAATTTATGTTAGGCTGTCCTAATCCACCGATAAGAGTAACCTCTAGACGACAAACAGGAAGGTATGACCATACCCAGAACAACAGTAGCATCCAAGATCCCGTCACAACCTTGAAACGCATGGAGGCACGGTCGAGAGCATGATATAGACTAGCAAGCGTGGCAGCTCCCCAATTGAAGTTCGGAACTTCATTCAAATTATCCTGCATTTAAATTAAACAACGAATTGTTATTTATTTTCGGTATGACAATGCAAATAGTGCAAAATTTAAATTTTAAAAATGCAAAATTTAAATTTTAACAGTGCAAAATTATTTCTAATATTGAAATTTAATATTAACAATATTAATTTTATTTGTAACATTGAATTCTAATATCGTAGGAAACAAGAAAATATTATTTAAGTTAAAAAAATTATACCGATACGAACTCCAAATAGTATGTTGGGACGGAATTCTGAGAAATATCGGGAAACATCAACGTCCCAAATACCTCTAGAGCCACTGCACGCATATATCGGTCTAACTCCTCTTCAGTAGCGCCTAGCTGTGGCGAGCTTCCGCAATTTTGCCGCAAACATTTCAACTTGATGTTGTTGCCAACAACAATGTGACACCCCGTCAGATTCCGTAACTGGACGGTGTACGACGGAGTGCCTGCCGCGGATACCAGCTGCACCCGCAAGGCTTAACTAAGTCTGATTTATAAATTAAATCTAATTATATATAATTAATATACAAAAAAAAATATAAACTTATAAATATTTACTTTAATATAAGATATTTATTTAAATGAAACATAAATTCTACAACAATTTGATTAACAGTCTGGTTCATAAAGGTTGCTAACCATAGATCCAATGGGCCGCTACTCGTCTCGCTATCCAGCACTCGATCTGAATCCTGGAACCCACAACCAATTGTGGAAACAATGCAAAAGCAAAAAGTGAGATAAATATAATTTATCTCAGTGCGGTTTTTAGTTCCAGTCACATGAACTTCTACTGTACATGTTCAAGAACTAACTACCGTACCAAGTTAAAAACTAATAATAATAAAATACATAAACAAATCAATTAGCAAATTCAATCATTTAAAAACAGATGCAATGTAGAGGAGCACGGCTACTTATCCTATTTTCAATTCAAATACAATTTGGCATTTCAAAAGCCGGCTCAGTTTGGACATCTATCTAATGCAGGTCTGGTATATCACAAGTCAATCATTTCAGTCATCGCATTCAGATACCGCGAACCACCTTTAAGATGGATGCCAACGGCCATAAAATTCCATATACATTTCAGAAAATTCCATATCATAACATCAGAATAATCCGAATAACAAAAATACCACAAGTCGGTAACACTCTCCTCCCTTGGACCATTCTAGACTGGTACCGTGTCGGGATCCGGATCATAAGCGCTTAAGTCACGGTGTTTGGCCAGAAGGGTCATGACTCCGACTCCAAACAGATGGAGTGCTTTTTCTCAACCGAACAAGTGTATCAGAAATAAATACAAATTCTCAATTTAATCAACTTGGCAACCATTCAACATGCAATTCATTTAACAACTCATAATAATCCAATCTGATAGTTCAAGCATCTATATACGAAATGATAAATATGCACACAAATAATTTAGACATGAAATGCAAATAGTTATTTCCTAACATGAAAGTAAAGCTCATGTGAAATCCGCACCTGTTACGCAAGCAAGAACACAAGACAAGCCAAACAATCCAAATCAATAAGCATACAAGCATTTTCTTCGACTCTTACGATGCCTCACTCGAGCAGAACATTTTTCGACCTGGACACTTCATTTTCTGACTCTAAGACAAATAGATTAAAACCTTTAAGTTCTTTCTTAATTACAAAATATAGAAATTATAATTATTCAAAACAATCCTCCAAAACCTAAATGATGTTGTGTGGTCGATTTTCAAGTTGTACCATACTTTATTTATTAATACTAATTAAGTTGTATAACAAATCTCATGATTTACAAAATTATTCAAGCATCACTATTTTGTACCAATCCGACTAGCTTAATTAAATTAATAAAAGATTCTATTGTATATAATATTTCAAAGCAGCCATTTTGATCAAGTAATAAAACTAGTACCACTATAAATTAGTATAATTTATAAGTTGTCAAAATAATCATGGCCAGTTGTACAACTATTTTAACAAATATCAACTTCAATAATCTTGCAAAACATAAGAGAACATGATACAATTTATCAAATAGCTCTTAAAACAAACTTCAAATAAAACCTGAAGGAGGCTCGGCCAATTAAAGAACCAAAGAAATTGCAACCCAAGAAAAATAAAAAAAAGAAATATTCAAATAATTTAATATACCTTTATGTCCAATAGGTCTCAATTTCATTTGTGAACTTCACTTTGGTACCGTCCCTTAACTTCAAATGATTCCACACTTTGATTTTGGGTTATGACTTAATAACTATAAATCCTATTGGTTTTGTATTTTTTCCAACAAGATTTTCGCTTTGATTTCCTGCAGTTTTCCTTTTTGATTTTGGAGCTTATTTCACAAAAGAAATTTGGAGTAAGAGGGGACTGGTGAAGCACTCGATAAAGGAACCGATCAAGGAAGATTTATGGGGCGGTACCAACTACGTAGAATTTGAGATTTTTAATAAACAGAGTGCACCAATAATTATTTAGATATAGGCACGGTATGACTAATAGGCCCTATTTGTCATTGACACATTTAATGATATGCCAAGCCTTAGCAATTTGTGTATGTTTAAACATGGCATATAAATAATGCAAAAATCTTGGACGGTACATGGCAAATAGGCCCCACTTGTCATTCCCATCTATTTAAGCTATACAAATTACATGATACTTAAACTTGTCACAAACAATAAAATATATTTATTCAAAACCGTTGACCAAAATTATTACTTAATCTCTTGCATTTTAAAATGCATTGAAATATTAATTGTACAAAATAAACTATGAGCAATATAATCCAACTAAAAATATTTCAGTTACAATTCTGAAAATATTTCCAAAACATAGTAATTAATTCCCTAAATTTTATATTATGAATTTATTCATAGCCAAAGATATGTAGTGTAACATCCTTCCCTCCTTAAAATGAATTTCGTCCTCGAAATTCTTTTGTACTTAATTTTTATATCAAATATAGATATTACTTTAATATTTTAAACAAATGCAAACAACCAATAGCTTTCTTTTTAGAAGTCAAATTTCAAATCAATATATCAACACAAACATTACAAACAACGAAATTCACCTATTATTGCAATCAATCTCAATAAAAAAAAATTTCTGTTAAAAATTATCAAGCTTTACTAGTACTATATATTCTAAAATAAAAGTAATAGATATTACTACAATAATCGTATTTATCAAATAACACTAATGTTATTCTCTTATACAAATTGTAGTGTAACAAACAATACAGTATATACTGAAGAGCAAAAATTTAAAATAATCAATACAAATTTAAAATATAATACCCCTGCATTACACAAATTTAAAATAATCAATACAAGTAAGCAATGCAGTATATACTGAATAGCAAAAATCAATATTTAATTATTTTTTTTTACTTACTCCCTTCTCCTCTTTTCTCTGTGCCATTTTTCCAAATCTTCATGAGGATAAATATTTGCACGAATGTTTTCTTTCCAGGGTCCTCTCATATTGGATCTAACTGGGATGCCCGTCGAGTGCATACTATATAAGAAGGCAACATCCTGAGGACAATTACAAAAATTAATATTCAAATTTCAATTTTAAATATAATTAAGTCAAAATTAATGTCACGATTAAATTCGAATATCTTTTTTAAATAAAGCAATTAATGCAAAAATTTGTATGAAACTTTATGTCAAAATTATTCTCTAAAAAAATATTTAATATCAAGTTTAAATAAATTACCTGTTAAGTAACAGTCATCTCAACGACAGGAAAATGAAAAGTATGGGTCTCCGGACGCCAAAACTCGACCATTGCCTTCAGTACTGGCATGTTCACGTTGACACGCTTCAACTTCGTAATGTGACTCAGGCCCAGTTTGATCAGTCTTCCCTCAATCCGATCGTCCACCTCAATCGTTCGCTTGTGCGACCTCATCTTCAAATTTGTTTCACGCTACATTAACACAAAACATAAAATGTTTTGTTAAACTTTTCAATTAAATGAATTGTTTTGAATTAATTTTTAAATAAATTTTATAAAAAGCATTAACACAAAAAAAATAATATTAGTCTATGAAGAAATCTAAATTATTAAAATAAAAAATCTAAATTAACAATCAACAGTCTATTACCTCCTCAAAAGACAAACCAAACGATATGGTCGTTATCAGTAACAAACAAAATTTGCTGGTTTTCTGCATTGGCTGCTTGCACTAGTGGATTGACATTGAGCGCGTTCGGACGGACTGCGCGACGCCTACGTCTTTTTTGGCGAGGCTGGGTGGGGGGTACTTCGGTGGGAGGTGGTGAAGCACCAGAAGAACCAGCCTCATATTCTGCTGAACTCATCTGATTCAAATAATATAAGAACATTTTAAACAACAATAAATTGCATAATTTTTTTTAACTAATTAAACAACATTGATTAATTTCAATCGTGCATATTTCAATCCACTAATTGAACAATATTTTAAAACAATAATGAATTTAATATTTTTTTCACTAATAAAAGCGAACAAAACGAAAATTATTTTTCTATTTAATTTATATTTTTACAATAATTACTAATCAATAATCGAATAAACGGGTATGAAGGTCGTCTATAATTCATTGTTACAACTAGGTATTAAAATTCGTTGTTGATCAGTAAAATTTCATTACTACAAATTCCACCAAATAAAATTTCAATAATTCCATTAATTTTCATACAAAATTCCTACACAATAAAAATTGAATATCACTAATTCAATTAATTTACATACAAATTCCACTAATTTTTATAATAAATTCCTACACAATTTGCATACAAATTCCACTAATTTCAATAATTACCATACAAATTCCATACACAATTTACTAAAATTTCCACTAATTTCCATTCAATTTGCATACAGATTCCATACAAATTCCACTAATTTCAATAATTACCATACAAATTCCATACACAATTTTCTAAAATTTCCACTTATTTCCATTCAATTTGCATACAAATTCCATACAAATTCCACTAATTTCAAGAATTACCATACAAATTCCATACACAATTTATTAAAATTTCAACTAATTTTCATACAATTTCAATTTAATAATGCAAAAATTTCACACAATTTCAATTTTTTGCAGACAATATTTTTCATTAAATATAAATGAAATACCTCGATAGCGAACTACGGCCGCAACCTCTACTCCGGCGACAATCAGTGAAAAAATGGCAACCTCTTCTCCGGCCGAAAATTCCACTAATTTTTACAATAAATTCCTACACAATTTGCATATAAATTCTACTAATTTCAATAATTACCATGCAAATTCCATACACAATTTACTAAAATTTTCACTAATTTCCATTCAATTTGCATACAAATTCCATACAAATTCCACTAATTTTAATAATTACCATACAAATTCCATACACAATTTTCTAAAATTTCCACTAATTTCCATTCAATTTGTATACAAATTCCATAAAAATTCCACTAATTTCAATAATTACCATACAAATTCCATACACTATTTATTAAAATTTCCACCAATTTCCATACAATTTCAATTTAATAATGCACAAATTCCACACAATTTCAATTTTTTGCAGACAATATTTTTCATTAAATATAAAATGAAATACCTCGATAGAAAACTACGGCTGCAACCTCTTCTCCGGCGACAATCAGTGAAAAAACGGCAACCTGTTCTCCGGCCGCAACCTCTTCTCAGGCGACAATCTCTTCTCTCTTCTCTTCTCTTCTCTTCTCTCTTCTCTGCGTTTGTCTCTGGTAGTTTCGAGCAGAAAGACGAAGAGACGAAAAAAACAGTAATAACTTGATTTCAAAATATTTATGCCTTCGTACCCGTTTATAAAACGCGCTCGAAGGCTTCAAACGCGTTTTATAAACGGGTACGAAGGTATGACAAGCCTCAAAAGGCATAACTGAAGCGTAAATTTATTCTCCTTCGTACCCGTTTATAAAACGTGTTCGAAGCCTTCGTACGCGTTTTATAAACGGGTACGAAGGAGAGATACTGTACCCTTTTATAAAATGCGTACGAACTTTCTTCTTATTGAAAAAAATAAATAATTCTTTGTATTAAATTTTTTTGTGTAAAAGTTCTTAAATAAAATAATTTCGACAGAAAATCAAATAAAGACTCTGTGTTTAGCACCAAAATGGGTCTGGAGGAGCCGAGGCGTTACAGAACGCAACTTGGGCATACACATTGCTGCAAGAACTGTTTCAATGTGGTACTGATTTTTTAGCCAAATTTGACTGTCTTGTGATCCGAATTTGAAAAAACTCAAAACATGAAATTTGTAATTTTTTTATTTTCTTTCCAATAATTTTTGAATCACCTCAATCGGAGTTCGGAGGAGAAATTTTGAGTTAAAATACTAATTATTGTCTGTTGAAACAGGCAGCAACGTTGTGTAACGCCTTGGAGCATCATGTAACGTCCCAACGGCTAGTTTTACTACAAGATAATTCCAACGGTCATATTAAAACGTCGTGTGATGTCCTTTGGCGTCAGGTAACACCCGGACTAATTTTTGTTGGTAAAAGGACTGTTTCATGGCCTATTTAAACCACCCATTGTCTAATCAATTAAGAGACTTTTGCTGAGTCAAAATGAAGCCAGATTTGAGCCTTTGCGCACTAGGATTACTCCTCAATTGAGCTTTTCATAGCTAGATCATTTTGAGAGATAAAAGTAGCCTCAAACACCACCAACCCGACATTATCGTTAGGCGTAGGTTAGAATTGGTTGAGAGCATTTCTCATTTGAGGCTGTGGTGCCATAGTTATTCGAGTTAGGCCGATCCACCTCGAGTGTCCTTGTGAAGAGACGATTCGATTCAAAGTTGTAGTTCCGTTCTTCTTGGAATTGAACGGAGCTCGTCTTTTTCGTGGTAGCGAAACTTCTGGAGACGTACGAGTAAGGCTATCATATCCATAGCGGGTCAGAACTCCGTATTCATATCGCGTATTAATTTTTCTCTATTTGTCTCTTTATTACTATTTTTTTTTGCTATACTTGAATTGCTTATGCGTGCTTGTTAATTGTTGGATATCAATTGAAATGTGTTAGGACAGTTTATACCAAACTGGTCTAAAACCTTAATTACTTCCGCTAAATCATGATTAAATCGTAGGATAGTTTACGGACAACATATATCAAAATTGAGATCCGTTGCTGCGTGACACATGGTGTAGCGCAGCATACTGGCCGTCTGATCAAGATCCAATGGACAAGGGGCCCCGTGCATGTTACCTAGATTGATAGGCCTGTAAAAAGTGATCCGTCCGATCAAGATCAGATGGCTCGTAGTGCGCTACACCGTGTGTCGCGCAACAGCGAATCCGGATTGCTTATATCATACTTTATTTATTTGTACTAATCAATTGTACTAATTAACTAATTAAGCTACTCTCAACATAAAGTAACATGGTCTTGTAATTCACAAAATCATACAAACATTATTATTTGTACCAGATTGGAATTAAATTAATAAAGTTTCTATTTTATACAAAATTTCCAATTAATCATTCTGGTCAACTAAAAGCTAGTCTGACTACTAATTATTTTAATATTTGCAAGCTGTCTCAATTAATCAAGATCGACTGTACAATTATTTTAGCACAACTCCAAATCTTGGTAACTTACAAATAAAGATAACATGACATCATAGACCAAATAATCACGTAAAACCTCCAATAAAATTTTATTCCCGCAAAGAGACGATCGGTTAATTAAAGAAAATGCAGGAAAGTTCAGCAAAAATAGGAAATGTCACAAGAGTTTGTATAGTTATGTGTACACTTGACCTTGGTACCAGCCCTCTTACTTCTCCTTTCGATTTCTTCACTTAATTAACTATATGTTTTGGGATGGTTAACTACAATCTCAATTGGTTTTGTGTTTGGGCATTGAATTGTTGCATGAATTTACACAATTTCTCCACTTGTTTTTTTTTTTTCGAAGACTTGACTGAAGCTGTCAAGGTGAATTTCTCCACTTGTTTTTCTTTCTCTTGAAACCGGTTATAAGGGACTTGGTAAGGAGAAGTGAAACTGGTATGGCGATGTACCCAAAATAAACCGATTAAAGGAAATATAATGCGCGGTACCAACTAGGTTGGTAAGAGAGCCGATAGAGTTTTCTATTGAATATGGTGCACAAATAATTATTTAGAGATACATTATACATGATATGGTCCCATTTGTAATTTGCACAATGATTTATAGACCAAGCTCTTAAACTGATGTGGACGTATGGCTGGCAAAATCTTCAATGTATGTCAAAGGTGTACATGACATGTGGACTCCATTTGTCATGCAGTTATTTCATATTATACAAGCTCCATGACATTTAACTAAAATAAAAATCCATTCTTTAAAAACTGTCCATGAATTTCTATTTGTTTTACCTTGCTTTCTGAAATGTATTAAACTATTGGTTGTATGAAATACAATGACCAATAATATCGAACCACAAAATAATGCAATTGCAATTTCCAAAAATATTCTAAGACCTTATAATCAAAATGTTGAAATTTATAAACCAAATAAAAACCAATTCTAACATCCTTTCCTCAAAAATTAATTTCGTCCTCAAAATTCTTTAATACTTAGTTTCATACAACATTTAAAACATCAAACAAATACAAGTAACTAATAAGTTTCAGATTAGAAATAAAAAAATACTTCAATTTAAGGAGGCTTTTCTACAGTAAAACTACTGACGTCAGCGCTATGAATCAAGGCCGTTGGATTTTTTTGAGTTTTGCAGGGCCTATTGATTGGGGTGCTTTTTCGTTGTTTCCTTTTTGCCTCTTAACAGTCACGTGAGTTACCAACTTATTTGCATATGTATATGTTGTGGAATATAGTACATGACATTATCCAATGAAAAAAATATATAGATTATGTTATGTGTCATTATTTTTTCATATGAGTTTGATTTTAAGTTTGAGATGATTCAACATTTCCACATGAGGATAGATTCTATAAATATCGTCTACAGTTGATTCTTGATAAGGGCTGCTATACGGATTTTATTTATGTTCTCTTGAATTGTGCGGGGAAAAGTTATTCATCAAGAAAATTGTATGCCCCTCATTAATTTGCTTAGTGAGTGATGATATTTGTTTTGGTCCCTTGATGGAGATAGATTGTCTGCTAGCAACTTGATACAAGTACCTCTAGATCAAGAAATGTATAATCTACAAAAATGACACATTCCTATCTTGGATTATACAATGATATAATTTGACATAAGAATCAGAGAAGGAGATACTTTATTTTTTATGCAGGATTGAGATATTGTAGAAGTACTTTATTTACGCGAATTGGAAATCATAACGTGTTGCGAGATACCGCTTATGATTATTGGAATGAAATAGCGATTTAATTCCATGGTCAACATAGCATAAATCCTCAAAAGTCATACAAATAGGACTTGACCATACAGTGCATTATTTATTTATTCGCAGTAGTGAGTATTGCGAAAATATGATAAGTTGATTAATTAATTATATACCATTGTGAACCGTTATAATTAACTATGTCAAAGAAATCATATAGATATAAATTAATGCATTTTATAATCCCAAAATAATTATCAAATAGTTCATAATTAATTTCGTTCAACATAATTTAATTAATGGAATTAAATTGAGCTAACAGGTCTTTACTTAATTGGTGAACTAAAGGTCCAACAAGAGAGCAATTATGTGGATTATTAATTAATGAATTAATGGACCATTTTGACACATGATAAAATGGGCTCTTGAGCCCATTAAAATTTCAGCTAGGGCAAGTGACAAGATTGTAAATAGTTGAAACTTGTCATGGGGAGCCGTTGGCTATAAAAGGGGACCATTTGAAGAGAGAAACCATAACCACCTTAGCCTTCATCTTCCATCTTCCTTCTTGGTCGAAAATTAGAAGAGAAAATTCATATTTTCTTTCTCTTCTCTTGATCTTGTTCCACCTCCTCTAGCTCATGTGTTGAGCAATCAAACCCTTCCATTAAATAGTAGATTAAATAGAAGGATTAAAAAGGGATTAGCTATTACCTCTAGCTTACCAGCATAGGCCTTGAGGTTTAATTTGGTTAATTCCTTGGTGGAATCGAGGCCAGCAACTTGGTGGTGGTGGTGGTGGTGGTAGAGACGAGCACGCCACCGATTCTTATTGATTCGAATCGAACCTTCTAGTTACTATACTAGAAGAGATAAAAAACCTCCTACCATTCTCCTTGTGTAAATTAATTGATGTGTTGATGACTTTCAAGCAAGATTCTTGTGTTGCTTAATGTTAGTTAATAGTAATTAGGAAGAAATTTGAAAATCAAGCACTTCTTAACAAAGCTACTTATACGACCAGGTAAACTACAAGGCAATGGTAAACCTTACTCCAATACTCCTGAGACATCCCGTCGCATCCCGTGATTGGACAGAACGCACGAAATGCCCCCTGCGAATATATGTTGCATCCGTAAGGCTTAACTAGGTCTAAATTATATATATGAAAGTTAATTATATAAATTATTATACATACCAAATCTAAATTTAAATATAAATATCAATTCTACGACAATCCGGTTAATAATCTAGTTCATATAGGTTGCTAAGTACATAATCTAATAGGTCGCTACTCGTCTTGCTATCCACCACTCAATCTAAAACCTAGAACCCACAATCAATTGTGGAAACAATGCAAAAATAAAGAGTGAGATAAATATAATTTATCTTAGTACAAATTTTAGTTCCAGTCACATGAATCTCAATGATACATGTTCAAGAACTAACTACCGTACAAAGTTAAACAAATAATAATAAAGAAATACCAACAATAAATAAATCAATAAATTAACAAATGCAATCGTCTATCAATAGATGCAATGCAATGGAGCTCAGCTACTTATTCAATTCAGATATAACTCAATATTTGAAAAGTTATTATAATTTGGACAGCTATCTAATGCAAGTCTGTTGACACAAATCAGTCAGTTCAGAATCAAATATCACGAGTCTCTTTTTCATAGTGCTACCAATGATTTACAGATACCGTGAATCACCTTCCACAAGGTTTGCCAACTGTTACTCAATTCCATTTACAATCCAGACGATTAGATAATCAAAAGTACTAGAAGATGAGAACACTACTAGATCCGAATATAAGCGCTCAATTCATGGTGCATAGCCAGGTCAGGGCGCGACCCAAAACCTTGTATAAAAAAAGAGTGTCTGTTCTATTGCACAAGCAGTACATATAATAATGTCAAATTAACAAATGGTAACCATTCAATATGCATATTACAATAATATAACATATGACAATTTAACACGTGCAAAGCAGTTCAATTCCTAGCATGCAAATTAAAATTCGTGTGAAATCTGCATCTGAAAACAAGAAGGCAAAACACACAATACACAGGCAATCCAAGTGTTACTCGATCGTACAGGTCGTCCTCGGCTCAGACTCAACAATATGAAAGAATTTAACTAAGTTTTATACTTCTAAATAAAATCAGATTTTGATTTTTCCTTCAAACTATTTCTGAAAGTTCAAAGATAGACATGCGGTTGGTGTTGATATGGTATACCATACTTTATTTATTTGTAATAATCAATTGTACTAATCAATTGTGCTAATTAACTAACTAAGCTACTGTCAACGTAAAGTAACATGGTCTCGTAATTTACAAAATCATACAAACAATATTATTTGAACCAGATTGCAATTAAATTAATATAAAGTTCTATTTATACAAAAATTCCATGTAATCATTATGGTCAACTAAAAACTAGTCTGACTATTAATTATTAATTATAACCTCTTTAAGCTGTCCAATTAATGAAGATCGATTTTACAATTATTTTGGCACAACTCCAAATCTTGTTAACTTACAAATACAAAAATAACATGACATCACAGACCAAATAATCACGTAAAAACTCCAGTCAAGTTTTATACCAGCAAAGAGACCTTCGGTTAATTAAAAAAATGCATGAAAGTCCAACAAAAATAAGAAATGTCTAAAGAGTTTGTATAGTTAGAGGTGTTAAACGTGGCAAACGTATATGGAAATAGCAAGTTGCATTTTTGTTCCGTAAAATACCACATAACAAAAATAACTACAGCGTAATTAAAACTTGTATCATTTTCGTTCTGTCAGATTTAAACGGAACAGACGTTCAAAACATTAAAGTTAATTTTGTAATCTTACGTTGCTTTATCATTCACCCAAACATTCTCCGGTACCACTGTACCAGTCCGTACCACCAAAAAAAAAACATTCTCAGAACTCAACACTTTGTTTGCTCATACAACGGGACAAAAAAATGACATAACAATTTGTCCTTATCTTTTCATTGAAAATAAAGTCTTACAAACACAAAACAATTTAGCAAGCATCTAAACAAAGTTAAAATTAAAATAACGCAACAATTTGAAAAGAGTAAATTGCAAAAAGTAAAAACAAGCCTGTTCCAAACTGGCGATAGAGGAAATCTCGCTAACAGAAGGAAAATCCCAGCCTGGCATGTGGGAATTTTTGGATCAAGAAAAGTCTCATAATCTCTGTTCCGCTCATTCAAACGTAATGAAAATATGTTGCGCTTCTATTCTGCCAGGACAGAATAGAACAAAAAATATGCGAAACGTTACGGTATTGATAGCTCTAGATACATATAGGCTCCGTTAGGATTGCTTAGGAATAAGAGGAATAGTCTATTTCTAGCTGAAAAGTATTGGAAAGTGTGTAACTTTGTGAATAGTTTGAATTGTTTATAATAAATTTACGCTTAGAAAAAAGCTATTCCTCCTATTCTCATACGATCCAAACGGGACCATAGTTAACTAGAGTAGATAGCTTATTATTGAATTGTGCGTTGAAGATTGTAACTTAAACTAGATAGCTCGCGCTTGCTTTAATGCTTACGGTCTACGCGGCGAACAACTTTGGGTACCATATACTTAAAATTTGCTGCTAGTTAAAATTAAACAAGCACAATTAATGACATGCGGCACTATTTAATTTTTTGTTTAGACATTTTATAGAGTGTTCATGATTGATTTATCAAGAGGGGAGTTTAATTTCTAAAATGATACGTGAAAAGTTGGTTGAATATAAAGAGTGTATAAATGTAATTATCATCTGTCTTCTTTCATACAATATATGTTGACTCCATCAATTATGTACTTTACATTAATTTACTCATATCATTGAAATCGATGTTTCATCTGAACTAAAGACTTCCTCCATTAAATTATTGTATTTCTCCTTTTGGCAGTACAAAGATGAAATAATTATTGTATTTCTCCTTTTGGCAGTAGAAAGATGAAATAATTAAGCAATCAATACGTCTGACTCTGAAGGGCAATTTTTGTAAATTCCTCTGCACGACTTCAGTGCTGCTGCTCTATAAAGCTCCCATTGAGAACAGAGGAAGGGCAGGCGCAAAGCCAAACTCCAATAATTCAATTCTATCCTACTATTCAAGACTATCTAGACATGAATATGTTTTCAATTAGAAACATTCTTCTCTTGATTGTTTTTGTGGCTTTTTTAGACCATGGCGCCTGTAGTGCCTTCAACAGAAGCAGCTTTCCTGCTGGGTTTCTGTTCGGAGTGGGTAGTGCAGCCTACCAGGTTTACCATTTGATCTCAATATATATACAAAACGCTATTGTCGTTATCCTTTTCTGTTTATTTCCTGATATGATATGCATGTTGTACTATTTTTGTATCGGTTTGTACCAGTATGAAGGTGCTCCCACAGAAGATGGCAAGGGACCTAGCATTTGGGACACATTCAGTCACACACCAGGTACACATCCCACTTATCGAAGCTTGCACGGTGCTAGTGCGAACACATCAATATATACACCGGCGCTAATGTTTCTTTTTGTTATAACTTTGAACTTGGATTGTATGACCTGTTTTGTCAAACAAAGAAACATCAAGCACTTCTGCAGTTTAAATTGGCATGCAATCGCGTGAGAATATATACAAAGCTAACAATAGTGCTGTCAAATGTGGGAAACGGGCACGGAACAGCCCTGTTCCGTTTTCATTCCGTTTCGGCAACGAAACAAAAATTTGATTTTATTTTCATTCTGTTTCGTTTAACAGAACGATATTTCTATTATGTTTATGTTCCATCTTCAATTTTCTATTGTTATTTTTCATTTGCGCATACCGTTTCGGTTAAACAATACGATTATCTATTTCATTTCCGTTTCGTTTTTTAAAATAAAACCATTTTTCTTTCATTTTTGTTCTGTTTCGGACAAAATGAAACAGAAATGTGCGAATCGGTAGAGAATTGACAGCTCTAACTACAAATATACATATCTAGGGATATGATATAATGTTGGGTAAAGTAAATTGGTCAACTTTATTTCTTATTTTGAAATTACTCTTTGAGGAAGATGTTAAATAATATTGTCCATACAGGTAAAATATTAGACAACAGCAATGGGGATGTAACTGAGGACTTTTATCACCGTTATAAGGTAAGCAATTTCTTTTCTCAATTACTCGTTTCTTCAATTTTATATATATAGTGTTTTGAAAACGCATTAATATTTAGTGGTGGCCAAAACTTTGGAAAAAAAAAGAGTTTCTTTTCAAATGTGCTGACCTCAGAAATTATATTTTACTATTTGATCCCGAGGCTCTTGTAAAGTTAAAAAGTTTGATTGAACAGGAGGATATCGGAAACGTGAAGAAGATGGGAATGGATTCATTTCGGTTTTCCATCTCTTGGCCCAGAATTTTACCAAGTAATTATTTATCAGCATTTTTATACAAAGTTCTCTGTTTTTTATATGGTCAACATGTTAGCTGGAAACTTAAACGAAGTAATAATCAAAAGTAGTAACGCAAGAATTTATTTGCAGACGGAAGCCTAAGTGGCGGGATAAACAGAAAAGGCATCGATCACTACAATAACGTCATCAATGAAGTTATAGCTAATGGTGATTACATTACTTTGAACAATAAAATTATTAATTTTCTTTTCTATGCTAGCCAGTGTAATATTTTGGATAGTTATTTAACGGTTAAATAAATTTCAATAAATCATAAATCCTGAAAATACCCGTATTGCATTCCTAATTCAAGGTCAAATAAGGTAGCCGCACGAATACCCTGTTAAAATTATTAATTATTATTTTTGCCTTATATTATTATTCCTTGATTCAATATCTGGCAAATAATTGTAGGCTTGAAGCCATTTGTGACATTATTTCATTGGGACCTACCGCAAGCCCTTGAAGATAAATATCTGGGTTTCTTGAGCACTCTGTTCGTGTGAGTTAATTGAATATACGTACATTACATAGCATTTCCATATATCTTCATATATTATTTTTGTATGCACTTGCCAGGAACCAATCACATGCACATGTAAATATTTAAGATAATGCTTAAACGGGTTTGAATATTTCAATTTGATAATAATTTAGTTATTTATATTAGAATCTAGTCCAGATCAGTTGACTTAAAGTAAAGGTCGATGTGCATATATGGAAATTCATGTTCAATACCAAATAAAAAATTATGGTCCTATATTATAAAATTAATTGCTACTTAAGAAAAAATTGTTTATCAAAAATTTTCGACGCACCAAAAAAAATTTACACAATTCTTAATTATTTTTTTTTATTTTGAAGATTGACAATAGTCGCCCTATTCCTCGAGACGTAGCTTTATTTTGTATCATTTATTTATTTTGATGACATGGTTTTCATTCAATTGAACAAGAAGTCAAAATCCTTAGAAATTCTCAAAGTTTTCATATGTTTAGTTTAGTAAAGAAACATTGAAATGCTTGCAGAGAGGATTATGTCAACTATGTCGATGTTTGCTTCAAGGAGTTTGGTGACAGGGTGAAGCACTGGGTAACATTTAACGAGCCAATTGTATTTTGCTCGGGTGGTTACGCAAGTGGTACAACTGCACCAGGACGATGCTCACCTTGGGAAGCCGGAAAATGCAGTGCTGGCGATTCAGCAACCGAGCCCTACATTTGCGCCCACAATCTGCTGTTGGCGCATGGTGCTGCAGTCAAGCTATACAAAGAAAAATATCAGGTAAATCATCATTTAATTTTACTGGCATGAAGGTTTTAAAATGTGATTTGTGCAGTTTAACGGTTGTCTGATGATTTAGCGTTTATCGGTGATAAAACGGCGATAAAACGGAAAAAACGGTCATATAGCGGATAAAACGGTTGTGCGATGTGAACAAATATCAAGATAAAATGGCGATAAAACAGAAAAAAAAAGAGGTTTTTAAAAACTTGACTGGCATTTATAGTTACGTCCGTTTGATGATTAAAGATAAAGTGAATTAATTAATATTGTGTTAGCTTGTTCATTTTTCTTAAATATGAAGCAGTTTTACATATAATTAAAATTACCTTCCAAATTTTATTTGAATTTTACACAACCATATTTTAAAAACAAAGGCACCACTATAAATTTATAGCCTATAATAGTGAAGACTGAACTAAAATCTGATGGGATTAGGGAGTTCAAAATGGCATAATTGGAATAACACAAGCATCACATTGGTTTCTCCCACATTCTTCTTCTAAAGCTGATGCCGCTGCTGCCCAACGTAGCTTGGATTTCATGTATGGATGGTACGATATATTTTGCTCTGACCTCTAAATCTGAATCTTTTTTAATTAGTTATGTCATAATGGAGTATTTTTCAACTAGTTTTTTTAATTTTATATATATAAACACAGGTTTCAGAATCCTTTGACATATGGAGATTACCCAAGAACCATGAGAAATTGGTTGGGAAACCGCTTACCCAAATTTACAAAGGAACAGTCTGAGGTACTGATTGGATCTTACGACTTTATCGGACTTAACTACTATTCTACCTTTTACGCCATAAACGCTCCAGCAAGCAATTCACTTATGCAGAATTACAACACTGATTCGAGAGCTAATATTACAGGTATCGGATTTATTTCTGAAATTAAGAATGTAGAAACTCTAATTTTAATTTGCCAGGCTGCACCATGAAATTTTTTGTAATATCAACATATTGTTTAATTTTACTTTCACATGAGTTTTTTGTAAGGAAAAATATGGAAATTTATAGACTTCCACTCAACTTGGTTTTAATTCTTTTTTTTTTTTTACTTTAATAGGTGAGCGCAATGGAATTGCACTACCAAAGGTACATTACTTGTTAATAATTTGGGAATAAAATTTTGTCAAATTATATGCTCTATAATATAGTATTTATTAAAACTAAGATATCATTGTATTTACTGCAGCCCTTCAATACATCATTTATTAACATATACCCTCCTGGCATAAGAGATCTAACACTTTACACAAAGGCTACCTACAAAAATCCAGTCATGTACATCACTGAAAATGGTATATCATGTACAACCAATTTTTTTTTATTTTGTCGTTTCTTTATTTCTATCTTGTTATTATTTCTTTGTTGAATTGCCTCAGTAGTTGTAACTATATTGCATTGGAATATAGGCGTTCACCAGCTCACTAGTACCACAACACTGAGAGAGGCCTTGAATGATGAAATCAGAATATCGTACCACCGTAATCATCTCATACAATTGAGCAAAGCAATAAGGTTAACTTTTCTTTAGTCAACAATATAGTGAAAATATAAATAAAAATGATTAAACAATTGAGAAAAAAAGTAACTAAAGGAAACAAAGCACGTATCTATATCCTAGATGCGCTCAATTTGGGTTCGACCAATTAATAATATCATATTTGATTTTTTTTTTCCCGATTATGTATGTTCATTTTTATGGAGAAAATATCATTACAATTGGTTTATTTTACTTGATTAATTTTACATTACGAATTCTAAATACCTCAAATAAAAGGAATCCATTAACTACAAATAAGTTTGTTGAAGATCAGGATTTTGCAATTTGAGGTATAAACTGAATTCCTTGATTCGGGCTAAGAGTTGGGTTTCTAATATTAGAGTGCTTATGAAAGCTTTATTTTGTGAATCATATTCATTGTGTTTACTTTGATTATCATATGTTTTGTGATAATTAGAGATGGAGCCGATGTAAGAGGTTATTATGTATGGAGTTTCTTGGATGACTTTGAATGGAATTTTGGATTCACGCGCCGTATGGGCCTTTATTATGTTGACTACAACAACAATCTGGCGAGGCGTCCAAAGAAATCTGCAATTTGGTTCAGCATGTTCATGAAAATCTAAGAATGTTTATTGCAAAAAAAAGCGCAATGTTATTGTGTTGGTCTCGATCGACGATCATGTCGGCAAAATATGATTTTTCTAGAAAAAACTCATGTCGTTTAAATAAAATGTTGAGTTTGTTTGAATTCCATGTTATGAAAAACTAGTCGTGTTAATAAAATGTTGAATTTGTTTGAATTGCTTGTTATGATTGCTGAAGGTTTATGTTAAATATTCTTACAAGAGCCTAAATATGAAATTCTATTCACATTATTTTGGTCTCTATAGTCGTCTCCATTCTGAAAATTTAAGAAAATTTACTTGGGCTGCTTCAATTGTTGCAGGCCGGTAAATATGGTCTAATTTAGGCTCAGGGCTGATAGGTGTAATCAAGTGCTAAGACAATCAAGCAATCGAATGATTAAGATAAAAACCGTTCAGTTCTAAAGTAGAAAACCGAGTTAACCGAGTCCGTATCCTCTACCAACTTTTTAAGGTTGGTAGAGTGACAACATTAAATTCAAGCCGTTAGATCTAATCTCGACGGTTAAAAATTTTTCGGGCCTATCAATTTAGTTACATACACGAGAGTCCCTTAACTGTTGAGATTAGACCTAACGATTCAGATCATAAATCGACACTCTACCAACCTTTTAAGGTTGGCAGAGGATGTGATTCCGAGTTAACCCTCTCCCCTCCCCTCCCCTCACCTCATCCACATCCTCTCTCCCCTGTGCGCCCCTCACGCACATCACCCCTTGCCACGCGTCTCTTTCCCCTACCCTCTTTGGAAGAAGGAAAGGTTATTTTTCATTTAAACCCCTGCGCTTTCGGTTTTTACATTCCGGCGACCTCCCGGCGAATTCGGCCACCGTAGTTCTTGAGACATGGGTTGCTAGCCTCATGGAAGAAAGGATAATACGGTGGTGGGTCTGTCTAAGCTTGCGTTTTCTCGGTTTAATGGAGGAAGTAAGGGTTGGTACGGTGAGTTATATGCTTGGTACCGGGGAATGTTGGAAGTGTCGTGTGTTACCAGAAATCGGGTTTTTAGTGTTAAAGAAGAGAGGGAAGGGCGCTTTATGGGTTAATTTGTCGTGTGTTGATTCAATTTGTTGGGATTTGCAAGGATACAGATTTGGCTCTGACGTTGATTGATCACAGTGACTTACAAGAGATAGTTTGTCATCAATTGACATCATCTTTATTGTATATGTTCAGCTAATGTATCTCTCACTCCTAACTTCATTACTACTTAGTACCATTGAATGAAGTGAAAAGGTTCAATGTATTAAGCACCTCCACAAGTTTGTAAAGTCATATATACTGTTAAGTGTCAAGTCTATTATATTATTACTTATCAGTTTTTTAGAGCACAAACATCATAAATTGACAGACTTCTGTTATATGCATTTGATAATTGCATTTCTTACTACTAAGTTCTTTTCTATTTAATGTTATTGAATTTGGATAAAACAGAAAGAAGCTCCATACGTCAAACGTACTAAAAAAAAATAAAAAGTACAGCACTACATCACTTCCAAGTCCAAATGGGCCTTTGTCACATATTATTGATTCTTATTTTCCTAAGGGATAATTTTGAACGTTCATCCAATGTAGTCACTATATGCACTTTTAATTAATTAAAGAAGGTAGGCATTAGTCATTTGGCATTTGGCTGTCTAGGCATTCTGTTATCAAGTTTCCAACTCTAGTCATGTTCATTGGACTTGAACCAGTATAAACATGATTACTTGTCTCATTTTTTTACAGAAGTCATGTAGCCATTCGTATATCAATTTTGTTTTTAACCAGGGACTCTTATCAAAGCTCTATTACATTAAGATGACCAATCTTTTATACATCTTCAATTAAATCACTAGTCACTACCAATTAGAGGAGTCAACCCATCCGCATCTTTTAGTATTATACAAGAACTATTATGAATCACTCATGAAGTTAAGCATAATTGCTATCTCGTACAGAAGGTTCTGATATATGAAATTTTTTAAATGCAGCAACACTCTTGTATCTGACGAGTTCTGAAAAGCTTATTTGTAACTTTTACAAACAAGTCCTTCACTTTTTAGTTATTTTTATTGTACATCATTTGGCAATTTCACCTAGAGAGTTCTATTTTAAACTTAATTAGTGATTGGAAGCAAAGAAGATCACTATCAAACCTAATTGAAGCAATTACTCAATTAAGCATGCTCAAACCCGGTTCAACATGGAGGCAGAGCGTCCTAGCAAATCACAGATAGAGAGTCCAGCTTGTTGAAATGTCTTACTACTAGTTTCTATCCAATTTCTCTCTAACTCTCTCTTCTCTTACAGCCTATCAACTGCTTATTGAAATGCTTCCTCTCTTAATTTGTCTCCCTTTCTAATCCATATCTCTACAGTGTGTGTGGAATTCTTCATATGGAAGAAGTCCCCAATGCTCCTTCGACTCCTCTATTTATAAGCAGCCAAACTGGGGCCAAGAAGCTTCGGATCAGTGGAGCCCAGATAGTCCCCAACCTTTTCTGCTTGTTTCCCTTCTTTCTTTCCGTTCTCTCCTGTTTACAACTAAGAGTAAGAGCTACTTCTCGGAAAAAAAAATAACCAAGAGCTCTCCCAGTGGGCCCCGTATTTAAGGTTTATTGAGACAAGTACGAGAGGGATCCGCATCCTCGACAGCCAAGCGATTCGGCTGTACCGTCCTGTCCACGAATACCGACCCTCCGATCTGCATCCAACGACGAAAGCGAAAAATGCTGCGAAATCGCCTCTCTCTCTCCAATACCCACCCTGCCCGACTGGAGTTAGGTTGATCAACAATCCCAATTTCGCCAATCTGTCGACTTCCCGCCAAAAGCGCAATTCTCTTGTTTGTTTGATCAACTCCGGCTCTCAGCCCTCTCAATTCTCTTGAACAAAGGATAAGGCACTCTCTCAGTCTGAGATAAGGCACTCTCCTGTATCTCTCCATCGGAGGTGCAGTCCGAGAGACGACTGAGTTTCTCCAAAGGTAAATCCTACCCACCTATCAAATTCTATTTTGTCTCTAAATTGGTGAAATTCAGTAGTAATGCACAAATTTTGGTTTGTTCAAATTCTGGTTTGTTCAAATTCAGTAGGAATTTGTTGTTCAAATTCAAATTCTGGTTGCCCCTTTGTTTATCAGTACAAAAAAAAAATTTCCAGTATTGTGCAAGTGATGAATACAGTGAGTAAGCTAGTGGGTTGGGCTTGGCGCAGTGATGAATTCAGTAGTATCTGCTATTGAGATACTGAAATGTCCCTGTGAAGTTGGCATTTGTGTTTGTCTATTTATCTTTTGATAATGTTCTTCAACTTTTGGTTTGACTTATCGTTCCAAATTCAATTTTTGCTAGAATGACCATTATGCAAGGGTACATAAACAAAAAAAAAGGCTAGCAAAATTGACAGAAATATTAAGAGATTTTTGGGTTATGTGATCAAAATGCTGGGGACAGAATGGAGCCAATGCAGCCAATTGAAATCTAGACCACTTGTTTCTGTTAACAAATTTGTCAGTCACTATAAAATGATTCTGAGCTTGATACATATCAAATAAGATACTTGTAATATTTTATCGAATGGAGCTATTGTCTATCTTTTTCTATTTATCGAAGTTTATTTTTGCTGTTTCTACCATCTTTTTAGTATATTCAGTTTTAAATGCTCATATTTAATTTTTTTTGTTCTCTTTGAAGGATATGGAGAATTCCAACAGCATGCCTGGTGTTGGTATGGAATTTGCAACCTTTGAGCAAGCATGGACATATTGGAAAAATTTTGGTGGAACAAATGGTTTTGGAGTTAGAAAATTATATGGAAAAAAGGGGGCAAGATAATAAATATTCTTCATACACTTTTGCATGCGCATGCGAAGGGGAAAGAAAAAAAGACAAGCGAGATCATCTCACGAAGAACCCTCGAGCGGAGACATGAACGGGATGCAAAGCTCATTTGGCAATTAAATTTGATAAAGATTGCCAAAAATACAAAGTTTCAAGATACCATCCCGATCACAACCACACTCTCCAAAAACCCGAAGCTTGCTATTTAATTCCAATCCAACGTGAAGTCCCTGAAATAGCCCGCTTTGACATCAACCTAGCCGATAGTTCCCCACCAAAACAATCACATGAGTTATTAAGTAGACAAGCCGGTGGAGTTAGAAGCATTGGATATACCAAAAATGACCTTAATAATTGCTTAAGGGATATGAGAAAGAAATCAATGGAATATGGGGCAGCAGTTGCTATCACGAAGTATTTTGAAAAGCGAGCGGCGGATGATCCTTTTTTTCAACACTTTGAGGATATCACTGAAAATGAAGAGATTGCTAATATTCTTTGGATGGATGGTAGAATGATTGCGGCTTATGCCCGATTTGGAGAGGTAGTTATATTTGATACAACCTTTGGAACCAATGAGGAAAAATGGGCCCTTGGAACTTTTGTTGGCTTTAATAACTTTAGAGAGATTGTGATTTTTTGTGCGGCTCTCATGTGTGACCAATCTACCGAGTCTTTTGCATGGGTGTTTGATAAGTTTGTAGAGGCGAATGGTGGCAAGAGACCTATAACCGTGTTTACGGATCAAGATTCCGCAATAGGAAAGGCTTTAGAGCAAGTATTGCCGGATACAAAACATGCATTATGTGTTTGGCATATAATGAAAAATGCACAAAAAAAATTATGTGCCGGATACAAGAAGAAAGATAAAAATGATACCGGTTTATTGGGAGAATTTTGTAAATGCAAGTTCAAGTATGAGGTGGAAGAAGAGTTTGAAAAAGCCTTTAAAGAACTAGCGGGAAAGGTGGACAAGAAGGATGAGAGATGGATAAAGTTCATCTTTGATTGTAAAGAAAAGTGAGCATATTGTTTTATGAAGGATGCTTACACTCTAGGGATCCGTAGCACACAAGCTAGTGAGAGTATTAACTCGGATTTGAAGAACTATTTAAGTTGTAAGTTGAATGTTAATCGATTTATGGAGCACTTTGAAAGGATTGTTGATGCAAAGCGGGAGAAAGAGATCAAATCCGATTATTATATGACACTAAGAAAACCTAGAGTTAGGTACAATATTCCAATTCTTTGTGAAGCCGGAGACGTGTATACAACCAACATCTTTGAGTTATTCCAAAAGGAGTGTGAGTTATCCGGTTCGGCGTACATAGAGTCCATAGATGGTAACATATACACGGTTGGTATGTGTAACATTAATGTTGAAGAATTCTCCCGCAAAAGTAGACAAGTTGTTTGGAATCGGGATGAACAAAGCATTGTGTGTTCTTGTAAGAAGTTTGAGAGAGTAGGAATTTTGTGTTGTCATGCAATAAAGGTGTTCGATAGAGAAGACATTAAGAATATACCACCAAGGTACATTCTTAAACGTTGGACACAAGATGCAAATGATGATGCCGTTGTGGATAAAGAAGGAAGAGTTATTGAGGATGCTATGTTGGAAGTTAGAAATCGAAAAGCACAATTGATGCGTGAGGCATCATTAATATGTGATAAAGTGGTCCATGATGAAAGTTTATTCCAATTTGTGCTCGATGGATTGCGTTTCCTTCTTTTGCAAGTGGAAGAGAGAGATGGAAATCATGATGAAGACAACTCAAATAGCCAACTAGAAAATTCACTCCGCCTAAAGAAGAAAGACGGTGACAACCGTTCAAAACGAAAGAAGGCTTGGAATGAGAACTTGTCTAGAAGAAAGAAGGGCAATGGTCAAAATATATCAAATAGTCAATCTTTGATAAGGTTAGGTCCTCAACCCAGTGTATTGATTCCATTAACTAATTCGTAGTATTCAGTCTTAAGTCCTCTCTGTTAAAGTTAGGTCAACCCACTGTATAGTGCTTCAGTGCTTCAGTCGTAATAACATTGTAATGGGTTAGGTCAACCCACTGTATAGTGCTTCAGTCGTAATACCAGAAAAGTTAGGTCAACCCACTGTATAGTGCTTCAGTGCTTCACTTCCTCTCTGGTACAGTGCTTTATTTGTATGTGTTTGAGCTTTCACTTCTTATCGTTATAATTGCAACATACATCTTTTCTGGTAGACGGTTGGTCTGGCAATAAGTTAGGGACCATCGTTATAATTCCACTTTTTTTTATCATGATAATAACCATAGTTATGGCATTCTTTAAAATGGCAACAAGTTAGGGACCAGTGTGTAAAAGTATATCAAAGGTTGTATCTAATTTTTTTCTTAATTATAGGCCAAGCAATAATTTGTCACAAGATACAACAGAGGAGCATTTTGGGTGCTATGGTGACCTAGAAGATAAACAGTATAGTTTAATTAATTCAAATATTTCAAAACAAATATAGTTTAATTATTTTGTCTAACTAATTTTTTTCCTTTTTTTTGCAGCAATTTGGAAATTTGTCAAGATTAGGATAACTTAACATCAATTCCTTTTGTTGGCAACATTTTGTAATTGATAGTGTCCAAGTATAGTTTTTGGCAACATTTTGTAAATCAAATAGTTATAGCTTTTGTGTGTTGAAATATAGCAATTTCTGTTAATAGAGGAGCTGGAGTGAAAATGACATCGTAATGGGTTTCGGGTTTTAGCAATATAGCAATTTCTGACTGTAAGGAATTTATGTACCACCTATATTCTAAGAGCTTTGATCAGTGCCAATTCAGTTGGCCAGTTAATACTCTTTGTTTGGTGATATTCCTTTGTTAGAAATTATTTTTTTTAATTTATTTTTGAGTGGTGATATTCCACTGTGCCACTGTGGCATGTTCCTTTGTTCAGACACACAATTGCTCGTTGGGGTGATGATGTATGATTAACATAAAATAGTTAGGCCAAATATATTAAAAACATTAAGACACATAATTGCTCGTTGAAAGCATAGAAAGAACCATAAGTTCTTTAAAACATTAAAATGAAAAGCTAAATTGTCAGATACTACAAGGATGCCAAGAAGCCCTGCACATGCACATGCATACAACGGATCTGATACATTAAACTAGTTGTTAAATTACACAACTCAAGTCATATTACAAGGCAAAAGAAAAATACCAAAAAACATAGGAAAATCATAGGAACACAGATTTCACATTGACCAACAACTCAAGTCATATTACAAGGCATCTAATACATTTGCTAAATTTCTAATACATTACAACTTACAAACTACAATAGCCAAAAAAAAAATACCAAATAACATAAAGTATTGAATTATTTGGCTCCTTAGTTCTTCCAAATGCTTCCTAAAGCTCTCTTCAAGTTCTTTAAATTTCTCATCTAATTGTTTTTTACCTTCATCCGCTTGTCTTTCTAATTGCTTCTTCAACAAATCACATCTAATTTTAAGGTCTATAGGATTAAAGCTGACCTCATCGCGCCATCCAACAAATTGATTACATCGTCGACACGAGTAGAAAGCTCGACCCTTATTTTTTGGTGTGTCTGCAACCAAGACAACAACACACTGATTGTTCTTGCACTTACTGCAATTAGGATACACTTCAACCGAGTTGGTGCTTTGAAAGCTCATTGCTATTTAAAAAAAAAGAGATAGTATGAAAGAGAATATAACAGACTAAATTAAAGCTAAATTTAAACAGTTTGTCTCATAGCAGGGGAGGTGTTATCACTCATCATTTGGTCCAGCAGTTCAATATGTTGTGCTTAGTTCCATTTTTAAATTCAAACATGAGAAAGATAAAAGAAAAAAAAAAACTAGGCATTTACGCTCCAGCACAGTTTATTGACAGAAAGGCGACATTGTGGAAGGATGCATGCTAGAAGCAACACAAATATTCTCTTATGTTTATAACAAATGACAGAAGGGCGACATTTTTCTCACTATACTTTTAGTTCCATTTTTCTCACTATACTTTTCGTTCCATGATTATGAATTGCAACTTATATAAAAAAAAACCCAAATATAAGTTCCAATTATTTGACATGCTGCTAAAGGCACCAAGTTACAGATTCTATAAGTTCCAATAGAGAGAAGCGAATTTCACTTTTTACCACAACTAAATTGATTCTGTAGCAAAATTTGAGAAAAATGGAAAAAATAAATAGACTGAACCTGTCTAGGGTTTCGAGAGGAGGCGGAGGTACTTGGAGAGGTGCAGATAGAGTGCTAGAGTGGTCTATAGCTTGATCTCTTGACTCACTTCAATGATTCAAACTTTGATCTCTCGCTCGATCGATCTAGGGTTTCAACCTTCTCTGGCTTTTTCGCTTGTTCAGGCGGAGGAAACGAAACGAAAGAGACCGACAGGAAATGATTTTTTTAATTTTTTCGTTGGTTGCATTTTATTTAGAAGAGACGGGCAGGTCGGGTAGGTTAGATTCGCTGCATTTTTCGCTTTCGTCGTTGGATGCATATCGGAGGGTCGGTATTCGTGGACAGGACGGTACAGCCGAATCGCTTGGCTGTCGAGGATGCGGATCCAGTAGGAGAGTGCCTCTTGTAGTCTTGTCTCCCTTTTCGGCGTACTTGGCATGCATAATATACACCTATAGCGATTGGATCCCTCGCTGTTCACGAGTTCACGGTGTATGAGAAACTGCTGCATTCAACTTCGTCCACTGCATGAATTTCATCTCTTTTTCTCTCCATTGAACTTGAAACTGCTACTCTCCATTCCACTTTAATTAATTTCCCTATTAACAGTCGATCTCAAAAAAAGTATTTTGGAGCCATTTCTCTTGGAGTTTGTCCATGAAATTTCAGTTTGTAGCATCATAGAATTATGTAGTATCTGATGGTTCTGAGAATTTTTTTGAAAGAGCATCCCAATTATTTTAATTATTTTCTCCAAAAGTAGGGGCCTCTTTGCATAGAATGGGAGCTTTGTAATTTCTTTGGTAATTATTAAGGTGTCATAATTTTCCTCATCCTTCATTAAATTTTTTAATATTTTTTCCTTAATTTTTCGGGTCCATTTGTTATTTTTTGTGAATTTTGAAGTTTCTTATAAATCGGTCTTCTTGCCTTACCGCAAAACATTAGGGTCAAATAGTTAGATCTACCAAATAGCCCAAATTAATTTAGTGAACACATCTCTAGGCTGCATGCCATATTGCCAAGGGCAAGGCTGCTAGTTGATAGATCAGAGTGTTGGCAACACTCTTCAGATTTGATGCCCTAAGCCATCTCCATGCCAATTGGACTACTGTACGTCTTCGATGCACCAGTGAAGAATAATCACATATAGAATTACTCCTACACTATTCACAGTCCACATGCTTAGACTACTGTCACACCTCTCAATCGGTGTTTGTTGTACTTGGAGAAATCCAAGCACCATGAATTGGATCTCCCTCTATTTTCCTTCTCTTCTCGTTGAGAATGAAAGAGACACCGAAGAAACTCGAGAGATACTATCTCATCTGAAGATATGATATATATAATATATATCTCTGTCCATAGGTGAAACGTCGCCTATTTGGACTTACGCAAACGGTCCATCTGGACTTCCAGACGGTCCGTTTGTTAATGTCTCCACTTCAATATTCTAACATGTACAAAACTCTATAAGCTATCTTATCTTAGGCTCCGTTTGGATAGGTGTGGGAAGAAGGGAAGAAGGAAAAAAGTGGGAAGAAGTATTGGGAAGTGTGTAACTTTGTGAAGAGTTTACATTGTTTATAATTTTTTTTCTTCCCTTTTTCCTTCTTCCTTCTTCCTACTTCTTCTCAACGCATCCAAACGGAGGCTTAAGTAAGTTTCAAATGTTCATCAACAAAATGTAAAAACCAATATTTGAAGACCGAAAACCAAATAAAAAAAAAAACATGCCAGTACAGCTCATTTAATATGAAGCCACTGACATTATCATTACTGCCAGTACAATTCGATTCCCTCACATTCAAATTTCAGATGTGCTTCGTTTGACTTACTGTTGAAACTGGAAGCTAATTACGCTTCCTCTCCCCCATCTCCGAGGATCTCTCCTTCCATAAACTTACCACCACATTTCCAACCCCTTTTCTCTCAAACATCCACTGTGATATTACCAATCCTGACTAGTAGGACAACCGGCTCAGACTACAGTTGTATCACCAGCACATGAAATTCTAATCAACTGCGCTTTGTGTTTGATGTATTGCTTATCAAGCGAAGGTGGAACCAGATATCACTATGTAGTATATATGAAGTGTGGTTACAAACGTGCAGCTCCTCACGTGCAATCACCGATCGTTGAACAGATGATCAAGGTGTTAATGGATAAAACGTGTAGTGAATTTTCGTGTGTCTTGTGAACTGAAAAAAAGATTTGGTACGTCAGCCAATTATTTTCGTAAAAGGAATGCGCATATGAGGTGTTTGTGGAAATGCCTCACAAGAATGAAAGATGTTATGCTGATGCACCCATGCTCGACCTTGGGACTGATTCGCTTGACATCGCAGCATGATTCAACCAAACGCCACACTATTATTAGTTATATATGTTGATGTCGCTCTTGTACTGTACAAGTTGTAGGCTGATTCCAAATGCTGTACACCATAGGTTCGATTGCCATTTCCCAGTAAGCAATAATTCCTTTTCTTCTGTTAAATGTTATTTTTTTTCAATAAAAAGTAAAAGTACGTGATTTCTAATTGTTCCTGTTGTACAGTATCTTGTTGAAAAACATAATATTCGTTTGAATTGGAAAATGATGTCTGACATTGTTACCGATATTTACTAGTACACACTGATTAAGTAACAACGACACATCAAAATTCCTCATCTAAAGACTATATTCAATTTACTGGGAGCAAGTCCCATGAATCTAATCTTCTAAACAACTTGTAATCGCGAATAATGTGGCTGTGAATGAAAACAAGAAATTGATGCAAAATAATAATAATAATATTTTATTGAGTGGGGCATCAATCAGACAAAAAGTTTTTTTTTTTTGACTAAAAATAAGGGTCAAGCCCTCACGTACAACAAGATTTAAGTTTAACACAATTAGCGCATGCAATAAAAACAGAGCTTCTTAAACCAAAAGCATATTTTTTGCGTCTTTTTTTCTTCATCAACACCTAAAAAAAGGTTTTCATTAATTGTGAACAATTTTGTTGTAGCCCAAGTATTATCAGAGAAAAAGCATACAAAACTACAGCATCCTCGATTAATTCTCTTGATTTATTTGTGGCACAGCTGAATATAAAGCTGAAAAAAAAATTATTACAGAATTAATTCGCTTGGGATGACTTACTAAAAAATAGCATTTAGCGAGACAAGCCAACTTGAGCATACATTAAGCTGGTTAATTAACTTCCAGAGCCTTTGGTTTCAGGTCTGAGTTTTCATTCTTGCTTCAAGGTTGGGGTTGGCAGGTTGCCAAACTCGCAGCTGCTCAAGAGTTTATACAGGACTAGCGCTGAGGATGGGCCAGTCCGAGCTGGATAACTGACTCGGCTCGCTTACGGAGAAATTTCTATCCGAATCGAGTCCAGCCCTCTCTTTTACGGCAAATAATCGACCCTCTTTCTAATTCTCGGTCACGTCCACAAAAGCCCTCAAACCAGGCCCTCGAGCCAAGCCTGTTCGAGACTAATATACAAAAGCCCTATAATCCTTTGACAAATTTTTTTAAAACAGAATACTACTCTGATGTCTTAGGCACTATTTTAAGCCTATATATGGTATCAATTATTATTCACGTTCATCAAAAAAATTTATGTACGAGAATACTACCTCTAAATTATGTACCAGAACGGTTTCAACAAAATTAAATTTCATTTTGAGAGAATTCTTTGCTCAAATTTAAAAAAAATAAACCTAAACAATATATACTTCTTTTGTATTTTTGCTTTTATATGAAGCCGTGCTTCTGTTTTCTATTGTAATAACAATTTTTTTTTCTATTATGGCGTATTTAAATTATAGAAACAAATAAATAACCCTAAACATATATAACATATGCACAAACCAAGCAACTCTACTGCATCATAGAAATAAATATTTCAGCATAAAATTAATCAAATAAATCAGCACACAACTCTTTTAGAAGGTACACATTAGCACATAACTGAAACGTATTAAAAAAAATCAAACCTCCTTAATGGGTACAATGAAATAGCAATTAGCAAGTTATAAATTGATGTAGCTTTAAACAGTCGAAAGCTTAAAAACAACATTAGCAAAACATCACAAGTTCAAATATTTTATAACTAAACATTAGCAACATATCTTATATGCTATTCTATCATGATGAAACCATTTCAGAAACTAAACTGCATAGTCATTCTCCATACAACACTGATTGTTAAAACTGTTCACTACAACTAAACCATTTTCAGTATCACCCATTCAACATACAATGACACAATCTAGTCAGCAACTCCATAAAACATTAAATTTTAAAACAAGAAAGGACACAGAATCCCTACTGGATGCCTCCGCCGATCAAGAACCCAGTTCTGCATCCAGACACCAAGATACCCTACTAATTAAACTTGTGACACCCCGTCACGCACAGTGACTAGAAAGTACATGACGAAGTGCCCGCCGCGGATGTCCTTGCACCCGCAAGGCTTAACAAAATCTGATCTAATTCAATAATAGACAAAGTACAATTTATTGTACACGATTAATACACATGTCAAATATAAATTTAAAATTAATTATTTAAATGTTAGATAAATCCTACAAGGTCTGGTTCATATAGGTTGCAAACCACAGTATCCAATGGTCTGCTACTCGTCTTGCTGTCCAGCACTTGATCTGAAATCTGGAACCCACAACCAATTGTGGAAAACATGCAAAAAAAACATAGAATGAGATAAATAAAATTTATCTCAGTACGGTATTCAGTTCCAGCCACTTGAGTTTTGATTATCATGCGTTGGAACTAAATACATGACTGAGCCAAACATTTTTTTTTAATTAAATCCATATTTATTTCAAATAAACATTAAAATAAAGTTGCAATCCAATAATTCAATTATGAGATGAATTAAGTACAATTCAATATCATTTTAGAATTCAAAGTATGACAATTGCCATATTAAATAGTAGAACAAATAATTAATGGTATGCAGTAACTATTATTACATCTTGTTACTAATTTAATTGCATATGAAATATGAGCTCAGAACCAATTTAATCGTATTTCAGAGTTGAAAGTATACAAATGCTGACTCAAATATTTGGGCAATCTAGTAATATGCAGGTCGAGTTCTATAATTCCATATCAGAGTCAGAAATGTCGCGAGACACTTTCTATGAGTGCTACCAACAACCGGACAGATATGCCACGAGTCACCTTCTATGAGGGTTGCCAATGGCCGGACAAATATTCAGATATGCCACGAGTCACCTTCTATGAGGGCTGTCAATGGCCAAACAGATATTCAGATATGCCACGAGTCACCTTCTATGAGGGCTGCCAATGGCCGAACAGATATTCAGATATGCCACGAGTCACCTTCTATGAGGGCTGCCAATGGCCGGACAGATATTCAGATATGCCACGAGTCACCTTCTATGAGGGCTGCCAATGGCCGGACAAATATTCAGATATGCCACGAGTCACCTTCTATGAGGGCTGCCAATGGCCCAACAGACATTCAGATATGCCACGAGTCACCTTCTATGAGGGCTGCCAATGGCCGGACAGATATTCAGATATCGTGAATCACCTTTTAAGAGGTTTACTAACGATTGATAATACAATTCTGACAATCGAAAATCAAAAGCACAATTAGTCAAAAACAGTACCAAATCCAAAATTTAAACACTTACTTCACAGTGCATAGTCGTGTTATAACACAATTCAGCTGAATACCACTCAATATGTCACTTTACAATCATGCATTAATATACATATACATAAAATATATCTCATGAATGAAAGCAATTATAAAACGAAAATGCATAATACTAATATATCAAGTAATTAAAACTCGAGTGGAATCCGTACCTCATAAATAAAATGCAGCAGTAAAAAGCAAGACATGGCAATCCTATTAACTCTTATTCGTATTGGCTATCCTCGGTTTCGATACTCGACCGTCCGACTCTAATTGAAATAGTTTACTTATAAGTTCTAATAACAACTTGGATAATAAAAATTTAGTTCAAACAATAAAACAACCAATGAGATATTCCATATGAGTGACATGTTTTAAAATGACAACTATACTTAATTGTTGTACTATTGAATTTGGTTTCAATGTCTGAACATTGAGCATGTTAGACAAGTACTTAGTCTTAGGGTGCGTTTGGATAGATGTGGGAAGAAGGGAAGAAGGGAAGAAGTGGGAAGAAATATTGGGAAGTGTGTAACTTTGTGAAGAGTTTGGATTGTTTATAATTGTTTTTCTTCCCATCTTCCTTCTTCCTCTTCTTCTTCTCTCATCCAAACGCACCCTTAGACATTTTGGTTCCCTGTATAAACATGCAATCCTTCAGTACCAACATGGTACCAAGTGTTAGCATACCTCATTAAACCCTGTTTTGACCACATATTAAAACAGAAAAATAAGAGATAGATATCATGCACTATAATTATCATAGCTTAGGGTGTAGGTCAGTTGGGTTATTTAACCATTACTCTCCTATGCAATACACAACATCACCCAAGAATTAACTACAGAAGTAAAATGAATGATTTGAAAGACTAGACAGTGGTTAAACAATGCTAGAAATCAGTACACAACGGTAAAACAACAGTGCTGGACCATTTCTGGTACAACAAGTGAAGAGTACTTTTTGACAATTTACAAAATCATTTTTAATTCATGAACGGCTGAACGGACTCAAATAAAAATTTAACTGTAGATGAAACATGATAGGACGCATCTCCTGTAAAAATTTCATAATGTTTGGACATACAGAATGATTAAAATGAATTTTCGAAATTAGACAGAATCAGGTTTCAGAAAATCTGTTCCAGCAAATCGTGCCAGCAAATACGTCTGAAAGTTTATGCTTTGAAACCCTTCAAATAAATCTCTAAAAATTTTGTAAAAATTACAGAAGCTGTCTCCAGATGTCTATTTTCAGATATAAAAGTTTCAAGTCTCAACTGCAAACACAGAATAATTGAAAAATCAAAAACCGCATTGAGGTCTGTCTGTTCCAGAAAACTGATTTCTAAAACTTTCCCAGATTTCAAAAATCTTGTAAAAATACCAACTCAACTCAGAAAAAATCATATTAGGTACCAAAATTTTCGTCTTGAAGTCTAGTTTCATGAAAGATAATTCTCATGTCCAAATTCGAAGCAGAATAAGAGCAGTTACTTAAAAACTGAAGCAAGATCACAGTGGTATGTAAAATTATAAATGTGCTTATTCAATTTGACCCTTCAACAAAAATACCCAATATTAAACAGAGAGAAGCCACAACACAAACAACTTTAATTCTAATAGCACACAGCAGATACAAATGCTAGACCTCTCAATCAAACAAGCATTCCAACAAATCAAAGAAATTAAATGAAGAAGGGTAGGATTGCAATTGTTACCACTGAAATGTTCAAAGGTGGGAAATGACAAAGAGATGGAAGCAAAGCCAATGTCAAACCATCACCACCACCACCACCTTGCTCTATTGCTGCCACCATCTCACTTCACTGTGGCCACCACCTTCTCCACCCCCGACCAAGCTCAGCCTTCTTGTCACTGAAAAGCACTAAAGAGGCTTGCTTCTAATATGACATCGGGTGTCCCTAAGATTTTTACTTGAATTTTCAGAGATTGGGTACGGCACAAGAGAGAGAAGCTCCATTTGAGAAGAGAAAAAGGGGAATAAAGAGGAAGAGGGAGGCATGTCAGCTCACTGTGTTGGAGCCGAAGGAAGAGACAGAGAGAGAGACGCGAGGAGACCAGATCCATATTTACGGAACAAAGTTTTTCTCCAAGTTGGATGGCAGTGGAGTGGTTGTGCGATTTTTGATAAAGGAGAAGAATAGCACAATTGCAAAGGAGAGGGTGTGACTATGGGGTGCGCTAGCTAACCAGACCCAAAAGTCAAAAAGATGAGTTTCTCCCATACCAACTTTTCAATTCCAGTTAAACATGATGCATAAATGAAAATTTAGACTTTAAAGAATCATGACAAAAAGGTCCCACATGACATAGATGCTATAATTGACAAAGATACCAACAAATGAATTGAAGGACTTTTCCCTCATTATCAACATCGGCCATAGAAATATTTTATTCAAGCAAAAATATTAGTATTTCACAAATACACATCCAAATGACTAATTCTTATATACAGAAATTTATAGAGAATAGTAGAACCCTTTTCTCATGTAATATATTTATATCTTTACAAAATTTTCAATTTGTAGTTCTAAACAAGTCTGAATATGGGAATAAAATTAAATAAAAAAAAATTGAAGTTGTAAGTTAAAATCACTCAATTCAAGAAATCAAAAGGAATGCATCTAAATTTTAGAAAAAAAAAAATTCAAAAATAACAAAAATTCCTAGTGTCACAAAACTCACGATGGCACAAAAACACTAAATTAATATGACCACAAGATGGACACACAGACGTCCTCCAATGCGGTTTATATCACTTCTCCTGTCAAAGAAGAAAAGAGAAAACATAGGTGAAATACTGAAAGCCATAATAAAGGTAGTGATAACAACTATGCTATAAAATAAAAATTGTAATAGTGTGGTTGTAACTTGTAAGATTGCACTATCAATTTGATAACAACAGAAGCTTTGAGCACAATCTATCTTTTCACATAAAGTGCATTCATAACCCAAGTAGAGTAACCATAAACAAGCACCTAATTAAGCATTTATTTTGTATTGAAATAACATCAAAATCTTGCATTGTGTTGTAACAAACTAGGCAGTGGAGCTCTGTATCACTTCATGGCTTTAGGCTTCAGGCCAAATACAAGGGAAAAGTAGATTTATTTCCAAATAAAGTACATACTGCTTGGACAACTTTGTTGTATATGTGACTCTTAAAGTCTTAATAAGAAAACACAGTTCTACCAGTTTATGAGTTATTCAAATGTTGGATCTTTTCTAATAATGCAGTATGAAAATAAGGACCAGTAGAAATTATTATAATAGTAAGTCATGCAGAAATGATAACTTACATCATCCAGTAGCACACCATTGCAGTAATGACCTATACATTAAAATCAAAACAGAAATTAAAAATTTTTGTATTCATTAATACCATGCGCTTTTACTACCAACAGAAATTAAAAATTAAGTAGTGCTAAGCTATTGTACCTTCACTGATCAGACCTTCGTATTAAAGGTAGGTATTTGTTCAAGTCAAATGCTTCCTCCTTTGGACCAAACCAATCCTTTGAGCACACGAGACACTCGATGGTTTCACTATTCATTGAGGTGCGGAGATGATCGGTCAGCCGGCCCGCTGTGCTGAAAGCAGACTCGGAAGCAACACTTGATGCTTGCACCGACAAGAAGTCCCTAGCCATCTTTGCAAGCGTGGGATATAATCCACAAGTTTGTTTCCAGTATTGCAAAATGTTGAAATTTTCTTCATCAGTGTCTATGGGCTTCTCTTGCATATATTTCTCCAACTCGGACATTGTCGAGTGCAAATCCAAATTTTCAGACTTGAATTGAGCAAATTCCTCATCGAGCTTTCTTTTTTGAGAAATCTGCCTTTCACCTTGAGAGGAACCAACACCTGAATCTTGGTCCATACAAGCCTTCTCATATTCCTCATAGTACTTTTTCAACCAATCACGAACATAATCCAGCCTTGCATTTGCTTCACTCCCCTCTCCATAAGCTTTCTTGAAGCAAAATGCCAAAAATATGAGCTTGTACCGAGGATCAAAGATAGTTGATAGTGTTAGAATCAGATTCGGGTTTTCCCAATATTTGTCAAATTTCTTTTGCATTCGTACTGCTAATTCCCTCAAAATTGCACTATCTTTGTGATTCTCAGGCAGCAACAATCTACGAATAGTCCAAAGCTCCTTAATGTAGGTGTGAGAAGAAGGTTTTCTAACACTCGAGAATATTTTTGTCGCATCAAGAAATGGCTCCAAAAATGTAGCCATGTCTTCAGCATTGTTCCACTCCTCTGGACTTGGACCTTCTATGCTTCCTTGATCATTGACGTACCTCTTCAAGGCCCCTATCAACACCAATGCTTCCTTGATCATTAAAAGTGTTGAATTCCATCTTGTTGGGCAATCTAGTGCCAAACCCTTTTTAGGTGACAAGTTGAGCTCATCCAAAATGGAATTGAGAACTTGAAGTCTTGATCCACTTGAACCAATATGCCGTAATAGTTCTCGAATGTTTTCCAATGTTGTATGGATGAGTTCCATGCCTTCTTGCGCAATGAGATTCAAAATATGTGCTGAACATCTCATATGCATGTGACTTGCACCAAAAAACATCTTTTCTGATAGTCTACTCTCCAAATGTTTCACAGCAAGATCATTCACCGAAGAGTTATCTAGAGTAATAGCAAATATCTTGTCATCTAACTTCCAATCGGTCCATATCTTTTCAACCAAATCAGCAACGGCTTGCCCTGAATGTGGATAAGGGATTTTCTTGAAAGCTATTATCCTTTTCTGAAACTGAAATCCCTTATCGATCCAATGTGCCGTTAAACACAAGTATCCTAGATTGGCACTAGAGGTCCATATGTCACTTGTAAATGACACACGTGAGTCCAATTCTTGGAGCTCTGCCAATGCAACTCTGCAACCAGCCTTGAAAACCGCGACACAATCTTCTCGTACTGTCTGACGCCCAACAGATCTATATTCTGGTCTCAAAGATCTCATAGCCGGTTCAAAAAACCGACTTTCAGTGACTGAAAATGGAAGTTCAGCATCGATGAAGAAAAGCGTGAGAAGGCCACATGTCAACTCGGGATCAAATTTGAAAGTAGACAGATCAAACCAATCATCCCCTTGAGTTGTTAACATGTTTGCTCTTTCTTCATCGCCGATGCTATTGCAAGAGGTCAAAAAATGTCGACGTAAGTGTGAGGTCCCCGAGCCTTTGACCTTACTCAAAGCACTTCCACAATGTTTGCATACCACCTTCTTATCTCCAGTATCAACAAAGTGGGCCCAAACGCTGTCGACACTAAGAGGTGGTTGATTACTGAATAATGACATTGCAACCCTACAAAAGAAAAAGTACAGATCAGAAATGAAACCACTTAGAATACATTAAAAAAAATACTAAAATAATTAAAGTACAAACACTTAAATAAAGACAGCAACTAAAAGTACACTAATTAAACTAACCCTCTATTTTACTGTTTCTGCCAAACACTTAAAATAAAGGCAGCAGCTGTACTTAGAAAGAAAATGAACAAGTGATTAAATCATATAGGCATCACAACAGTTATTTATTTCTATTATGTTTCTGTTTCAAATGCGACAACCTTTGTCTCTCTCCCTCTCTTTGTTTCTAGCAACTCAAGCATGGTTAAATTCCAAACTACACTTATTTAAGTAAAAACAGAATATAGCTTAAAAGTAATAAAAGCTAAGCATAAAATAATGAGGCAAACTTTTTGGTTAGGAGCATGATATCACCATTATTTGTAGGTATTTGGACTGTACTTAGCACTCAAATAACACTCAAACCATTAAATTATTTGAAAAATTGCAATGATTTTCTACGAATTGGCTCTACCGTCGTCTTTTCTCTTATTTTCAGGTTTCTTTATGATTTCTGGTGGATTCTCAATCTTTAGATGGATATGGCACTTGGCATAAGCTAGAAAACTCATTCCTAGCACTTGAAGGTGATGTTCAGGCCACCATTCGGATCGAATGACTCATACTCGGACCGAATGGAGCTTTGCTTGAACCAAATGACTCATGCTCGGGCCTAATTGAAGATTTAGGAGAAGAAAATGACCAAATAGAATCAATAGCATTGAAGAGCTCATCCTAAGCTTTCCAACGGTTTTTGAATCGCCTCAATCGGAGTCAGGATGAAGAAATTATGCTCAAAATACAAATGGAGGCCAAAATCTGAATTTCACGCTTCTGCTCGGTCCGAGTGAACAGTAACTCGGTCCGAGTGAACAGTACTCGGTGCGAGTGGATCCTTACTCGGTCCGAGCAGAGCACCGACAGAGCTCAAATGGCAAGTTTTTATGCGGGGAAATTGAATTTTTTGGCAAGTTTTCTTTCCTTAGTGCTCCAATTACCTTTCTATGTGCGTGGAGATCATTATAAATGCACCCCTAGGCCAGAAAGAAGGATCGATGCCACCAACCACGAAATTTCATATCCCACCACGTTTTGGCACCTTTCCACCACCGTTCTCACGCCGAAAGGCGTGGGATTCCACCTCTTTCATCATAGCACGACCATGGCATCATCTTTGGAGCAATTCTAGGCGCGACGGCGACAGAATCAACCCAACCACGGCTCTGGACGTTCGGTATCTTGAGTTAGAAGCGATATTTGGTTTATTTCTTCCATTCTCTTGATATTTTGATTTGATGGAGCTTGTATCTTATTTTGCTTTCATGTTAGGCTAGATTTATGTTGTCTTAGGAGTAGGGAAGTAATTTAGGTTTCGATGTGTTGTGATTTGACTTGATATGATATGATATGTTTTGTTGATTTGTTTTGTTGAGAATTATGTTAATTTCTTGTTTGAATTGCTTGTGATTTCCTAATCACCTTCTAGTTGTACGGCCGCATCTAGTCAAGTCTAAGTTAGGATAAACAAGATTAGTTCAAATAAAGTATTTGGGATAAATCGTAGATCCGAAAGGGGAGATTAGTTGACACCAAAAGTGTAACTTTTAGACAAGTCCAAAAGACCTCTAGATATCCTTATGAACTCCAACAAACAAGTTTAAGTTGATTGAATTCTATACCAAAAGTTGTGAACCAATCGAGTTAATTAGGTTAGGTTGTGATTGAACCAGTGTCTAGTCCAACAAGCGAAAGCTGAGGTTTAGAGTATCTAGGTTTGACCAACAAACCCTAGCACAAAGCATAAAATTTCATAAAGAGTCAAAACCACACACTTATACCATCTGTTCGGATCGAACAGAGCGGTATATGCTTGAAAAACACCGTTTGATGCACGAAAGTGATAAGTTCTGTGTTTTAGAGTCCAAACCGATGTGAAACCTGAACCTAAGACGACTTTTATATTGTTAAAACACCAAAAACATCTCTTTAAGCATTTATATTTTTTTAGGTAATTAAAATATCCAAAAATATTTATTTACTTGCACCTTTAGATTTAATCAACAAAAAACTCCATAAAAATGTAATTGTCTAGCTTTCGTGAGGAAGTAAAGTCCGGTACTCATTAATCCGTCCCTTGGGTTCGACCCTAAAGCTTAACTAAAACGACTAGTGAGGTTAGCTCTAGGTTTATAAATTTATTTGATTCCTAGGTTCTAAGCCTTCATCAAATTGGCGCCGTTGCCGGGGACGGTGTTGATATTAGAATTTATTTTAGTAACGAGAGACTAGATATTGTATCTTTCATTTATTATTATTATTATTATTATTGTTGTTGTTGTTGTTGTTGTTGTTGTTGTTGTTGTTGTTGTTGTTATTATTATCAAAAAAAAGAAAAAAAAAACTGATGGTTGGTTTGGATTTTATTGTTGAAAATACAGGTTTTGACTGATTGTGGATGTCCTACTTGCAACTCGCGCTAGAGCACCACGGGTCAAGCAACAAAAAAACACACGACCCACGCACGACCTCATGTGAGTTGCATGCCACAAGAAAACTTGTCCCGTTGCTACCTCTGAACTCCTACATTGCTGCCACGATTTACTCACGCTGAAGCGCTGCTGCCCCACGCCAAATAGAGACGAATTCATATGGAAATTCATGCCTTGATTTGGAAAATTTTGAGGAACAAATGAAGAAAGACGCGATTCGTGCTAGAGCACCATGGGTTACGTGAACCAACTAACCCCGATCGACCTCATACGAATTGCACAACAACTCAAAGAAAGGAGTAGAGCCATCTTGGAAATCGAGAGAAACAAATTAGGAGCAAATCGAAATGGTGGAAGCAAAAATTGGCTAAGTTCTCTTTTCCTCCTATTTACTTTTCTTTGTGATTGAATGCATTGAGGACAATGTTTGATTTAAGTTTGGGGGGAGGGAATAGGAGAAAAATCGAACTTTTGATTGAAATTGCTCATTTTTTTGCACTATTCATGCCTAGTTTTTGTTTGGAAATTGATTGGATGTGCCTAGTCTCTCTCGATTTGAATTTTAAATGATAAATTCACACAGTTTAAACTGTTTTGGAGTCAAATAAATTTTTTTCTCGATGGACACTAGAATGTTTTGATATCTCTTGTTGATTTTTGCGCCAATGGGCCGAATTGAAATATTTTGCAAAAATAGAACTCGATTTTGGTTGCTTGAAATTGTTAAAACATTCTAAGTCGATTCTCACAAGTTTTTGCCGAGTGAACGGATTTGTATTTGACAAACTTTTGTTCAAAAAGGATTTTATGAACTTTGGAAATTAAAAGATGAACCTTGTCTTGTTGAAAATGCTTTTAATCGCTTGAATCACCAACAAGCAAACTTAATGGGAAAATAAATCAAAATAGCTGTGAAAATGAGGACGCACTGAGGCCTTTTTCCACCAAATTAGCCACAAATTGGAGGGTATTGGGTTAAGCATGAATTGTTAGGAATTACAACTCAAAGAAAACGAGAAATAATTGGATAATTCATGCTTAATTCTACCGGACCCGGTGCGAAAGCATTGGTAAAGGAGTTGTTGAGTATTATGGCCCAAGTGTACCGTGGCCATAGTCGAGCAACACCCGTCTAACCTCCCTAGCGCGACATGTGCTAGTAGCAAACTCAAGGCCGATGATACCGCATTATCCTCTAGGGTGTAAAGCCCCACGGCTCGACTTGCACAAAAAAATTGGTGAAAATTTGAAATTGCTTTTAAGAAGGGTTCATCATAAAATTTCTAATTTTGATAAAATTCTTTACAAACTTTTGTGAAATATGGAAAAGAACGGGTAACTGAAATTGAGATCGCATTTGAATTGACAAAGTGAAGCTAGAGTTCTTGAATTTGAGAAAAGATTTCATTAGGACCAAGAGATGCATGAATTAATTTGTAGAACACTAAACTTGGTTCTTGAAATTAAATTTTTGGTTTGACTTATTTGATTGATGTAGGCATAAGCAATTGATTTTCATGCTTAATTCTTTGAATCACTTTGTTTTTTTTGTTAAACCTAAACTTCTTTTACCTCGTGTCATGAAACCTATAGGGCAAAAAGAAAATACAATTACAAAAATATTGTACACCACGTACAATGCTAATTAATCTAAATTTATCTCACAACCAGTTTTGTATGCATTCTTCCTGTATTCTACCCCCAATTGCTTTTAGAACTAGAACTAATACATACCCTTAAATACAGGATTTGTTCTACAAATGCTTGCTCCATACTCTTCATATTCTGCCTTTGTATGACATGCCTACCAGAGAAGAAATTAAAATTAGTAAGATAATAAACGATAGTTCTTCAGCAGCAAAAGCAAAAAAAAAAAAAAAAAAAAAAAAACAAGAAATGGATCATTGCCTAACGGCAGTGTTTGGATTGTTGGAAGAAAGAAGAAGAAGAAGGAAGAAGAAGAAAAAAAATTATAAACAATTCAAACTCTTCACAAAGTTACACACTTCCCAATACTTCTTCCCACTTCTTCCCTTCTTCCCTTCTTCCCACACCTATCCAAACGCACCCAACGTTAGAGAAGAAATTAAAATTAGTAATATAATAAACAATAGTTCTTCAGGAGCAAAAGCAAAATTAACCTTCAAGTGCAGCCAGAAGTGTACTCTTAATTAGTTGGAAATTAAACCTTCAAGTCCTCAAAAAGCTGTCAAATTAGTATATCGTTGAACTTTGTACTGTACAACAAGAACATGTGAATACCTATATATATCATAATAGCTGAACAAGAAAAATATGATATGCATCCATCATTTAGACAGACTATTGAGTCAAATTTAGTGCAATTTGAGAATCAATTGGTCATTGATCAAATAGAAATGCTAGCCCTAAAATTTTCAATTTCCTTGATGCAAAACATAACTGTTTACAAATTGCATCAAATCTGATACATGGACCCACCATAGAAATGATAACAACAGTAAAAAAAATTAAAATACATTCTATATACAAAATCACTCTACATTACAAGAAAGTTTGTTTACATATACAACTGATGGTAAGATAATTCCATAATGCACATACGGTCATATCCCAGCATACTGATATACTAAAAACTAAAATAGCAAACAGTCAAGAATAGAAACTTATTCTCAATGATGCAAGCAGTCAATTTTAGTGTAATTTGAGAAACATTTGGTCATTGATCAATGCCAAGAAATTAGGCCGTAAAATTTTCACTCTGCTTGATTGATAACATAACCGTTTTGAAATTGCACCAAATTTGATACATGAACCCAACATAGAAACTTCAGTCTGTATACAAAAATCACTCTACATTACAACAAAGTTTGCTTAGGTAGAGAAGTGATGGTAAGATTATGTACGATATTAGATTATGAAACTCTTGTGTAGTACAAGAGATTCAATTCCATAATAATGAACATACAGTCATATCCCAATATCCTGACATATTAAAAACTAAAATGGACAACTGTGAAAAATAGAAACTTACTAGCAATCATGCCAGCCCACCAAAGCGGTTCATATAAGTATGAATATCCTCCATTTCCTGTGTTACAAAGTGCAACTCTATTACCTTTATAAAATAAAACTATAATTGATTAAAAATAACTAATCACTACCTGACCCCCACCCAACCCAAAAAAAGTAAATTAATTAGAAAAGGAAATCCAGAGACACACCAATTTCAGTAACAGTAATTTAATCTACTAGTGATCCAACCAAAATAAAAAAGTGCCTCTGGATCTGATCAATTTTGGTGCTAGCACTATCCAAAATTATTTGGTGGCATCTAAAGTTCACCATTTTGGTAATTTTTCTGATGCTTTACATCTGGCAATACAGTTCAATAATTATGTTGCCTCTGAATAAACCTACTCCTACAGCTTTAATTAATGTCAATTAGCTAACAGTTTCAAAACTTTAATTGCACTACAAAATTTACACAAATCTAATATTCCAGCAACATAATCAACACAAGTTGATCCATCAGAAAATAAATACTAAATCAAGTACTGAAAAATTGAAAAAAAAATTTAATTACACAAATAACTGTTTGTTATTTGTTTAAGCGAATTGTAGATCTCTCAAGCATCTTTCAACATCACAAAAATTACAATTAAACCCAAAAAAAATCAACATACCAGCAGCAAGGCCAGATTCACTAGCCTTCTTAAGCCCCTTTTTTTTAATAATAAAACTGGCACCAATAAAAGCGCTAGAAGAGACTCTTAATTAGTTGGAATTAAACCTTCAAGTCCTCAAAAAGCTGTCACAAAAGAGAGGGGAAAAAAAAATTCAAGCACTGTACTTAAACAAGGTCAAAATCCCACATACTAGTTCTTATCTACAACACTATCAGTTTCTCTTTCAAAGGTAAAGAACATTATTGTACTCAATTATTGAAATTAGCCAATATGTTTCATTTCTAATCAATTTTTATTGTGGTTAATGCCCTATAGGTTATTGTACTCAATGATTGATTACATATTGTACCCAATATGTACGCATTAGAAATGAAACAAAACATCAACATTATTGTACTCAATTATTGAAATTAATGCAAATTTATTGTGGTTAGCAATTATTGCATTGGCATTAACAGAAATTAGATTCCTGTACCTGTAAATCCTTCAGATTACCAACAAATTCTCAAGGTACTAAGAAATTATTGCCTTGGCAGGAAATGTCAGCCTATGTGATGCACGAACAATAGAAAAGGACAATGGAAAAATACGGAAAAAAAAAAGATTTTTGATTGAGAAATCACACAGATTCTCAGAATTTTAATAAAGTTTTTAATTCTCAAAATTCACTAAACTTCCATAAACCATGACGGCTATCTTAAATAGCTAATACTGAAAACCTATAAAGAGAAAATACATAAAGTTTCCAAAATAACCATAAAACTGCTAAAAATAACAAAGAATGGTCCAAAAGTCCATATGTGACACCCCGTCGAATACTGTACCTGAACAACATGCGACGGAGTGCCCGCCGCGGATGCCTACCGCACCCGCAAGGCTTAGAACCACTCATTTTACGAATTACTGTTAATTATACACAATTAATATACGTGTCAATTATAAATTTATAACTAATAACTTCAATATGAATTAAATCCTACAAGGTCTGGTAAATATAGGTTGCTAACCACAGTATCCAATGGCTCGCTACTCGTCCTGCTGTCCAGCACTTGACCTGAAACCTGGAACCCACAACCAATCGTGGAAAACAATGCAAAAGCACGGAATGAGATAAATAAAATTTATCTCAGTACGGTATTCAGTTCCAGCCACTTGAGTTTTGATTATCATGTGTTGGAACTAAATACAAGACTGAGTCAAACCAAATCCAAATCAAATTTCATTTCTTTTTATTTCAAATAACATTAAAACTAGACTTTCGATCAAGCAATGCAATTAGACAAAGAAATTCAATACTATTCAAAATCCTTTAAAATTCAGAATATACCAATTGTCATTTCAATTCCTTAGAAAAAAAAATAATTAATCGTTATATATCAATTACCGTGTAAAAACATTCACCTCTTGTTCAAAGCAGAATAGCAATGTCAAAATTAATTAAATCAATGCAATATGCAATGTGAGCTCGGCATCAATTCCATAACAATTCAAATGTCAATGTATAGCAAAAGCCGACTCAATTGGTTGGGCAATTACCTAATATGCAAGTCTGGTTTATCACAAGTCAATCATTTCAGTCATTTCCTTCAGATACCGCGAACCACCCTATAGATGGATGCCAACGGCCAATTCAATTCATACATAATTCAATCAATTTAAATCATCAAAATGTACAAGCAAGCTGAGAACACTCACACTCCGGTCCATTCCAGACTAGACCTACTGAGTCCCGGTACATAAGCGCTTATTACACGGTGCTTGGTAGGATGGGTCATGACTCCACCTCCAAACATTACGAGTGTCTATCTCAACCACACAAGCTGTACTTCCTCAATCAAATCACATTTCAATCGGATACCATTCAATATGTCATTTTCCAACATTTCAATCGGATACCATTCAATATGCCACTTTCCAATCATACATCAATATACAATTTCACAAAATGATCTCATGAACAAAATTCCAATTATGAATTCAGAATGCATAATGATAATAATAACAATAATAATAATAAGCACAATCAAAACTTATGTCACATATAATTAAAACTCAAGTGAAATCCGTACCTGATAACACAATAACATCAGCTAGCCAACAATAATCATACAGACCCTCAGTTGTACCAGCCATATCCGGCTCGAAAACCTGCCCAGACTCTACATTAACAATACTAGGCTAAGTCCTTATTTAAGCAAGCAAACAATAACAATTCACATTCAACAAATTCGTAGATAAAGTGACGGATTTGATTTGTTCCTTTGATTACCTCATACAATTATAGTACACCTTATTAGTTGTACCAGTAGATTATTACAAACACTAAACAGTGGTTAACAATGTTAAAAATCAGCACACAACGGTAAAACAACAGCGCTGGACAAATTCTGGTACAACCAGTGAAGGGCATTTTTGACAGTTTACAAAATCCTTTTTATTTTACGAACGGCTGAACGGAATCAAATAAAAATTTAACTGTGAATGAAACATACTAGGACGTAACTCCTGTAAAAATTTCATAATTTTTGGACATACAGATTAATTATAATGAATTTTCGAAATCAGACAGAATCAAGTTTCAGAAATCTGTTCCAGCAAATCGTGTCAGAAAATGTCTGAAAGTTCAAGCCTCGAAACCCTTCAAATAACTATCTAAAAATTTTGTAAAAATTACAGGAGCTGCCTATGTATGTCTATTTTCATACCTAAAAGTTTCAAGTCTTAAATGCAAACAGAGAATAAATTAAAAATGAAAAACCACACTGGGGTCTGTCTGTTCCAGAAACTGATTTTCTAAAGTTGCCCTAGTTTCAAAAATCTTGTAAAAATACCAACCAATCTCAGAAAAATTCACTCTAGATACCAAAATTTTCATCTTGAAGTCTAGTTTCAAACAAAACTATTCTCACATCGAAATTCGAAACAGAATAACAACAGTTACTTAAAGACTGATGCAAGGTCACAGCGGTAACAGAAAAACTGCAAATGACTTTATTCAATTTGGCCCTTTGAAATTAATTTGAGTAACAAAAGGGTAGAAATCTAATACAATCAACAAATTTACTTACTCAGTAAGTGTAACGAGTTAGAAGTTTGCAAGAAAAATCGGAAGAGACCTTCCCGGATTTGATTTCCGAAAAACTTCCATCGAAAAATACGACGAGAAGAGGCCTCCAATTGACGATCCAAAGGTAGATAATAAGAGAGGGTGGTGAGACGAACGCGAAGGTACTTTGATCCGGTGAAACGATGGAGGAGTGGAGATTGGATTTGTGGGGAGGTTTCGATTTTTTTTTGAGAAAGAGAGGTGCTGCCTCTCTGTTGGAGCCGAAAGGGAAAGACAGAGAGAGAGGAAAAAATAAAGGGGTCGGCTCCCACTTTTTTACCATTCCGATTTTTTTTTTTTTTTTTTTTTTTTACAAACTAAGGTCTCATCCATTAAATCAAAAATGCATATTTTCTTGCATAAAAAAAAATTATACAACGTAATAAATATAGTTAAACTCTTTATAATGCAAAATAGAACTTTAGAAATTTTCATATTTCTATTTCAGAATAACAGTAAGTTCAAAATTTAATTTCATGCAAAGAAATTGCTCACAGTAAAACTAAGTGCACCCAAATTTATAATAAAAAAAATAATTTCAGAAACATTAAAATTTCGGGTGTCACATTCTTCCCCCCTTAAAACAATTTCGACCTCGAAATTTATCTAAATACATAGCATTCATACAGTCAATAATACAATCAGATGGAATGAACATATTATGCAACAATTATCAAGCAATTTCAAATTAATGCAATGCAAAATGAGCTCGACATTTTATTCAATTCGAAATTAAAATACTACTAATAATACTAGAATATCGGCCCAACCTCGGTGAATTAAATGCAAGCATGACAATCCTAAGTCACAATCAGAGATCAATCAATTCAGAGTCAGATATCGCGAGTCTCTTTTTCAGAGAGCTTCCAGCGATTACAGATTTTCGAATACCGTGAATCACCTCCAAACAGGGTTGCCAACGGTCATTCAATTCCCTTTACAATTCAGACAATTCCATATCATAACATCATAACAATTCAAATAATAAAGTACTATAAGCAGAGAATACTACCACTCCTTACGTTATCATTTAAAAAAAAACAAAATCTTTCAATTCTTGTAACTAATAACATTTTGAAATATCCAGTTCTTTTCTTATCTTTTAGGAAGCACGGTAATATCAAAATTATTATTGGCTGCCTTGGTGATCAGTCAAGGAAGTAAGAATAATTCTGGTATTATTGAGATTCAATTAACAAGTCAGATGATCAGTCAGCTTGTTTGATCCTTGTGCCAACAAAAGATAAGATTTTTACTCAACTAAGCCACTGAAGCTTTAAAATAACTCAAATCTATTTTTTTTTGAAGTTCTTATCAACATGAATTGCTTACAACTTATGTAAAAACCTCATGCAAAATATATATCTTTACATCTTTAGTAATAGCAAAACTACATTTTCAAAATATCAATGGAGTGTTTATGCAACTGCACCAAGAAAACTAGAATTTAATAAATTCCAAATTTTCCATACAAGATCATTATGTTATCTTAATTCAAACTATGCACGATAAAATGATTTATGAAAATCAAATTTATGCTCCCTTTAACTAAAATGAGTCGTACTCGACAAACAATGTTCACCAAAGAGTATATTTAAATATAATAGAAAATATCATCTTGAGTTGTGACTTTAACTTGAAATTATAACATATCACACCAAATTTTTAGAACCAACATATACAGTCAAACTATCAAATAGTTTCGAACCACCTCATATAAAATATTAAACTATGAATTCAAATATATATTATAGTTTAAAACTATGCAATATAAGCATCCAACTTAATTCAACTATTCGACACGCAAAAAGAACAATCTTTGAGGAAAGTTTTCAAGAATCCAATTTTATTGCTAAAGTAAGCACTAGAGCAACATGGTAATCAAATATAAAACAATCAATCAATATATATTTACTAGTATATATACAAATACAAAGGATCATTAGTACATCATATCACAGTTATAAATAAGTCAAACAAATTTTAAATCTACCGTCACAAAAACTATGAAATAAAATCTACTTATAAGAACAACCCATTAGACTTACCCCACTCACGTGTTCTATTGGCCTGGTTCGGTTGCTAAACCATTCTCTGATACCACCTGTGACACCCCGTCGAATACTGTACCTGAACAACATGCGACGGAGTGCCCGCCGCGGATGCCTACCGCACCCGCAAGGCTTAGAACCACTCATTTTACGAATTACTGTTAATTATACACAATTAATATACGTGTCAATTATAAATTTATAACTAATAACTTCAATATGAATTAAATCCTACAAGGTCTGGTAAATATAGGTTGCTAACCACAGTATCCAATGGCTCGCTACTCGTCCTGCTGTCCAGCACTTGACCTGAAACCTGGAACCCACAACCAATCGTGGAAAACAATGCAAAAGCACGGAATGAGATAAATAAAATTTATCTCAGTACGGTATTCAGTTCCAGCCACTTGAGTTTTGATTATCATGTGTTGGAACTAAATACAAGACTGAGTCAAACCAAATCCAAATCAAATTTCATTTCTTTTTATTTCAAATAACATTAAAACTAGACTTTCGATCAAGCAATGCAATTAGACAAAGAAATTCAATACTATTCAAAATCCTTTAAAATTCAGAATATACCAATTGTCATTTCAATTCCTTAGAAAAAAAAATAATTAATCGTTATATATCAATTACCGTGTAAAAACATTCACCTCTTGTTCAAAGCAGAATAGCAATGTCAAAATTAATTAAATCAATGCAATATGCAATGTGAGCTCGGCATCAATTCCATAACAATTCAAATGTCAATGTATAGCAAAAGCCGACTCAATTGGTTGGGCAATTACCTAATATGCAAGTCTGGTTTATCACAAGTCAATCATTTCAGTCATTTCCTTCAGATACCGCGAACCACCCTATAGATGGATGCCAACGGCCAATTCAATTCATACATAATTTAATCAATTTAAATCATCAAAATGTACAAGCAAGCTGGGAACACTCACACTCCGGTCCATTCCAGACTAGACCTACTGAGTCCCGGTACATAAGCGCTTATTACACGGTGCTTGGTAGGATGGGTCATGACTCCACCTCCAAACATTACGAGTGTCTATCTCAACCACACAAGCTGTACTTCCTCAATCAAATCACATTTCAATCGGATACCATTCAATATGTCATTTTCCAACATTTCAATCGGATACCATTCAATATGCCACTTTCCAATCATACATCAATATACAATTTCACAAAATGATCTCATGAACAAAATTCCAATTATGAATTCAGAATGCATAATGATAATAATAACAATAATAATAATAAGCACAATCAAAACTTATGTCACATATAATTAAAACTCAAGTGAAATCCGTACCTGATAACACAATAACATCAGCTAGCCAACAATAATCATACAGACCCTCAGTTGTACCAGCCATATCCGGCTCGAAAACCTGCCCAGACTCTACATTAACAATACTAGGCTAAGTCCTTATTTAAGCAAGCAAACAATAACAATTCACATTCAACAAATTCGTAGATAAAGTGACGGATTTGATTTGTTCCTTTGATTACCTCATACAATTATAGTACACCTTATTAGTTGTACCAGTAGATTATTACAAACACTAAACAGTGGTTAACAATGTTAAAAATCAGCACACAACGGTAAAACAACAGCGCTGGACAAATTCTGGTACAACCAGTGAAGGGCATTTTTGACAGTTTACAAAATCCTTTTTATTTTACGAACGGCTGAACGGAATCAAATAAAAATTTAACTGTGAATGAAACATACTAGGACGTAACTCCTGTAAAAATTTCATAATTTTTGGACATACAGATTAATTATAATGAATTTTCGAAATCAGACAGAATCAAGTTTCAGAAATCTGTTCCAGCAAATCGTGTCAGAAAATGTCTGAAAGTTCAAGCCTCGAAACCCTTCAAATAACTATCTAAAAATTTTGTAAAAATTACAGGAGCTGCCTATGTATGTCTATTTTCATACCTAAAAGTTTCAAGTCTTAAATGCAAACAGAGAATAAATTAAAAATGAAAAACCACACTGGGGTCTGTCTGTTCCAGAAACTGATTTTCTAAAGTTGCCCTAGTTTCAAAAATCTTGTAAAAATACCAACCAATCTCAGAAAAATTCACTCTAGATACCAAAATTTTCATCTTGAAGTCTAGTTTCAAACAAAACTATTCTCACATCGAAATTCGAAACAGAATAACAACAGTTACTTAAAGACTGATGCAAGGTCACAGCGGTAACAGAAAAACTGCAAATGACTTTATTCAATTTGGCCCTTTGAAATTAATTTGAGTAACAAAAGGGTAGAAATCTAATACAATCAACAAATTTACTTACTCAGTAAGTGTAACGAGTTAGAAGTTTGCAAGAAAAATCGGAAGAGACCTTCCCGGATTTGATTTCCGAAAAACTTCCATCGAAAAATACGACGAGAAGAGGCCTCCAATTGACGATCCAAAGGTAGATAATAAGAGAGGGTGGTGAGACGAACGCGAAGGTACTTTGATCCGGTGAAACGATGGAGGAGTGGAGATTGGATTTGTGGGGAGGTTTCGATTTTTTTTGAGAAAGAGAGGTGCTGCCTCTCTGTTGGAGCCGAAAGGGAAAGACAGAGAGAGAGGAAAAAATAAAGGGGTCGGCTCCCACTTTTTTACCATTCCGATTTTTTTTTTTTTTTTTTTTTTTTACAAACTAAGGTCTCATCCATTAAATCAAAAATGCATATTTTCTTGCATAAAAAAAAATTATACAACGTAATAAATATAGTTAAACTCTTTATAATGCAAAATAGAACTTTAGAAATTTTCATATTTCTATTTCAGAATAACAGTAAGTTCAAAATTTAATTTCATGCAAAGAAATTGCTCACAGTAAAACTAAGTGCACCCAAATTTATAATAAAAAAAATAATTTCAGAAACATTAAAATTTCGGGTGTCACACCATAAAAGAAGACTCAGATCGCGAATCGGAGCTGACGAGTTGACCAAAACGGGTCGGGCTTTGAGTCACGGATCTCCTGTCAAAATTTCGGCTAAATCCGACGGTTGGATTAAAAGTTACACCCATTTTATTGAAGTGTGCGCATGACCTTATTGCATCACTATGCCACACATCACTAGTACGTTGTACCATCAACACGAACCATATTTGTAGTGCCAGCATTTTCTAAGGCAAATAGTGCTTGTACCAGTTTTTAACAGAGCATTAATGTTCCGTTTGGATTCTATTTGGGGAGAAGGGAAAAAGAGAAAAAGGGAATAAATTTATTATAAACAATCCAAATTCTTCACAAAGTTACACACTTCTCAATACTTATTCCCACTTCTTCCCTTCTTCCCACACCTTATCCAAACGGAGCCTAAGGGATGGGCAAGTTGTTAAAAGGGCTTTAAGAAATGAATGGTCAGTTGCTAATAGATTATCTGGAGAATATTGTCCTCTAATTTTTAGGCTACTATTTCTGTCACTACTCTGTGCATATGATTTATTTGTAGAAATGCCCCAGTAAGATTTTTCAGATTTACTATTTTCCTTTTGTTTCGTTCGCCACATGCTAACATTTCCATATGTACATACTTATTTGAGTTACTTCATTTTAGTTATATAAAAGATATGGGCATGATCCTTGTTTTTCATCAAAAAAAAGAAAAAAAAAAGGAAAAAAAAAAAGATTTTTCAGATTTTATCTTTGTATCTATTTCGCTGTTTTGCGACTCCTCTATGTACAAATGTAAATCCATCCATTTTAGCACAGAGATTAAATGCACACAAGACATGCCAAACGAGTCGTGCTATTCATTGGCTCGTTGCTGCTCTGTACCGGCACACGTTTCATGTCATGGTAGAGTGTTTCAGGCAATATGCCGTATTTCTTTTACAACTGAAAGGGACAAAATGTAAAGTAACTAAGTGAGGGACGTGAGACAAAATTATTAAAACGTTGATTTTATTCAGTCGACTTACGACTTTACAAATTAGATAAGTAAAAAATAAAAAATGGAAATTGACTCACAACATGTCAAATAGAAGTCTGCTGTATATATCACAGGCTCATATGTTGTGTTTAAACAAGGGCGAGTGCATTCAGTAGGGATGCATTCCTATTGTGATAACCAAAAAAAAAAAAAAAAAAAAAAAAAAAAAAAAAAAAAAAAAAATCGGAAAATAAAAAGGTGACCTCTCTCTCTCTCTCCCTGTGCGCAAACCAAACCAGAGAGAGACACCTCTCTTTCGAAACAAAACCGAAGCCCCCCCAAATCCATCCACCTCTATTTCTCCACCATTTCACCGGATCGAAGTATCCACGCGTTCGCCTCACCGCCCTCTCGCACTATCTACTTTCGGACCGCCGATTGGAGGCCCTCTCCTTGTCGTATTTCTCGACGGAAGTTTTTCGAAAATCGAAGCGAACTCGTCGGTTTTGGCCGCCGTTCGACCTGGAGCACTCTGGGGTCCTCTCCATCGATTTCCAAGTAGTCTTGCGAAGTTCTTTCGAGGATTAAGTGGCGAAAATCGAGGAATGACGAATTCGGCTCTTTTTCTCGCGCCACCGGTCTTTGACCGAAATTGAGTGAGTAATCTCTTTGGATTAGTTCTATATTGTTATTCCTTGCTATTTTCTTGATTGAATTGCAAATTTTAATTGAGATGGAATGTGTATGAAATTTTTAGGGTTTATCGGGAAATTTATGAAATTTGATTGATATGTGCAATCTGAGTAATGCGAAATTGAGATGGATTGAATACTTGTATGTGATGATTTATATGTGAGGATTTTATGCATAATAGGAATTGCTAAGCATAGTTAAGAATATGACATTATTTTAAATTAAGTATCGCATTTAGTTTTGATATAAATAGATGCATGTATATAAAGGGTAAATATGAGATTTTGCTTGTCATCCATTTTATTGGATAATTATTACTTATATTGCAATATTGACCTCTTTGGGTTTAAGGGTTATTTTGGTAAAAAGAGATCATATTGGGTTTGGATTAGAATTTTGACATTAAACCCTAATTTTTGGTCATATCATGCATGCATTTTTGCATATTAGAATTAGTGATACTTATTATAATTGATTGGAAAACTAAATACAATAGTTTTTACTAAATGTTGCATTAGCTTTTGCATAAGTGTTGCATGTGAGATTAGAGGTATATTAAATTGTACCAATTGAGTTGCATGGCATGACATGGTCATTTAACACTTTAGGTTTAAAAGAATAATTAACAAGTAAAAGTATGTATATTAGTTAAGTGTTGTATTGCATAATCTAAATGTTAAAGGAGAAGTTTAATAAAACAAGTTTGCATGCTCTTGACTTAGGTTTTAAAAGTATAGCTTATATGTTGACATAGATACTAATGCATGGCATAATCATGATGCATGGTAGCATAGTTTATAACCTAATTGATAAAGATTATAAGTAGCATAACTTGAGTGTTATAAAAATTAAAAAGAAATTTATATTTGTTTTAAAGTCAGGTTATTATGAGTCGGAATTTAGAAACAACTTGCTTATTGGAGGATTTGTTGAATAAGTGATTTCTTGCTTGCTTATGCTTTGGATTTTGCTTGCAGTATAAGGTACGGATTTCACTTGAGTTTTAATTATATGTGACATAAGTTTTGATTGTGCTTATTATTATTATTGTTATTATTATCATTATGCATTCTGAATTCATAATTGGAATTTTGTTCATGAGATCATTTTGTGAAATTGTATATTGATGCATGATTGGAAAGTGGCATATTGAATGGTATCCGATTGAAATGTTGGAAAATGGCATAATGAATGGTATCCGATTGAAATGTGATTTGATTGAGGAAGTACAGCTTGTGTGGTTGAGATAGACACTCGTAATGTTTGGAGGTGGAGTCATGACCCATCCTACCAAGCACCGTGTAATAAGCGCTTATGTACCGGGACTCAGTAGGTCTAGTCTGGAATGGACCGGAGTGTGAGTGTTCCCAGCTTGCTTGTACATTTTGATGATTTAATTGATTGAATTATGTATGAATTGAATTGGCCGTTGGCATCCATCTATAGGGTGGTTCGCGGTATCTGAAGGAAATGACTGAAATGATTGACTTGTGATAAACCAGACTTGCATATTAGGTAATTGCCCAACCAAATGAGTCGGCTTTTGCTATAAATTGATATTTGAATTGTTATGGAATTGATGCCGAGCTCACATTGCATATTGCATTGATTTAATTAATTTTGACATTGCTATTCTGATTTGAACAAGAGGTGAATGTTTTTACATGATAATTGATACATAACGATTAATTGTTTTTCTAAGGAATTGAATTGACAGTTGGAATATTCTGAATTTTAAATGATTTTGAATAATACTGAATTTATTGGTCTAATTGCATCGTTTGATCAAAAAATCGAGTTTTAATGTTATTTGAAATAAAAAGAAATGAAATTTGATTTGGAATTGATTTGACTCAGTCTTGTATTTAGTTCCAACACATGATAATCAAAACTCAAGTGGCTGGAACTGAATACCGTACTGAGATAAATTTTATTTATCTCATTCCGTGCTTTTTGCATTGTTTTCCACTATTGGTTGTGGGTTCCAGGTTTCAGATCAAGTGCTGGACTGCAAGACGAGTAGCGGACCATTGGATATTGTGGTTAGTAATCCAAAAATACCAGACATTTATAGGATTTACTTTATATTTAAGTAATTAATTATAAATTTCTAATTAATCGGTATATTATTTGAGTAGAATCAATATTAATTGGTAAATTAAGTATTAGTAAGCCTTGCGGGTGCAGTAGGCATCCGCGGCGGGCACTCCATCGTGTATTGTCCAGTTACAGTATTCGACGGGGTGTCACAGATGGTATCAGAGAATGGTTTAGCAACCAAACCAGACTAATAGATTGCGTGAGTGAGATACGTCTAAAGGATTGTTTTGTAAGTAAGTTTGATTTCTTACTAATTGTGCTAGCAGATTAATATTTGTCCAACTTATTTATAAGTGTGATAGTATACAGATGCTGTGTATTTGTATATATCTAATATATTAATTGTTTATAGTTGTTTGATTATTTTATATATGTGTTGTAATTTTAAAAGATATGTTTTATAGGTTGCAATAATTTTTGTGGATGAAATTAATAGAGCTTATTTTCTAATGTTTGAAATGTAAAGTGATTTTGATAAGCGCACAAAAAGTTGGTATGGCAAGTTAAAGTATTTTGTTTATTATAGTTAGCATGTTCTGTTATATTAATGCTTGGTTGGAATATTAAGGATTTCTGAATTTACTATAGTATGCACAAACTTTTGGAACTTATTTGAGTAAAGATTTTCTTATCTTTTGTTGGCACAAGGATCAAACAAGCTGACTGATCATCTGACTTGTTAATTGAATCTCAATAATACCAGAATTATTTTTACTTCCTTGACTGATCACCAAGGCAGCCAAGAATAATTTTGATATTACTGTGCTTCCTGAAAGATAAGAAAATAACTGGATATTTCAAAATGTTACTAGTTACAAGAATTGAAAGATTTGTTTTTTTTTATGATAACGTAAGGAGTGGTAGTATTCTCTGCTTGTAGTGTTTGGTTATTTGAATTGTTATGATGATATGATACGGAATTGTCTGAATTGTAAAGGGAATTGAATTGACCATTGGCAACCCTCTTTAGAGGTGATTCACGGTATCCGAATATCTGTAATCGCTGGTTTCTCTCTGAGAAAGAGACTCGCGATATATGACTTTGAATTGATTGATCTTTGATTGTGACTTAGGATTGTCATGCTTGCATTTAAGTACCGAGATTGGGCCGACATTCTTGTATTATCATTAGTATTCTAATTTGAATTGAATAAAATGTCGGGCTGAGTTGCATTGCATAAATCGGTAATTGTTGCATAATATGTTTGTACTATTTGATTGTATTATGGATTGTATGATTGCTATGTATTTCGATAAATTTCGAGGTCGAAATTTTTTTATAAGGAGGGAAGAATGTGATAACCAAAAAAAAAAAAAAAAAAAAAAAAAAATCGGAAAATAAAAAGGTGACCTGTCTCTCTCTCTCTCCCTGTGCGCAAACCAAACCAGAGAGAGACACCTCTCTTTCGAAACAAAACCGAAGCCCCCCCCCAAATCCATCCACCTCTATTTCTCCACCATTTCACCGGATCGAAGTATCCACGCGTTCGCCACACCGCCCTCTCGCACTATCTACTTTCGGACCGCCGATTGGAGGCCTCTCCTTGTCGTATTTCTCGACGGAAGTTTTTCGAAAATCGAAGCGAACTCGTCGGTTTTGGCCGCCGTTCGACCTGGAGCACTCTGGGGTCCTCTCCATCGATTTCCAAGTAGTCTTGCGAAGTTCTTTCGAGGATTAAGTGGCGAAAATCGAGGAATGACGAATTCGGCTCTTTTTCTCGCGCCACCGGTCTTTGACCGAAATTGAGTGAGTAATCTCTTTGGATTAGTTCTATATTGTTATTCCTTGCTATTTTCTTGATTGAATTGCAAATTTTAATTGAGATGGAATGTGTATGAAATTTTTAGGGTTTATCGGGAAATTTATGAAATTTGATTGATATGTGCAATCTGAGTAATGCGAAATTGAGATGGATTGAATACTTGTATGTGATGATTTATATGTGAGGATTTTATGCATAATAGGAATTGCTAAGCATAGTTAAGAATATGACATTATTTTAAATTAAGTATCGCATTTAGTTTTGATATAAATAGATGCATGTATATAAAGGGTAAATATGAGATTTTGCTTGTCATCCATTTTATTGGATAATTATTACTTATATTGCAATATTGACCTCTTTGGGTTTAAGGGTTATTTTGGTAAAAAGAGATCATATTGGGTTTGGATTAGAATTTTGACATTAAACCCTAATTTTTGGTCATATCATGCATGCATTTTTGCATATTAGAATTAGTGATACTTATTATAATTGATTGGAAAACTAAATACAATAGTTTTTACTAAATGTTGCATTAGCTTTTGCATAAGTGTTGCATGTGAGATTAGAGGTATATTAAATTGTACCAATTGAGTTGCATGGCATGACATGGTCATTTAACACTTTAGGTTTAAAAGAATAATTAACAAGTAAAAGTATGTATATTAGTTAAGTGTTGTATTGCATAATCTAAATGTTAAAGGAGAAGTTTAATAAAACAAGTTTGCATGCTCTTGACTTAGGTTTTAAAAGTATAGCTTATATGTTGACATAGATACTAATGCATGGCATAATCATGATGCATGGTAGCATAGTTTATAACCTAATTGATAAAGATTATAAGTAGCATAACTTGAGTGTTATAAAAATTAAAAAGAAATTTATATTTGTTTTAAAGTCAGGTTATTATGAGTCGGAATTTAGAAACAACTTGCTTATTGGAGGATTTGTTGAATAAGTGATTTCTTGCTTGCTTATGCTTTGGATTTTGCTTGCAGTATAAGGTACGGATTTCACTTGAGTTTTAATTATATGTGACATAAGTTTTGATTGTGCTTATTATTATTATTGTTATTATTATCATTATGCATTCTGAATTCATAATTGGAATTTTGTTCATGAGATCATTTTGTGAAATTGTATATTGATGCATGATTGGAAAGTGGCATATTGAATGGTATCCGATTGAAATGTTGGAAAATGGCATAATGAATGGTATCCGATTGAAATGTGATTTGATTGAGGAAGTACAGCTTGTGTGGTTGAGATAGACACTCGTAATGTTTGGAGGTGGAGTCATGACCCATCCTACCAAGCACCGTGTAATAAGCGCTTATGTACCGGGACTCAGTAGGTCTAGTCTGGAATGGACCGGAGTGTGAGTGTTCCCAGCTTGCTTGTACATTTTGATGATTTAATTGATTGAATTATGTATGAATTGAATTGGCCGTTGGCATCCATCTATAGGGTGGTTCGCGGTATCTGAAGGAAATGACTGAAATGATTGACTTGTGATAAACCAGACTTGCATATTAGGTAATTGCCCAACCAAATGAGTCGGCTTTTGCTATAAATTGATATTTGAATTGTTATGGAATTGATGCCGAGCTCACATTGCATATTGCATTGATTTAATTAATTTTGACATTGCTATTCTGATTTGAACAAGAGGTGAATGTTTTTACATGATAATTGATACATAACGATTAATTGTTTTTCTAAGGAATTGAATTGACAGTTGGAATATTCTGAATTTTAAATGATTTTGAATAATACTGAATTTATTGGTCTAATTGCATCGTTTGATCAAAAAATCGAGTTTTAATGTTATTTGAAATAAAAAGAAATGAAATTTGATTTGGAATTGATTTGACTCAGTCTTGTATTTAGTTCCAACACATGATAATCAAAACTCAAGTGGCTGGAACTGAATACCGTACTGAGATAAATTTTATTTATCTCATTCCGTGCTTTTTGCATTGTTTTCCACTATTGGTTGTGGGTTCCAGGTTTCAGATCAAGTGCTGGACTGCAAGACGAGTAGCGGACCATTGGATATTGTGGTTAGTAATCCAAAAATACCAGACCTTTATAGGATTTACTTTATATTTAAGTAATTAATTATAAATTTCTAATTAATCGGTATATTATTTGAGTAGAATCAATATTAATTGGTAAATTAAGTATTAGTAAGCCTTGCGGGTGCAGTAGGCATCCGCGGCGGGCACTCCATCGTGTATTGTCCAGTTACAGTATTCGACGGGGTGTCACACCTATGAAGCGCATGACCCTTGTCATGCTGAGGCAGTAGCCTTACATAAAGCCATGAGTTATGCGTGCGAGTTACAAGTGCCTGGTTCTATTAGAATTGAGTTCTTTTCTGATTGTCTCAATCTGGTGGAGGCAGTAAATCAGCAAGACAACCTATTTATACCATCTTGGAGGGCAGCTGGTACAGTCAATGCCATCATTCAGAGTTTGGAGAAAAGGGGACAGGTGATGCTGGTAAGACATGTAAGGAGGCAAGCAATAAGCATGGCGAATGATCTAGCGATTCTGGCTAGAAGGAATCAGGTTGATTATGATGGTGATCCACATATGGCATGCCAGCAAGTAGTAAAAGTGGATGAGGTTATTGATGACCGTTTCTTCCAAAGGGTGCCACGAGAACCACCTTAATTATTTTTTCTTTGTTCCTTTTACTGGTGCAGTAGGTTAGCTGTGGGAGTAAGGGCATTTATTTTCAGCTTTTTATCTTTTTGCTGTTCTTTCTGGATGAGCTAACGATTTGTGTAGGGTAGTATTACTTAATTTGCACCAGTCTGTTGTAAAAGAAAACAATGTATCTCGTGTATTTATGTTTCAATGCATTGCAACCTACGGGTTTTTATCAAAAAAAAAAAAAGCATGTCGAATTAATCTGTTGGTAATTAGTAATAAGATTATAGGCGCAAACAACTTAAGCATGCCAAATTATGTTTGTTATAAATTTATTATTTACTTTGTTATCACGATTCACGATGCCACCTGACCCATTTTTTTGCAAAACCCTAAAATAAATTGAGAGTCAAACCTCCCAACTTATTTTTAAATTAAATATCTATAAAAGACTCCAGCCGAATTTTGAAACTACAATTTGTCAATTTGACCCGTTAAAGATCCAGATTAAAAAGCGTGCACTGCGATATAATGCAATTGATATATACGGACTCGACTCCTATATTGCGCTATAAAAAGAAAAAAAAATTACTAATTAATAGGTTACAGAATCGAACCATGAATTGAAAGCATTTTGTTTGAAAACGACAATATTTATATTTTTAATCGACAGAGTTTAGAAACAGAAAGCACTCCAAAAGAACACGGCACATGAGATCTGATTGTGCGTGAGATGCATCACAGGCCCTCTGGGTGGGGCGAGTATCCTCTGGACGTCTGTTGATCCGAGCCGTCCAATTTAATCTTAACGGTCATATTTTTTCGGGCCTATCAATCTTGATATCATGCACGGGACATCTATAGCCGTTGAGATTAAATCAGACGGCTGAGATCGAAAAACATCCATAGATGGCCATCCAGAGGATGCAGTTCCCTCTAGTGGGAGTCGGATCCTCTGGTCGTTTTTTACAAACGACCACCTGGTCGTTTTCGATCTGGACCGTCTGATTTAATCTGAACAATTAACATTTTTTCGGGCCTATCAATCGTGGTACTAGCACGGGGCATCCATAGCCATTAAGATTAAATCAGACGGTCCAGATCTAAAAACGACCAGAGAATCTCTCTGGTCTGCCGACCAGAGGATCTGGTTCCCCCTCTGGTGTGACCCTCTGGTGTGACGTAATCCGGACCATCCGATCTGTTCCAATATTCGTGCAAATGAAGAGTCGCAGTTAAATTTTTCCGGTCCGTCTGTTTTTCTCTCCGTTTCCTTCGCGCTCTCTTCATTTCCTCTCTCTCTCTCTCAAATCGAAATAGATTGAGAGACGAGCGCCTCCTCAAAACCTACTAAGTGTGAGAGTGGATGGGAGCAGAAATCGCCTCCTGAAATCGCCTTCCTCCCTCTCTTTGGAATCGCCTCCTGACAGAGCCTCTCTCCCTCTCTTTAAAATCGGCTCTTGAAACCCTAGAAGAAATCTGACAAGCTCCATTCCGACCTCTGGCGAGTCCAAGTTTTCTTGAAATCGGCTCCTTAAACCAGGTTTTCTTTCTCTCAAACTCAAACTGTTAGTGATTCCTTGATTTTTCTCGAGTTGCCTTTGATCTCAACCATATTTTTTGTGTAAATATTAACCGTTAGCAATTCGTTGATTTGCTTAAATCTTTGTTTCTATTATCTAATCGAGCTTAAACCTTTGCTTAACTGTCTAAAGGGTTATCACCAAAATCACCTAGTAGCATTGTACACATCAGCAATTGAACTGCTTGCTTCCTCTTGTCACAACTCTCAATTAGTTATTTCTGGAATTTGATACTAATACATAAATGTATGTCGGCCAGTAAGAAGTATCAAGAGGAAGCAGTTATTATCCATCTTATCCTGACAAGACTTATCTTTTCACTTCTCATTCATTAATGTATGTCAGCCAGTAAAAAGTAGCAAGAGAAATGGTAATTAAGAAGAAAAGCAGGTCCATCAGTAGGACAAGTACAGACTTGACTTTTTTTTTTTTGAGTAATAAGCCCATAGGCATTCAACATTAAATAAAAACAAAGTCTTACAATAATATTACATCTAACACTCTGCATAATTAATAAAAATACCATAAATACTAGATAACAGACCTAGAAATAAAAAAATTTTAAAAAATGAAAATTTAACAGAAAGTAGGGGCCAAATTGTAAAATTCTCTTGATATGTAAAGCCCCTGAAGATTGAGAGCTAGACAAAAATGAAAATTTTCTCACCTCTGTTCCTTTTCCTTGCTTCTTTAGCCACTAAATCAACAGATTTTGTATGTTCTCTGGTAGCAAATTGTATATCTACACTTGCAGACAATAAGTGTAAACTGTTGTGGATATTTGCTACTATTTCTACACTTCGCCAGTTAGGAATTTTTGTGAGGTTACCACTTCTTAGACAATCAGTCAAGACTTTGCAATCAGAAAGAATGAGATGCTTTTCATTTGAGTTGTGTTGTATTTTTTCTAGGTGGTGAATGGCCATCTGGAGAGCCATTGCTTCTCCTGTGATGGGTGAATCAGCTTTATGTGACAGACTTGACTTTACTTAACAAGTACAGAATGGATTTGTGTTTAGTTAGCTTTCAATTGTGATGCTATGTTATTGGATTTCTGTATCATGTTGCTTGTGAATGTACCATGTTATGTGCAAAATTTAATGTATTAAATTTGATGGATCTGTACACGTTGCTTGTGTGATAAATTTATGTTACAAATTTACAATTTATGCCCTCTTCTCTGATTTCAAGTTGTCAGGTATCTTAGGCCTATTTCTATCCTTCTTTTATTTTTTCTTTATATCAGGATTTTTACTGGTAAACATCTTGATCAGAATTGAAACAATTATTATCTGTTATTCACCTTTAGAATTAATATTGTGACTTTGGGGTTGGACTTATCAAAATCTTTTGTGAGGTTTTTCAACGAGGTTCTGGCCATTTATGTTTGACCAATAATAGATGTTTAATTTTTGAACTGTAATTGAATGGTTCAATTATACTCGACAATTATTCAGCTAAGATCAATTACAAATCATAGCTTTATTTTTCATTGTTCTATATTTTCTTTATCTATATATAATTTCTAATTTGTCGCACAAATGGGCTGCCCCATAAGTTTTTCCTTGTGTTTGATTTCAGCTGAAGCCAGCACTTATTCGGGATCTGAATTCTCTATTGGCAAAAGCTTCTCTAATCAGAAAAACAAGAAGGTCGGTGCTAATGATATGGAGTGGCAAGAAAATGCTTGCCTTTATTCAATTAACAATTTTTTTTATTCGATTTAGATTTTGGGATATTTGAATGTGGTTTTAGACATCATTACAATTTTTTGACACTTGAATATTCAAGGCTATATAATCTCCTTTCTTGCTTGGTCTTACGAGATGCCGGAATTGCCCTGTATTGCTACAATTTTCACCTTTGGAAGTACATGAAAGTGAGGTCAACTTAATGAATTTTGCAGTTGAACTATTTTTATTTACTCACTAAATCTTCAAAAGAAATCCAATCAACTTGGTGTTAGCATGCTACTTGTAATATTGCTTCATTGGAGATGCTAATTGTCTTTCTCAGAGCCACAAATATGAAGCATGCCAGAATTATTCATTTCAGGTCATCATATCTACTAATCAATTTATAATTGTATGCAAATTTCTTTACTGTTTTTTAATTTGAAACCCTTGACTTTTTTTCTTTTGTGGAGATGGTGTAAATGAAGGACAGTTCAACCATATATTACTACACGGAATGAATGCCATTAGAAAGGTATTAACCCTGAATCAATTTCTTGTTTTCTTTTCTTCTAGCATTCTCTGGTCAAGTGTTTAGTACATTTCAGCTATTGTTTTGTTCAACTTATTGTAGCATGTCAGTCTTTGAACAGTATGTTTGTACAATCAAAATTGTAGACAACATCCAGGACCATGGAATAAACATGGTAAAAGCGAGTTTGTCATTTTAATTCTACTAACTTGATAAGTTCTTTTCTACTTTCCTAACACTCTGTTTGGATTGAAGGGAACAGACCGGAAGGAATGAGAGCGAAGGAAAATTTTCTGATTTTTCGTGTTTGGACGGCGAGGGAAATTCGCTGCGAGAAAATTTGTTTTCTTTGCTCGATTCCCTTCCAATACTAAATCGTTCCCCTCCGAATTGGGGTGTAGAGGAGGAAAGGAAAATTGAGGCGTTGAATCCTGCTTTGAAATTACAACAATGCCCTAATCAATACATAACCGTCTTCTAAATTTTATCATTTCCTTGACACGTTTGGCGTTTTTCCACAGATATCACTTATTTCTATAATATGAATTCTTATATGTATCATCAATTGTACTAACGAAATAGAGGAGATTACTGGAAATTGGAATAATTAAATACATAAACTGGTAGCTGAACCTTTTTACCTGTTTAGTTGGTTACTGGTGAAAATAAATTATTAGGATTTTAACCTATTGATTTTCTATTGAATAATTTTCGTGAGTTTATTGAAATATATGGATGGCAAAATATTTGTTATTATAAAATTAATTTTGTATTTTTCAACCAGGCTAGCTGTATTTCATCTCTTGTATCGACTATGGGAGCATCGAGATATTGTCTGACAAACATATACGGCTTTCATAGGAATCATCATTGTTTATTGTTTTTATTATAATAAATTATAAATTATTTCTAATTTCGTTTTTAGGTCATTTTCAGATTGTTGCCGATCTAAAAATTCCTGTATTTGTTACATAATATGGCGTTCTTGCCATTTTGATAATAAGTAATCTATTGTTTTTTCTGATCTTTAAATTTTAGCATTTCAATATTTCATAATCTAGAAGAGAAATTTAAGGTTATAATGGTCATTTGTGGTTAATTTATAGAATTTTACCTTTGCTTAATTAGATCAACCAAACAAGACAATTGAAGGAAAGAGAATTCTTTAATTTTCCTTCTCATTCCATCCCATCCCTTTCCCTTTTATATTTCTCTTCCCTTTCCATTCCCCACTTGGTAACCAAACACAGTGTAAATATTTCCCTGAAATTTAATAGGTCTTTATAATTGGAGGAGATGGTACGCAAAAAGGAGCAGCTGCCATATAATTCTAATGATCCAGGGGATATGGAAATTTATTCTGAAATTGATTTCTTTTAATGTCTGATAAACAAATTGTCTATTATGGAATGGGAATTGACAGCATTTAGTCGACCATGATTGATGATTAAAAGATATGATGATCATGCACCAAATCTTTGTGTTTACTTTATTTCATTTGATTCGCTGCACTTGATTACAAGGCGCCTGTACATTTGGGTCATATCTATGTACACATGAGACATTCTAAAATTATAGAGCTAAACTTGGAAAGGTATCAGTGGGTAGGAAATGAGTTTGATTTCAAAAGTGATTGAGGCTTCTATCCTTACTTTATTTGATATGATACAATTAATAATTTCCTTGTATTAAAAAGTAATATTTGAACAAAAATTAAAGCCTCTAATCATAAATGGAAATGTGGCTAATCAGATTATGTGGCTAATCAGATTATTTGACTTATTTTGGACTAGAGAGAATACAATGGTAAAGATGAACTTCACTTGGAACTCTATTTGAAATTAAAACATTCGACTTTTCAACATGAACAAACAGACTAGCTGAACTCGCTTTGTCATTTTATTTTTTTTGAAAAAAAAGAAATAAATAATCCATATGAATTCTTTTCATTTTTTATTTAAAAAAAAGTAAAATCCATTTGAAATTAAAGAATTCGAATTTTAAACATTAACGAACATACTAGCTGAACTCGCTTTGTCATTTTGTTTTTCTTTTTAAAAAAAGAAATAAATAATCCTGATGAATTCATTTCATTTTTTTATTTAAAAAAAATCCATTTGAAATTAAAGCATTCGACGTTTAAACATGAACGAACCGACTAGCTGAACTTGCTTTGTCAATTTTTTTAAAAAAAAAAAATAATCCATTTGAATTCTTTTCATTTTTTATTTTAAAAAAAAAGAAAATACAAAATCCATTTGAAATTAAAGCATTCGACTTTTAAAGATGAACAAACAGACTATCTGAACTAGCTTTGTCATTTTTTTTAAAAAGAAATAAATAATCCATATGAATTCTTTTCATTTTTTATTTAAATAAAAAGAAAAAAATACAATCCATTTGAAATTAAATCATTCGACTTTTAAACATGAACAAACAGACTCGCTTTGCCATTTTTTTTAAATAGAAATAAATAATCCATATGAATTCTTATCATTTTTTATTTAAATAAAAAGAAAAAACACAATCCATTTGAAATTAAAGCACTCAACTTTTAAACATGAACAAACAGACTAGCTGAACTCGCTTTGTCATTTTGTTTTTTTTTTCAAAAAAAACAAAGAAACAAATAGTCCATATGAATTCTTTTTATTTTTTGTTAAAAAAAAGGGAAAAAAACAAAATCCATTTGAATTTAAAGCATTTGACTTTTAAACATGAACGAACAGATTAGCTGAACTCGCTTTGTCATTTTATTTGTTTTTTAAAAAAAGAAATAAATAATTCATATGAATTTTTTTCATTTTTTTATTTTAGAAAATGAAAAAACAAAATCCATTTGAAATTAAAGCATTCGATTTTTAAACATGAACAAACAGACTAGTTGAACTCGCTTTGTCATTTTGTTTTTTTTCAAAAAAAAAAGAAATAAATAGTCCATATGAATTCTTTTTATTTTTTATTAAAAAAAAGAAAAAGTATAATCCATTTGAAATTAAAGCATTCGACTTTTAAACATTAACGAACAGACCAGCTGAACTCGCTTTGTCATTTTGTTTTTTTTTTTTAAAAAAATAAGTAAATAATCCATATTAATTATATTCAATTTTTATTTAAAAAAAAAAGAAAAAATAAAATCCATTTGAAATTAAAGCATTCTACTTTTAAATTTGACCGAACAGACTAGCCGAACTCACTTTGTCATTTTATTTTTTCTAAAAAAGAAATAAATAATCCATTTGAATTCTTTTCATTTTTTATTTAAAAAAGAAAAAATAAAATCCATTTGAAAATAAAGCATTCAACTTTTAAACATGAACGAACAGACTAGCTGAACTCACTTTGTCATTTTATTTTTTCTAAAAAAAAAGAAATAAATAGTCCATATGAATTTTTTTCATTTTTTATTTATTAAAAAGAAAAAGCAAAATCCATTTGAAATCAAAGCATTCGACTTTTAAACATGAACGAACTGGCTAGGTGAACTCGCTTTGTCATTTTGTTTTTTTCAAAAAAAAATAAATAGTTCATATGAAATCTTTTTATTTTTTCTTTAAAAAAATGAAAAAACAAAATCCATTTGAAATTAAAGCATTCGACTTTTAAACATGAACGAACAGACTAGCTGAACTCGCTTTGTCGTTTTGTTTTTTTTAAGGAAATAAATAATCCATATGAATTTTTTTTATTTAAAAAAATAAAAAAATAAAATCCATTTGAAATTAAAGCATTCGACTTGTAAATATAAACGAACAGATAGCTGAGAAGACAATCCCGCTTGCAGTGAAATTTCTACCACCTACAAAGACCGATGATTGGGGAAAAGATAGGTTAGAGAGTATGCATCTGATCACAAAATTCATTTCTTTTTAATTCTTTTTCTGTTTGTTCTGATCATCAAAATTCATTTGAAAATCATTTCTATTGAACTCTTTTCTATTGAAATGAATTGAACTCTCTTAAAATATCATTCCGATCAGACCCTATGTAAATATGGTACTATCTACGTGGAAAGCCTGACTCTGAAAAAAATAGAAACCATTGGTTTCTGAAGGAACAAAGAATGCCAAGCTGATTTGTAAAAAGAATATTTAATTTTTATTAATGTACGCATTCAATACTATTTTTGTCACACCCCGCGCCGACGCACCGACACACGGGGCGGGACGGTATTTTCTGCATCCATCCGACGGCCCGTCAACCTACGTCGCAAGCAGAAAAGGAACAAAACGGATGTCAGCTACAAAGCTCAGTAACCGGTTATTTAACGACGCAGCTTCTCTATATTAGTTAAATAAGCAAATTAAACATGACTGGATTAATCCACATAACAAGTCATACATTTCACGGCGATAATCGGGTCTAGATTAGTCATATCATGGTCATGTCTCCTAACCCAACTAGCTGGGCAGGCAGAAGGAGACCTATCCCTAACCCGAGGACAGGCAGAAGAGACGTATCTCTAACCCTGGACAAGCAGAAGGGAGTTTCAAATCCTCATACACAACAAATTCAGAATCCAGGTTCTAAATCCGATATCCAGCAAAACATACCACATACAAGCAAATACATGCAAGCAAAGCCAAGCGATAATCAAATTAAGCAATACGAAACTAATTATAGAGAAGTCCGATTACCTGACTGAGCGATCCATAACACAAGCAAATCGGAATGACTATAAGTTGCTAGGGCCGACTATTCAAAGCTAAGGCGGTATTCAAAGTTGCTAGGGAGAGAGAGAAACAGAAATGAAATACGAAATGAAATGAAATGAGGCTGGGGTCTATTTATAGTGGAGGTCTGGCTAAAATGGAAAATATTCTTAGATTACTTAATGGCTAAGTAAGCAGAAAGGAATTACTTAGCTGTTATTTCTGAAAATATTAATACTATTTATAAAGATAACTGAGCCTATTTATAAAAATATTAATTATCAGAAATTATTTATAAAAATAATGATTACTTAGTTACTAAAAATGTGGATAAGATCAAAGATATATTTTCAAAGTGGATAAGCATGGACATTTTTCAAATAGGATCTTAGAATTTGAAGTATTGCAAACAGGTCCTAAAATTCAGGGATGTCACAATTTTATTATACCTTAATGTAATATATCAATTTTCCACTTCAGCTATAGTATGGAATGATATTAATGTGGGATCATTTGTCTTTATTCTGTAGTATGGAATTGTATTATATTTTATATATTGCAATATACTTTCATTTTTATCTTGTATTACCTCTGTCACTTTCGAATTGTAATTATTATAATTATAACTTCAATTTTATCTTTTTTTTTTCACATTTGATTGTTTTAGGTGTATCATGAATTAAGCAAGAGTTTTTTCTTTTTACTCATATGTCCGAAGGTATTTCACGAATATTTATGATTCATCTGATAATAGAACTCCTAAAAGATTTTAACTATTTTGAAATATAACAAATAAAACATTGCTCGCACATCGAGCGGGCACTGCTGCTAGATTACCAGTCGTGAATTGATTAACGGTTCACTTGACATTTTTATAATTAGAACAGACCAGCTGGTACTTCGGTACTCCCTCGTTTTCAAACCGGCGCCAGCCTGGTTCAAAAGTCTACTCTCATCACGTCTTCATTCATGCTGAATTGCTGATACTCTTCGACAAAGACATATATTCGTGCGCCAGCGCCACTCTTGTTGCTTCAAGTTGATTTAAATTTATATAGGGCCACGTTAAAGTTTGAACCCTTCAAGCTGATTTTAAGTTTGTTCGGTTTTAATTGAAATAGTACGTTTTTAAAGTTCGTACGCTAATAATTGCGCCAATTCAAATCAACTATATATATATACTCAGTATATTGATAACAAAAATTTTTTTTAGATGCATATTTGCCTATTTGGTGAAGGTGCCTCCAAAGTTCTGAATCTCTTCCTTAATTATTTAGTAGGTATTCGATTCTTTCAACGAAAATATCTCTTATAAATGATTTAATTAATTTGGCTAACTAATTCATACCTAATTAATTTCTTTTTGAAGATAAATTGGGGTCAAGCCTCCCGACTTATTTTTAAATTAATTAATTAAATATCTATAAAAGACCCCCTATCCGGATTTCGATCCTGCGACTTCTCACTTGAGATGCATTGTTCTTTGTCACTAGACCAAGAGCTGGTTCTCATACCTAATTAATTAATCAATCAATATTGTGTGTTGATAGCCTGCAGTTCAATCAAATAGCTTACAGAGCCAAGATTATATCATAATTATGGCGTTGAGCTAAATCTCGAAGTTAACAATACAAATTAAGAATACCCCTTGGTCTAGTTAAAAAAGATAAGATCTAAATATTTTTTTTTAACAGCTCGGCCATGATATTATCTATTATTCATATTAGCCCTTAACATAATTATCTTGTTGAGTAATTATATATACGATTTCGAAACTGTCTTCTTTTATTAGTCAATTTGAATTGGTGTGTCCTTATATATTATGCACTCTTTATACTAAACTAAAATAACTTTTTTCCACGAAATCGTTCAATAAGTAGAAGGAAATTATCGAGCTATGCCCATCAAAACTGTCGAATATACTGGCCCTGAAAAAAAAAAAATATCGAATATATTAGTGATCCTATTAAGGCACAAAATGTTGTCGTGTACCTTTAAGTAAAACCTACGATAAGAATATTGAAATTCTGATGGGTGAATTGAAAACATAATGTGTGTGGTTGTACAGAAACAGAAAATAAACGCACCGCTCAGAGATATTGGAATTAAAAATATTTGGAATTTTGATAAACTTAATAACGATACACATTATTGATTATTAATTTAATAGACACTTTTTGGTATCCCCTGCTCGGGGTGCTCTATTTCAAAAAAAAAAAAAAATTAATAGACACTGCTATCTATAAAATTATTGTTGTCTTTTTTTTTAGCACCGATTTTTGAGGAACATGTTCTCTGCAAAAGATACTTGCTGCAGTGTAATTGCTAATTTGTTGTGATTCAGTTATTACATCTCTTAGCTTGTATTGTAACTGATGTGTATAATTAGTTATCATTAAACTCTGCGAGGTCCTGCTTTTTTTCTAACACAGACCGGTCACAATTTACAAAATTCCTTATCAATAATCTTGCTTGAGAAACTATTCAGAGGAGAATGTTAAAAACTTAAAATTGACTAAGAGAGAAATAGAGAGGCATCTTGGGTGGGCCCCCCTTCTTTGATGAAATTATATATATGTATGTATGTATGTATATATATATAGAGATTGGCTAAAGTATACTCCAGCATACGGATAGTTCGTATGCTGGAGTCGTTTCTCAAAATTTAAAATGCTTACAGTCGATCCGAACCTTTCAAATTGTTCTCCATATTGAAATCTCCTAGGAAACCAAAATTTATATTTTTTCGAATTTTTTTTTGCTATATATTATGCTATTTTAAAAAAACATTATAAAGGAGTTATAAAGGAGTATATAGCAAAAAAATTTGAAAAAATATAAAATTTAGACTTGAAGGATATTTTTATATGGAGAACAACTTGAACGGTTTAGATCAACTGTTTAAATTTTAGATTTTGAAAAACGACTCCAGTATACGGGTTTAATCCGTACGCTGAAGTATACTTCATCCCCCACGTTGGCACTTTGGTAAAATTCTGGAGCTTGTTACGACCGTCGTACTTCTATTATTAAAAATATTCGGCGTACATTACCGTTGACGAGGGGAACTTCACTGGAAATTTCGAGCGCAGATCCCCTTGTTATTTGTGAGTTGTGACCTTGTCAGAAGTTTCTGTAGTACTCCATTTGCGCTGCAAAATTAGGTCGGCTGAATGCCTGAAAGTCTGAAACTCAAAACACTCTCTCTCTTTCTTCCATCATTTGATTCATTCCATGTTTTGAAAAGTTTGTGCTTGCTCTGTTTCTTTGTTTTGTTTTCCTTCTCTTGTTTCTCAATGTAGAATTTGTTTTCCGTTAATTTCCATTAAAAAGCCGAAAAAAAAAATTCCGTTTTCCAATTCCTTTAGGAAAGTAAATCTAAGTTCTTGCCATCATAAAGAAAAGAGAAAACCCGTTTCTTATTAGCAAAAGATAGAAGGAAAAAAAAAATATTGGATACTGTTATTTCTTCAGTTCCAAACCAAAAAAAGAAAAATAAATAAATAAACTCTAGCTTCAAACAATTCCCACCACATATATAGGCTTCCACTTTTGATAAAAACTTATGGAGGGGTTCCGTTCCTTCTGGAAGAATGCAATTGATTTTTTGACATCAAACATAACTGGCGAATCTGCTGTTCGTGCAATTCAGCAGATTATGGCTGATACCGACAAGATCCAAGATAATATCTCTTGGATCGATGCCACATTACCCAGGGCAAGGGCGCTAATTGATATATCCGAGTCCTGGAGCTTCTTATATAAACCCATGGAGGACCTCATTCCCATGCTTAATGAAGCCGTCGAGGAAGCGCAGGCTAAGCTTAATGAATTTGATGATCAGAGGCAGAAATTTGAAGGAGCTAATTGGACAGGATTTGCAGGTGAGCTTGTTAATGATTTTAAAAATTGGATGTTGGGTTTTCCAGAAAATGTGAAAAGTGCTAAAAGCATTCTAGATCATGTTTGTGAAGAGATGAATAAAATACATAGCATGTTAAATATACCACAAACCCCAAACCAAGTTAGAAAACACATCTCAATGCTTCGTTCCACATTGCCACGGGCAAGGCTGCTAATTGAGAGATCAGAGTGCTGGCGCTTCAAATATAAACCAATTGATGAGCTCCTTCCCCAGCTTAAAGAAGTCGTCTACAATGCAGAATTCCAGCTTGATGATATAGAATCTAAGAAGAGGATATTAGAAGGAGCTCAGTGGAGGATTCAAGGTGAGGTTCTCAATTATCTTAAGAGTTGTATAAATGGTTTCGCCGACAATGTTGAAACTACCCGAGATGTGCTAGATAAGAATTGTAAAGAGTTGGAAAATCTATGTAACCAATATAAAATACCAGGAAATCCAAACCAATTTGGTGACAATGCTAGACCTATTACTACGAGTTCATATCATCCTAAAATTTATGGTCGCGATAAAGACCTAGAGAAAGCAATTTGTGCACTAAGAGTTCCCAGATCCGCATCAAGTGGCACAAATAGAGGAAAAACGAAAAAAAATAATTCTGGGCTAAAAGAAAAAATAGCAATTTTACCTATAGTTGGCATGGGAGGTGTAGGCAAAACTACTCTTGCACAAATGATTTATAACGATGAACGTGTAAAATCCCACTTTAGTTTTAAAGCATGGGTTTGTGTATCTGACCAATTTGATGTGAATAGGTTGACGAAAGAAATATATCAGTGCGCCACAAAAGGAAAAGATTGCAGTACTACAAATTTAGACCTGCTACAACACAAGTTGAAAGAAGTGGTAAAATCCAAGAGATCATTGTTGGTCCTTGATGATATTTGGAACAATGATTGGCACCATCTAGTAGGGTCAATTAGTGAAGCCTTTGAGGGAAGTGCGGTCATATTGACCACAAGGACACCAGAGTACCTTGAATGTTCTGGGGGAAATATGACTATTCTGAATTCTATTTTGTTGGAGGGCTTGGAGGAGAATATCTACTGGGAGTTTTTTAAGAGCTGTGCTGGTTTAGATGTTACGGGACAGAATTATGGTCAGTTGGAGGGTATTGCCAGTGAAATTTGTAGTAGGCTTAAGGGATCACCACTTGCTGCAAAAACACTAGGTGGTCTTTTGAGTAAAACAGTTGATAAGAACCTATGGATTAATATTAGAGACAGTAAAATGTGGGAATTGCAACAGGGGGAACATGACATAATGCCGGTACTTCAATTAAGCTATCAGCATTTACCATCTCATTTGAAAAAATGTTTCTCATTTTGCTCGTTGTACCCCAAAGATTACAAGTTTTGTGCGATTCAACTAGCAAAGCTTTGGATCATGGAAGGCTTCATCCCAATAAAAGAGAATGATAACCTGAAACATATGGAAGATCTGGCTTTTGGTTACTTTCAAGACTTGAAAAATGACTGCTTCTTTCAGAAAGCAACATATTATGTACCAGCAAATTGGAAATATGAGGAATATGTGATCCATGACTTGATGCATGATATTTGCCAATCTATTACAAAAGAGGAATGTTATTGCCTGGAATATAAGAATTTTGGAGAGATCTGCCTTAATAAAGATAATATACATCATTTATCTATATTTCGGAAAAAACCAAATCCAGAGTATCTAGAAAAAACACTTATGTTTATGAAAGTACACTCTTTATTAGTGCCTTCTCGGAACTATGGCTTTAAAGCAATTAAAAGTTGGTGCGATGGACTCACGAGTATTCGTCGCTTATCACTTCCCGATCGCAAAATAAAAAATTTACCCAAGAGTATTGGGAATTTAAGACTTCTACAATACCTAGACATTTCCAATACACCTATTGAAAAGTTGCCCGATTCATTTTGGAGCCTTTATAATCTTCAGCATTTAGATATGTGCTCTTGTGATAGGTTTTTAGAATCTCCAGGTTTTTCAGACGGTTCTAACAAGTTGACAGGGTTGCAATTTTTTAGGCCGCCGCTCCAGTTGGTACGTTTTTTAATTGATAAGCCTAATCTTGTAAGAGCAATGCAATTGTACGACCTTGAATATAATGTGGTTGAACATGGGGGAAATAAAATTGAGAATTTAAAGCACCTGACTGGAGTTCGTGGATCTTTCGATATAAAATCACTTGGAAATTGTTTAAGAAAGGAAGCTGCTGAAGAGGCTGAATTGGACAAACAAGAATTTGTTGACACACTGCGTTTATCTTGGGACTGTGATTGGCAACTCCCAGTTAACGACGACGATGTGATTCAGAGGGAGGTACTTGATGGTTTACGTCCCCATCCTAATCTCAGAGTATTGGATATTTCCTATTATAGGAGTGCGACTTTAGCAAGTTGGATGGATGATAACTTATTATCTAATTTAAGAAGGATTTCCTTGAGGGGTTGCTTAATCTCACGGATTGTTCTGCCTCGTTTCATTACTGAGCTAGTAATAGATGGGTGCCATAGGTTGACAAGTCTAATGGATTGTTTGCTGCCAAACCTCCTGCCAGAACTTAAGTGTATTTATATAAGAAACTGTTTCGGCCTAATGTCGCTGCCCGTAGATTCCTTTTCTGGATTCGAGTCTCTTGAGAAGTTGTGTATTAATGGATGCCGTGAGCTTACCTGCCCAAAAAAGATGGTCTTACCGCCCTCTATCAAAGTACTTGAGCTGGAGCGTTGCAGCGAACTTGAGAACTCAATTCCCAGCTGTTTGGAGAACCTCTCTTCTCTCGAGGAATTGTCATTAGTTAATTGTCCAAATTTAGTGTCTATTCCAGATGAAGTGATGAGGAATCTCAAGTCCCTCAAAAGCTTGTCTGTCAGAAACTGTCCAAATTTAATATCACTAGGAGACGATGAGTTTCTCAAATCTATAAAGGACTGCGTTATAAGGGATTGTCCAAAGCGTAAGAAAACGTGGGGTCAAAATTCACATGGCAGGCAGTTATCAGGTAAAATGTACCATATGACACTACCATCATTTCATTTATTTTTCTTTCTTCCAATTAAAATGGGAAATTAGTTAAGGGGTTTTCTTATGAAAAAAATAACTGTTTCGGATTTGCACAAATATGAATGTAAAAGTACTAAGTAATTTGTGCGCTTTCCTTTGAATAGTTTCCTGAAAAATAAAAATAAAATATGAATTTATTTAAAGTATATATTTTGTCATTGCTGTTATATTCTATCACTCCAAATTGATCCGTTCCCTGGTTTTTTCATAAGAATGTGCCAAGTAAAACTTATCCGTACATCAACCATTTTATAAATATTCACGTAAGTTTAAATAATTTTTACACTTTATCAGTATCTATTCATTTTACAGATGTCCCTTCGTCTTCAAACGCCAGGAAAAGAAAAGCACGTACGTGCCCGAAATAACTAGCTATTACAGGTACACATTTATATATTATTATTATTATTGTTAGTACTATTAGTATTATTTATTTCACATAAGGATTTGGGAGCCCGTAAGCGAATTGCATCAATCAAAATTTCTTAATCAGATAGAAACATACATTAAGTTTCAAACTTAAAGAAAAAACAAATTAATATAATAATATATAAATTTCACTTATACTCTATATAATTTCACTTATACTCTTGAGTAGCATACTTTTGAGGAAGTTCCTTTGTCTCACTAATATATATAGCTCTCTATTCTGTACAAGATATTAAGATGTAAGAAATTATAAGAACCTATTTGAACAGCTAGTAGTTTAACCTTATATATATTTCCATATCTGGTGCCTTTTTCCGGTTATATAAATGAAAAATATAAAATAAAAGTGGTTGTTATTCAATAAAGGCTTAGCTACATTATTTAATTATCCTATATTATGAAGAAAAACCATTCACAATAAGTTTAGAAAGCTGATGTAGCTAGTCAGAATTTGGAAAGCAACGTGTGAGCTGTGAATGTAGACATCCCTTAAAATTTAACATGTAGTTGCAAAAAAAAATAAATAAATAAAATAAAATAATAAAAAAAAGAGAGAATTAGATCCATGCGACCATGCCACCCTAGAAAGAGTAAAATTACAAATATGCCACCTCAAATTTGCTTTTAGATCAATGCCACTCTAAAACTTATATATTTAGATATTTGTCACAATTGTTGTTTGAACTTTGAAGTCATCCTAAATACAATACATATTTTTTTATATGACTACAATACCCTTTTATCTGCCCCACGAATCAACAGAACCTTAGTGGCCTCTCTGTACCGGTTAAGATGTCCCATATAGTTGGAAATGTATCCTGTCAAAAAATGAAAATTTGTCTGAAAATGAAATCGGGTTTATTGCAAGGCTTAGGGTTGATCCAGAGCAGCTCTTCGAAAATGGGTTTGTACTTTTTATATGTCGGGTAGTAGCAAGAATATACATCTCTTCTTAGATTGTTTTAATTTTTTTCTTCTTTAGATTATGATGGAGAAATTTTGATGTATAAGGATGTTGCAATCCGCTAATGGATGCACAACCGGGATGGAGACCACAGAGTGTCACAGACAATGGTTATTCTCAAAATGTTCGAAACCCAACAGTTTCTTTTGGAAAACTATGCACAATTTGATTGTGAAATTCAATTCAAATTAAGCTCAGTGGCTTGCATCTCCTGAGGCCTTTATATAATCTTAGGCCCCCTCTTGGCTGAGGGACTCCTACCTTTTAGTTGTTTCCACTTCAATTTGGATGATTTAATAATTAACACTTATGTATTAATTTCATACAATTAATGCTATTTTGTGTCCGACTTCTAGGCATCTCCTCGGGTAGCAATCATTAGAAGGAGAGTACATTTTTCTCTATCTAATTGCTTTTATCATACATTTGAGTATGTCTAGTGAGTAGAATCCGTTATTATTAGGGAAATGAATACAGAACCCTTTGCTTAGTGTAGTGGTGCTTGCATTGTTGTTTGTTTGTTTGAATTTTCTCTTTTCATGATTTCAATTTTTAGTTGTGTTTGATATGGTTGAAATGTTCAATATATATGGTTGATTATGTTTGTTTAAAAGCAGTAAATAATTAAATCGGTAAACAGAAATAATTAAATGATTATGGTTGATTATGTTTGTTTAGGGGCATGATTCCATTGCTTTACAAGGAAAAATGGAGGTTTTGCGTTGCTTTTGCCCCCTGTAGAATTCAACCTGTAATTTGATTACGCTTCCAGTTCCAAACTTCTCATCACCAAATTAAGTATAAACTCACTCTCTAATTCTAACCAACTGCACTTGCGCTTGATGCTATTGTGTGTTGAGGAATTAAGGTAAACGCAGATGTCTCTTTACTAAAACTGGGGTCACAACGTGCAGCACCCGATATGTTTGGTATGATCGATGAATAAGATGGTCAAGGTGTTCATGGATGGAGCTTTGTAGCGAGTCTTTGCGACTTTGCGTGCCTTGCGATCTAAAAGAACGTAGTTCTCTTGGTCTATTATTTTTGTAATAAGTTTGTGCAGATGAGGTGTTTGTGGGAATGACTTAAAGAGATGTAACGCGTGACCTGGGAATTCAACTGCTTGTGCCTTGACTATGACTCTACCAAACTTCACGCCGTTTTGTCACAGGCTAAATGTTCCTTTTCTTCAGTATTTTTGTTCAAGAGAACAATTTTTTTGAGTGAAAAATCTCCTTGATATAGTGATATTGTTTACCCAACATTTACGAGTGTACAAATTAGACTATTAATTAACAATTGCACATTACATGCATAATCTACAGTTGGTTCATTGTATTTAAACAATAACCGATGAGGTGTTTGTGGAAATGACTTAAAAAGATGTAATAACGCTTGACCTGCGAATGCAACTGCTTGTGCCTTGACTATGAGTTTACCAAACTTCACGCCGTTACTAGCACATCGCTTTTCTGTTAACTCCGTTTGCTTCCTGTTCCCAAATTACGTTTTTTTTTTCAGTAATTAGGTCTCTGTATAAATGTTTTTAGTTCAATGGATTTGTAGGAGAGATTTTCGTCTCTCTACCTTACAAAAAAAAAAAAAAAAAAAACTCCGTTTGCGCTCAATGCTATTGCGTGTCGAGCAATGGTGCATCCAGATATCCCTGTACTTGAAGCGAGGTTACTACGTGCGATCGATGAATTGATAAATCGTCAAGGCGTCAATACTATTGAGCGTGTAGTGAACCTTCGCGTGCATAATACGAACTAAAAGGATCTGGCATTTTCGGGCAATTATTTTTGTAGCAGGTCTGCGCAGATCAGGTGTCCGTGGAATGCCTCAGAGAGATTGTCATGGCGTTAACACGCTTGTTCTATTACTTGACAAGACTTCATGCCGTAAATACGTTTGTATTTATAATTTATCCCACTACGGTAGTGTCTAGGTGTACAAGTCCTAGGCTGATTCCCAATACGACATAGGTTCGGTCGTTCGGATCGCCATTTGTCTAACGCTCCTTTTCTTTTGTTTTATTCCTTTTTTCTCTTATTTCTTTTTTTTGTGGAAAAAGGCCTTTTCTTTTCTTTTCCTAAATATTAATCTTTGTAAAGAAGTATTTCTAGCGTATTTTGTTTAAACACACAAATCATTGTTTCAATTTGAAAAAAATTGGCTGACGTTGTTCATCTAACATTTACTGCTGCATAAACGATAAATCACACTATTATTAACATCAATAAATTGTAATTCCGAATATCTAAACAGCAATTTGTAATCGCATAGCTGCGAATGGAAAATTGGAAATTAGCAATTGGTCGGTTTTGTTTATACTAAAGTTATAACGCCAACGATGCACATACAATTTCACTAGTAGCTTCTGCCTAGCATTTCAAAAAAAAAAAAAAAAAACGATGCACATACAAAATTTTGCTCGAGTGGGCATTGAGTCAGATAGAGAATTTTGTTATCACCATGCCACGTAATTATTTTATTTTTTATCTCGCATCAAATTTGTAACAACCCGTTTTCATTTGAATAGTTGACCAAAGATTTTGACTATTGAATAGTCAAAGTCGTTGAACTGACCGATTAAAAAAAAATCAACCGCCTCTTGCCGCTTAAGTTATATATTTACCTTTCGATGCTCGTTCCCATCTGTTAGCCTATCATTTTCCCATCTCTTCATTTATCCCTTGTTTGCCTCTTCCTCGTTAAATCCAGCACATCAATGAAAATTCATTTTAATGGCTTGTCCAAATATGAGACAGAGAAAACCAACCGAAATTTGAAAATATTATTCCATTGAAGTTGTATTTGAATAGCTCGGCCGATTGGAATTTGGATTCTACGTCGCAGTCGGAATAGTCGATTGGATTTGTCTTATGATTTCTGGATCATTTTATCAGGTAACCGGACTTCTCTATATTTAATTTCGTATTGTTTGATTGATTTGATTTATCGTTTGATTTTGATTGAATATGTTTATTGTTTTGTGATTGGTATATTTTACGGGATATCGGAGTTTGGAATTGGATATGGAATTGAATCTGAATTTTGAGCCCTGATCCTCTTGAGTTCGGGGAGGGGCTGGTCCTGATCCTTCTGAGATCGGGGAGGGACCACTGTGACTGACTGACTGACTGTCTGGACCCGATTATCTCCGTAAAATATATTATTTGTTATGTGGATTAATCCAGTCTGATTGAACTTTGTTATAATAATTAAATGTAGAGAAGCTGCGTCGTTAAATAACCGGTTACTGAGGTTTGTACCTGACTCTGTTTTGTTTTTCTGTTGCGACGTAGGTTGACGGGCCGTCGGATGGATGCAGAAGATATCGTTCTCAGCTCGCGCCCCGCGACCCGTCGGTGCGGGACGTGACAGATGGTATCAGAGCATTCGTTCCTCGGACTGTGTTTGGGTCCCTATCATTTCGTTTGAAATTTGATTTCTGTCCAATTGAATTTGATTTGTTATCGTCCGTTTGAATTTCGCGGACGAAATTCTTTTGAAGGAGGGAAGAATGTAACAACCCGTTTTCATTTGAATAGTTGACCAAAGATTTTGACTATTGAATAGTCAAAGTCGTTGAACTGACCGATTAAAAAAAAATCAACCGCCTCTTGCCGCTTAAGTTATATATTTACCTTTCGATGCTCGTTCCCATCTGTTAGCCTATCATTTTCCCATCTCTTCATTTATCCCTTGTTTGCCTCTTCCTCGTTAAATCCAGCACATCAATGAAAATTCATTTTAATGGCTTGTCCAAATATGAGACAGAGAAAACCAACCGAAATTTGAAAATATTATTCCATTGAAGTTGTATTTGAATAGCTCGGCCGATTGGAATTTGGATTCTACGTCGCAGTCGGAATAGTCGATTGGATTTGTCTTATGATTTCTGGATCATTTTATCAGGTAACCGGACTTCTCTATATTTAATTTCGTATTGTTTGATTGATTTGATTTATCGTTTGATTTGGATTGAATATGTTTATTGTTTTGTGATTGGTATATTTTACGGGATATCGGAGTTTGGAATTGGATATGGAATTGAATCTGAATTTTGAGCCCTGATCCTCTTGAGTTCGGGGAGGGGCTGGTCCTGATCCTTCTGAGATCGGGGAGGGACCACTGTGACTGACTGACTGACTGTCTGGACCCGATTATCTCCGTAAAATATATTATTTGTTATGTGGATTAATCCAGTCTGATTGAACTTTGTTATAATAATTAAATGTAGAGAAGCTGCGTCGTTAAATAACCGGTTACTGAGGTTTGTACCTGACTCTGTTTTGTTTTTCTGTTGCGACGTAGGTTGACGGGCCGTCGGATGGATGCAGAAGATATCGTTCTCAGCTCGCGCCCCGCGACCCGTCGGTGCGGGACGTGACAAAATTGACTTTGCTATCACCTGGCCGCCCGATCTATTAGTGCACAAATGAAAAATACCTTAAGGGTGCGTTTGGATGGCATGTGAATAGGCTTATTCATAAATAGTGGTCATCCAAACAACTCGTGAATAGAATGAATAGGCCTATTCACATGTGAATAGATATTTTAGCAAAATGTTAGAATAGAAACCCATAACCTTCATTTAATATTAAAAAATTAGCTACCAAACAACCTTATTCTCCTTATTGCATCCAAACATCCTCCCATATTCATGAATATGCCTATTCTCAATGTAATATATTCACAAAACTTATTCATGAATATGCCTATTCATGTCTATTCACCATGAATCCAAACGTGCCAACAATATATGGGCGGACATATGTTGTAGTTGTTTACTTTATGATTGAATGTATTATGAGAAGAAGAGGTGGGCTAAAGTGCCATAGATGGCAATGCCATAGACGTCTTTTATGAGTCATTTTTTTAAGATCCGAAATTCAATCGGTTGATCCAAACCGTTCAAATTGATCACCATATTGAAATACCATTGGAGACCAAATTTTACATTTTTTTTGAATTTTTTTGCTATTTATTTTGATATATTCAAATTGGAGGGTCTGAAATACTCCAATTATAATGTTTTTTATAAATATCATAATAAATAGTAGAAAAATTCAAAAAAATGTAAAATTTAGTCTCCAAGGGTATTTTTATATGGTGAACAACTTGAACGGTTCGAATTGAGCATTTGGATTTTGGATCTCGAAAAACGACTCTATGGCACGGGACCCTCTGTGCCATCTATGGCACATTAGTCATTCTCATGAGAAGAAATTATTAAAAAATATATATATAGTATGTATATATAAATAAAAAATCCATTGATGTCTGTAAGCTTAATACGTGTTTTTTTTATGTGTTTGGTGTGTCTGTAAAACGTGTCGTGTCATGTCTCGTACCGTGTTGTGTCGTGTTTGAAAAATTCACGTGCCATGTTTTATTAAGTCTATTTCATCAAAATCTAACACGACACGTCTAAGATCTCATGACATATCTATAAGTATTGTACAACCTCCATATCGTGTCCTACCGTATCATGTTCATACACTCTATACTTTTTTTTAAACACTACTTAGTGACCAAGAAAAAAAGCAATGCAATGTCCCATAGTCAAAAAAAAAATAATATTTGGTTTATCTTTGGAGAAAACTTTTTTGCACTACAACCTAACTTTTAGTGGACGTAGGTATAACCTATCCGCTTTCCACTCACTTTTTTAAAAAAATAAATAAATAAAACATACTTTCCACTCTCCTTCACCGGCCTAGGATAAACAATTGAAAAGTTTTCCAAAGTACATTGCATCATAATGAAAATAAACTCACTTATTTTAGGGGAATAAAAAAACTTAAAACAAAGCGCACTCTCAAAACAAAGCTAATAGTAATAGGTGGCATCTAGGAAGTGATTGAGCCTACGCGCTCTCTCCCTCACAGCCCGACCCATCATCTTTCCCACTTCGGTTCCCTCTTCCGATCCTCACCTTCTTCCTCTCTTTCTGCCTTCTCCCTCTCTTTCCACCCTCATCCTTTTCCACTTCCGTCTTCCGTTCCCTCTTTTCTCTTCCTCACCAGTCACCACTTCCCTTTAACTTTTCCTTCTTTCATTCCTCTTGTTTCCCGAAAAAGAATTTTGTGTGATTTTCATTACAAAACACATATATATTATATTTTTTGTTATTTCTTTCTATCCCTCTTTCCATCAGAAACAAAGTAAGAACTTGTTTCTTACTACCAAAGCAAAAAATAAAAAATAAATAAATATCTCGTTCTTTTTTCTGTTTCTTCTTCATCAATAATCCCTACCAAAAGAAAGTGTAGATCCCTCTCATTCTTGTACCATACACTTGGCTCTAATTTTGGATTCCTATGGATCTTTTAAAGAATATTATTGATGTCGGGGCACAAGTACCTGCTGTCTATCAGTTTTTTGATGGAAATTCGAAACAAAGAGAAAGCATTTCAAGACTTGAGGCCACATTGATTGTCGCATCACAACTAATCGAGAGATCAGAGTGCTGGTGCTTCAGGTATGATTACATTAGACAGCTGCTTTCGCATCTTAAAGATGCTGTTTACGAAGCAGAGCTAAGAATAGAGGAATTCAAGTCCCAGAGGAGGAGAGCAGAAAACAATGATTGGAACAATGCTGCAGGTGAGCATATTAATTACTTTGGCTCCGTTTGGATGCGTTGAGAATAAGGTAGGAAGAAGGAAGAAGGAAATAAATTTATTGGGAAGGAGTAAATTTATTGGGAAGTGTGTAACTTTTGTGAAGAGTTTGGATGGTTAGAATAAATTTATTGGTAAAAAGTGATTATTCCTTATTCCTTATTCCGGAAAAAAGTCATCCAAACGGAGCCTTTAAGAATTGGGTCACAGGGTTTCAGGAAAAGGTGAATAGTGCTCAAGAAAACCTGAATCATTCTCTTGACCAATTGGAAAAGATTTGTAACAATCTTCAAATACCCCAAAACCCGGAAAATTTTAGTAGACCTATCACGGATTCACATCCGCCTGATGTATTATTTGGTCGTGATAATGAACTGGAAAATGCAATTAGGATGCTGGAAATTCCCAAGTCTGGTGAGAGTAGCAGCTGTACGGAGGGCAAAAGAAAAATCCCTGTTTTACCTATTGTTGGCATTGGAGGTATAGGGAAAACAACGCTATGTCAAATGATTTATCAACGTGCCAAATATGACAAAAAAATATGGATTTGTGTACCTAAAATTTTCAATTCGGAGACAATCCTGAAACGACAGATGATTGAGTTTGTCAAAGAAACAGGGTGCACTTCTACAAATAAAACCCTGATAAAAGACGAATTGATAGAAGCGATAAAGGCTTGGAGAGTTTTGTTAGTCCTCGATGATATTTGGAGCACTGACTGGCAAGAACTGTTGGTACCCATGAATAAGGCCTTGGAGGGAAGTGCGATCATATTGACCACTAGGTATATATCGTGATTACTTTAATAATGTCACAGAGGGTGAAATGACTCTTTTGGAACCTATTGCGTTGAAGGGCTTGAAAGAGGAACCATACTTGAAGTTTTTTATGAAGTGTGCAGGATTGAGTGTTGGTATGACGAATTATTCTGAATTGGAGGGTATTGCTAGCTAGAGAAATTTGTAGTAAGCTTCAAGGATCACCTCTTGCTGCAAAAACGCTGGGTGGTGTTTTGAGTCAAAGGATTGATATAAAACATTGGAATACTATTAGAGATAGTAAAATGTGGGAAGTAAAGCAGGGCGAAGATGTTTCTCAAATTGAAAAAATGTTTCTCAAATTGAAAAAATGTTTCTCAAATTGAAAAAATGTTTCTCAAAGTAAAGCACGTACTTTATTTGAGCTATATGCACTTACCATTTGTTGAATTGAAAAAATGTTTCTCAAATTGCTCGATGTTTTCCAAAGGCCACAAATTTCATCCAACTGAGCTAGTAAGAGGTTTTGGATCATGAATCGTTTGATTCCGATAAAAGAAAACCTGAAATCTATGGAAGATCAGGCTTTGGAATACTTTTATGAGTTGGAAAATAGAGGCTTCTTTCATCTTACTGGACATTTTACAGGAGTATATGTTATGCATGACTTGATGCATGATGTTTGTCAATCCCTTAAAGGAGATGAATGTTATTTCCAGGAAGATGAGGCTTTTGCAACTATCCCTCCTAATGTGCATCATATGTCTGTATGTCATACCAATCTACTAAATGCAGAGAATCTAATAAAATTACCTAATTTAGAAAAACTGCACACTTTATTTGTGATCCCTCATGACTATGGCATTGGAGATATAAGTTGGGAATTCCCGATCGCATTTGAAAGCCTGTGCAACAAATTCAAGAGTATTCGTCGTTTATCACTTCCCTATTGTGATATAAAGGAAATACCAGAGAATATTGGAAATTTAAAGTATCTCCAATATCTAGACATTTCCAATAATTCAGAATTAAAAAAATTACCCAACTCATTTTGCAACCTATATGATCTCGAGTTTTTGGATATGCATGATTGCTCTGAATTTGGGTCAGATGGTTTTCCAAGTTGTTGTGATAAGTTGCGAGGCTTGAAATATTTTATGCCCCCGGATCATGTAGCGACTTCTTTGAAACAGATCCCTGTGCTTTCTAAAACCATGCAACTTCATAATCTCATTTATAAAGTGGAAAATGATGGGGAAAACAAAATTGAGAATTTAAAGCTCTTGGAGGGAATTCGTGGATTTTTGGTGATCAAAGGACTTGAGAATGTTTCGAGTAAAACAGCAGCTGAAGAGGCGGGACTAAACAAACAAGAACTTCTTGACGTATTAAGTCTATATTGGGATCATAGTGGCTTGGAAAACAATGAGATTCACATGGAAGTGCTTGACGGTTTATGCCCCCATTCTAATCTAGAAGAGTTGAAAATTCATTATTATAATGGTTCAGATTTCAAGCCTAGGTGGATGAGGAATAATGACTTACCAAAGTTAAAAAGTGTCATGTTTGATTCATGTTGGAACAAAACCGTCTCACAATTACCCTGCTCCATTACCGAGATAAAAATAGACTGGTGCAGGGAGCTGGAAAGTCTTGTGGATTGCTTGCAGCCAAACCTTCTTCCAAAATTGAAGTTTATTGAAATAGACCGGTGTACTAAATTAAAGTCCCTGCCGGTAGAATCCTTTTTCAAATTTCTATCTCTTGAGAAGTTGCAAATCAGGAAATGTCGCAGGCTTACCTGCCCAATAATGAGTTTACCGCCCTCCATCAAATATCTTTACCTGGATGATTGTGGTGAGCTAGACAAGTCAATTCCCAGTTGTTTGCGGAACCTCACTTCCCTTGAGGATTTGCGCATATGGAATTGTCCAAATGTAGTATCTATTCCTAATGAAGTGATGGCAAATCTCCAGTCACTAAGACGCTTGGATGTCGAAAAATGTGAAAAATTAGTGTCATTAGGAGACGAGGAGTTTCTTCAATCTATAGACTTCTATATATACAAATGTCCTAAGCGTCAGATTACGTGGGGAGGAAATCCAATTGGCAGGCAGTTATCGGCAGGTAAAAATTTACCATCATTCTAAATGTCTAATTAATATTATTTCCTCACAACAAATGTCAAATACTTGTGTTTTCATCATCACGAGCTTTCTTTTTTCGTAGCTTTGGCTTAACAGTTTCGCAAAAATATCATTTCTGAAAAAAAAAAGGATATTTTGCAAATAAGAGCTCTTAATTTCAATAGGAAAACCTTGTAACTAATTAATAATGATACTTTACTTAATTAAAACTGTGACAATAAATCCTTCATAACTTACAGTTCATATAAATTATTACCTTTAGATTGTAATATGTTCTGTCATTTTAATTTCCACTCTAGGTGCACGGGCAGCTGCTGCTGCGCCAAGTTCCTCAGACCACTTACAGTTACAGATGGAATTGATTGAGAAGGCGTCAACATCTGGTACAACTATCTCTATTACAATACAAGTTTATGCGGTTATGCCTTCTCTATTAGTATAGGATATCTGAAAAAAGATATTTTTAAGATAATAATTTGTAGAGAAACGCGCCTCTTCTCCTTTAGTTTAATCTTAATTTGGTTCAACTAATTTTCATTTCATATTTATTTAAAAGAAAGAAAAACATAAATATATACTTATGATTTGCTATCTGATTGAAGAAACTTGAAATATTTTGCACTGATAATATAATCCCTATAACTGCCATAGAAAATTTTAATAATTTAATTAATTAGCACAACACGATTGATATATGTTGTAATTTTCATCTCTAGGTTCACTGAACACTAAATATTATAAGATACTAAATCAGTGTTTATAGTATAGATAGAGTAAGGATAAAGTCCAATTCATTACCCAAGGTTTTAGGCAACGTACTCATTTTTCAATTTCGAACCGTAAATGATCGATTCAAATCATTCAATGTTATTGAAATCTAGTGCACAGCAATTTTTTTTTTTTAATTATTTAACTATATTTCAGATTTTTTTTTTTTGGAAATCATGGATCTAAAAAAAATTGTGAACTGTTTAAATTAACGACTTTCAAAAAATCTGAAAATATAATGAGAAAGTTTAGAAAAATATAAAATAAAGTTTCATATTAGATTTTAGCATAAATATCACATTGAACAGTTAAAATCAATCATTTAAAGTTCAAAATACGAGAACGAACGTATTAGACAAAACTCTCTATCCAGTGCATTCAACTTCGTATAAATTTTGATATAAAATATTAAACGATTATATGGATGGTTAGGCGAGAATTTTTGTTTGTGGTGGGAAATTAATAAAAGGTTGCATTTGTTGCGATTTCCTGTTTGAGCTCCTTCAACTCTAATTTAATGAGAACCTATTCAGTCTAAGAAATTTTCTTTATTTATAAATTTCTAGCTCTGCCCGTATTAAGGCTGTCAATAGTATCTTTTTAATCTTATCTTACTCGTATCGTATTCGATAAGATGAGTATGGATAAGATTTTATTTTCGTTAAGTTATCGGATATGGATATGGATATAAAAAAATTCGTTAATTTATTGAGTAAGGGTATGGATAAGGCTATTTCGTATTCGTTAATTACTAGTACTGTTATATATATAGTTTATAATCTTTATCATAATAAAAAAATATAATTGTAAAATTCAATTAATTCAATTTATCTGATATTATTTATTTTTCTCTACTGTACAATTTTTTTACGTGAGTTATTAACATTATTATCCATTTTCTACCGTTATTTTACCTTTATCGTTAATTCTTAACGGGTAAGGATACATGTAGGGTACGGGTAAAGATAATTTTTAAAGAATAAGGGTAGGATATGGATAAAGAAAATTTTAATGAGTACGGATATGAAAAATGTCTCTACCGTATCGAACCCTACTCATCGACAGCCCTAGCTCATATGATGGTGTTCGAATCATTTCCTGAAACCTTTCACCAAAAGCAAAAAAAAATAAAGGGTTTTTTTTTTTTGCAGAGTGCAACCATTGAACGCAGATAATTAGTGTCCCAAAATTTAGAAAAGAAAAAAATGATCATTTTATATACTTCAGTTCCAATTTAACGAACCACAACTACTTCCACTAATGATGTTGTACTCTTACTACAGTTACTTTTGAAAAATCAACTCACCCACTTCCGATACCTGAATGTCTAAAATTGGAAATCTACCACCTAATTAACACCATGAGATTATCCTTTTTGCTGCTCAAGGCGCAACTGCTTCTCCCAGTGCACCTGCCAGTATTCCCCCACTTCAACACATGCCTTCCATTGAGACTCAAACGACCGGTACCATTCTCTCGGGGTGTTAACTTGATTAAGCTTATATACTTTTATTTTAAGAGTTACATACCAAACCTACGTACTATATAGATCTTGCAAAAAAGATTTTTTTTCAGATAGTAGCTAGTTTTCATATACAGTTAAGTAGAATTTCAGTGTGCAAATTAGTACGTAAGCTTGCAAATGACCGCTATCAATTAGAACCAAATAGCATAAATCAATTTTCTATACATATGAAAAATGTAGAAGTCTTTAGATTATTTTCACAACTAGCTAGCAACTTGATTAAAATATAGAAGTAATTGACAATCATTAATTATCTTCAAAATCATGATTGTAATTTTATCAAAAAGTATATTATTTGTCATTTAAGTAGCATAACAACCAGTCAATTTGAGTATAATTTGATGAAACATCTAGAAAATGTAATTTTAGTTACAAATTTAATTTTTATGATGAATGGTAAATTATATGTACGGTAAATCAAATTTTTTTCAGAATTATATATAAAAGTTTGTCATGTGAGTCTCTCAGACAATTAAAATTACAGTGTTGCTCTTCTTTTTCCCTTTATGACAGGGCGAAAAACAATCCCTTGAAAAAAAAAGGACAATTTCCTTTTTCATTTTTAAATATAAGGGCTTCTTTTCGAATAACATTTATATTTCATTATCATAAGATATCATACCTTTACTAAAATTGAATTATTAGTTAGCACTTGTTACTTACTTTAAATTTTCGTGCAGTCATTAAAGCTTTAATAAGATTATTCCATTAATCAGTAACCCTTGTGTGTGCGCGGGTGTTGATGCCAATAGACATCAAAGGCAGGTCATTTGCCGTCACAATCTGAAATTTTGGTAGTTGTACTTACAATTATTTTTCTCAAAACTAAGAGAAATCACAAATTTGAACTATAATTTATTTCTATTACATTCTATTATTATGAATTGATCAGTTCATGCTCTTCTTTGACGGTGGCATTGGCGTTAATTTTACTAGAATGTGTCAAGTTGAAATAGTGAACTAAGCCCCGAAAACAGAGAATCTCAAGCTGGTTACATCGTTAAGCATTTTTGAGAATCATGTAAGAGCCACATAAAATCGCTGTAATAATACATTTTTTATTTGGTATCCTCTTTATTTGCAGATGACCCTTCCTCTTCTAATCCCAGGAATAGGAAGGCGGATGCCCGGAACTAAATGGCTATTACAGGTGCCCGCATTATTTGTACACAATATTTATCCTCTCATTACAATAGACAAAGATCATATATCATTTCAACCAACAAAAAAAAAATCTTGTGTCTCAATATTATATGTATATAGCTGTCTCTGTACCAGATATATTTAGAGCCCATTTGCATGGGTCCAATTTTCATGAGTCAAGACCCTAACTATATGCAATTTAGTAAGGAATTGGCATAATAGCCTAGCAAAAAAACAACAACCTATGACAGTGGGATTAGAAAAACATTGCACAAAAAAACCTAAAGCTGATGTACTCAGAATTTGGAAAGGAACCTTTGAATGAAAAGTAGCCATAACTAAAAAGGTGACAAAAGATTACTTCTACCGTTGTAAGTTGTACCAACTGTGAGGTGTATCTGTCTCGAAATAAATAAAATGCTATGTAAACCGTGTGATCATTATATCATAATTCAAGGCTTAATTAAAGACCATTTCATTATATCGTAATTTTGGATGTAGATTTTAGGGGAAAAATAGTTCTGTAAGTATTTTATTGGATCGACATGCATTTTTGTGCTAATCATCATGAAGAGTGAATTTGATATCGGCATTTATTGGATCGAATGATCTATATTAATTAGGCTCTAAAATAGGGCTATTCTAATCGATTTTGTTCTTCAATTTGAATTTTATTTTACTATAGTTTTCAAGTAAGTAGAGTTCATAAGCTTCCTTTGTGTATATTTGTAACAATTTACAGAACCTCAGAAGCAGAGAGCCCACTCAGCGAAGAACAGTAGAAGAAATGTTACAATGTTGGACATTTAGGTGTGCTGGCCACATTGACAGAATGTGGCTGGCATGACTGGAAAAAGACCGTTGTTTTGGCAAGTGAGGATCGGCTTTGGTGTGTAGGCTGCACAACCGGGATGGGACAGCAGAAAATGGTTATTCTCATAATGTTCTAGACCCAGCAGTTTCTTTTCCACAACTGTTCACAATTGGATTGTGAAATTCAATTCAAATTAAGCTTAGTGGCTTGTGACTCCTGAGGCCTTTATATAGTCTTAGGCCCCCTGTCGGCTGGGGGCATCGTACCTTTTAGTTGTTTCCACTTCAATTTGGTTGTTTAATAATTAATACTTGTGTATTTGATACAATGCTACTTTGTGTATGACTACTAGGCATCTCCTCGGGGTTGCAAGCATTAGAAAGAGAGTACATTTTCTCTATCTAATTGCTTTTATCATGCATTTCAGTATGTCTAGTAAGTAGAATCATTTATTCTTAGGGAAATTGATACAGAACCCTTTGCATAGTGGTACTTGAATTGTTGTTTGTTTGTTTGAATTCTCTTTTCATGATTTCAATTTCACTTGGATTGTTGTGGGTGAATATTTATTGTTGATTATGTTTGTTTAAAAGCAGTAATTAAATAATAGACAGATATAACGTAATGTACCGTTTCTCTCTATTTTGGGGCATGGTTGCATTTCCTAGTGACAGTCAAGTCCATCGATTCCACCTGGAGTTAGAAACTTAAAACCATATGTAGCCGTTTAAGCTTCACAAGGAAAAAAAGAAAAACAATATTCAAATTTTCTCACACGGATGACCATCTAAACATCCCTACATTCCCATTACTGATTTAGCAGTGATCGATTCAATTCCATCACATACAAAGCGAATTACGCTTCCTGTTCCCAACTTACCCTTAGAATAAACCCATCACCAACGTTCCCGTGTAATAAAGTCACCAAATTAAGGATGTTGATCTTACTATGAACCATATTCAGATATATAATATCTGTGTGCGTGTACTAAGGATGATTACTTCGTTATGAACCATACGAAGATATATCATATATTATTCTCGTTGAAGTTTATATGTAGGCTTTTTATTTATTTAATATTTAGTTATCGTTTTTCTTGTTATTGTAGTCACTCAGTATAAACTAGCAACAATCTCTTAGTACGTTACAATGTGATGGTGTTGTCAGGTTTTGATTATCATATTATACAATCAAAAGTAGCAGTAGTATTATCCTCACCAATTATTTTGTAAATCAGACTAGACATCAAACAGAGGAGCAATCGGTTTGACAATTCAGCCAGTCTGATCTGGTCTTCAAAGCATTTATCCTAGCAAACCATATTAATAGGTAGATAGCTGAAAAGCTTTAATGAAATTTAAAATGAATAGTTAAATGCAGTTTATTGAGAAGCCATTAAATTTAAACCAAATAGGATACATTCCAGTAGAGCCCATTACTGATTTAGCCCTATTTAGAAATTTCTATTTCTCATTACAGATTTACCAACACGCAATTCGATCACATCACATACAAATTCCATCTGTGCCGCATCAGGATTCCTGTAGAATTTAACCTGAAGTAAATTACGCTTCCTGTTCCCAACATCCCATCACCAGTGAATCACTAGCACATTGCACATTGCCTTACCCGCATTATTCAAAAAATAACATGAGCCGATCCAGTTATACCGGGTTAGTAAATTCAAAATCCGAACCAATCCGAATCATGCTTAAACCTGTTAGAATCCGGGTCAGGTTAGACGGATTAAACGGGTCGGACATGTTTTTAATTTCTTTGTACAGCCCTAGATACCACTATGGTACTGTACAAGCTGTAGGCTGATTCCCAATACGCCACAAGTCCGGACTGCCATTTGTCAAACGCCATAACCTTTACGCCTCAGGTCATCGATGGTAGAAATTTTGCTAAGTAGGGCCTGCCAAACAAAAATCTTCATTCTCGGCAGGAATCTCAATCACCAGATGTTAATTACTTCAGAGCAGTGTTTTGGCACTTCCTCAAATTTCACTGCCAATGTAAAAATTTCTGAAAGCTCTTGGAAGATTTCTGTCAGCGGGCTATCTGCTGGGATTACAGTGAGAGGATTTACTTTTTTGACAGAGATTGTTTTCCATAAATTCTGATCAGTAGAGAGCAATTTCCAGGAATATTTTGAAGGTAATGCCAAGTTGAATGCTTTTAGATCTAACCCTCGGAGTCAGAGACCACCAACTTTCTTAGTATTGGTTACAACATTCTCATTATTGGTTACAACATACCAAACCAGTACAGCCCATTAAATGAATCCACTGACATTCTCATTATTGATTTAACAGTACTTAATTCGACTCCCTCACAATCAAATTTCAGATGTAGCTCATTTGTCCTGCTGTAGAAAGTAGAAACTGGAAGCTATTTACGCTTCCTCTTCCACATCTCCAAGTATCTTTCTTTCAATAAACTAACTACCACATCTCCAACCTGCACTGCGACATCACCAATCCTGACTAACCGTCTCAGACTCCAGGACCAGCACTATGATTCTAACCAACTACAGTGAATCTTCGTGTCTTTCTAACTAAAAATAGCATCTGGTATTTTGGCCAATTAGTTTCGTTATAGGTTTGCAGATGAGGTGTTTGTGGAAAAGCCTTTAGAGAGAATGATAGGTGTTTCTGTCAGGAGATGCAGCTAGGGATGAAAACGGATCGGATAATATCCGCTCCGATCCGCATTCGAAAATTTGCGAATTCAGATATTAATATCCGGATCCGTTCGGATGCGGATGCGGATTCGGATATTTTTAATCGGATACGAATGCGGATATGGGAACACATTTTGGTGCGGATACGGATAAATATCCGCATCCGGAATTAATTGTCAAACGGATATCCGAATTTTATTGCTAAATGCTATAAAATTGAATTGCTTACAATGAAACATCATATCACCTCAACCACTACACCAATCAGCTCTTTGTGATAAAGTTGGTTATTGTATATATTTATATGAATCCAAGTCATCTAATTTGAAAATTTTAATACAGATTAATATAGATTATAAATATAAATTATAAATAATGATTAATATAGATTATAGATTATAAATAATTATTAAAAGTATTGATAATAATTAAATTTATACATATTATATATAGTATGTTGATACGATTTTGGATTGATTGATAGAATGAATGAAGTCTAAGCACTACTTACCTAATTAGCGTACTATTTATATTGTCAAAATTTAACTCATTACATGACGTAAACATATTCATCTATGTTTCGGGTCCTTTCATACGCTACAAAATTTTATATACACTATGAATTTACAAAAAGAGCTAAAAAATTAATAATAATTAATTGATCAAAATACAATCCGTATCCGACAAAATATATTCGTATTCGACTCCGTATCCGATAATATCCGAACCGTATTCGTATCCGGTTAATATCCGAACCGTATCCGTATCCGAACACATCCGTATTCGTATTCGTATTCGGAAAAAAAATATGGATGCGGATATGGGAAGACCAACATTCGCTCCGTATCCGATCCGTTTTCATCCCTAGATGCAGCCAGGCTGGGAACCGTTAGTGTTGAATTTGACTGACTCAAATATTGAAGAGAGTGGAAATAAACACCGACGGAGAGGAAACGGATCCTATCAAAAGGGATACAACTGACAAAGGGTCCAGGAGGTGAAAACAGACGGCGTTAATGAAGAGGTCGAGTCACCAGCTGAAGCCACGTGTCCAGGGGACCAGCAGTGAAACGTAGAAAGGGACAGAAGAAGGGGAATAAGAAATAGTTATCTCAAAATGAAAGATAAAATATAGAAAAAATTAGATATAACCCCTGAATTCTTCTTCAATTGGATATAATTCTCTGGAAACTTCAAAATTAGATATAACCCCCTCTAATCATAGTGTATGTGGATATAAATCCTTTTTCTCAATTTTAATTATTTTTTTCAGGAAAAAAATCAACTCAAAAAAATATGACAAAAATTGCCCTTCCGAGTATCGTATCATCTGCTTTCTGATTGTGGCGATGCCTCTTCCTTCTTAATTGCTAGGTTTCTAAAATAATTCCTTCTAATCTTCTTCGTTAAAATGAAGCCAACAAAACAGTGAATGAAAAATGACTAAAACCATGATTAGTAAATCCATTGTATTACATGAAAAAGGCATAAAAATATAGAACCATTACCTTCGTCATCATCAAATCCCTTATTTGTTTTCTAGCACACCATCTTTTTGGTCATCGTGAAAAATCAGAGAGATGATGGTTTGTCCATAGTGAGAAGGAGAAGACGTATCATTATTCAATACAAATACATTTTTTGTCCTTAGTGATGGCTTTTTTTTTGTTTGGTATTGTTATTCAGAGAGATGAGTGATTTAGGAGGAGTGAGTATCATTAGAACAAGTGAGAAGAAGAAGCATTTTTGTTAGAGAGGGTACAATGGTCATATTTTATGGAATTGATTTTTTTTTTTAGAAATAATGATGAAAATGAATAGAAAGGGGTTATGTCCTCGTATATCATGATTAGAGGGGGTTATATTTAATTTTGAAGTTTTCAGAGAGTTATATCTAATTGAAGAAGAATTCAGGGGGTTATATTTAATTTTCCCTAAAATATACATACCTACTTAAAATGCTGGCAGTTAAAGTATTGGACTTCTTTGATTTTAATTTCTTTTCAAATATCATAAAAAATAGCGCACTCTAAAAATTTTCTCCTTGTAAAGATGATTAGTTTCCATGTAAAAAATATACAATCATTAGGAATGCAATTTTCAGAAATTATTTTATTGAATAAAAACTTATGGAAATTATTCGAATTCAACTTTAATGTTTTGAAACGTTGTATAAAAAATTAAAAAGCGTTTCTACTATATACCATCTTTATTTTCTCCATATTAGACCCTCTTGGAATATTTTACGAGGAGCTAGACCGAACAGAGATTTCAAAAAAAATATTTTAGCTCTTTAGAAAAAAGTCCACAGTTTTTGGATACTTATCCTTCTAAAGGTTGATGCAAGGGAGATAATACGGCTCATAGTGTTAGTAAAGACTGTCTCGTCCCGCACCGACGGGTCACGGAACGCGAGCTGAAACGGTATCTTTTGCACCCATCCGACGGCCCGTCAACCTACGTCGCAACAAAAAAATAAACAGAGTCCGGTACAAACCTCAGTAACCGGTTATTTAACGACGCAGCTTCTCTACATTTAATTATTATACAACAAAGTTCAATCAGATTGGATTAATCCACAGAACAAATAATATATTTTACGGAGATAATCGGGTCCAGACAGTCCGTCAGTCAGTCACAGTGATCCCTTCCCGATCTCAGGAGGATCAGGATCGGCCCCTCCCCGAACTCAGGAGGATCAGGGCTCAAAATTCAGATCCAATTCCAAATCAGATATCCCGTAAAATATACCAATCACAAAACAATAAACATATTCAATCAAAATCAAACGATAAATCATATCAATTCAATCAATACGAAATTAAATACAGAAAAGTCCAGTTACCTGATTAAATAATCCAGAAATCAACAGATATAACAAATCGACTATCCCGACTGCGACGTAAATGCGAATTCCAATCGGTCTACTAATCAAATTCATTTGGATTATAACTCCTTTCTTAGTTTGCTACTTGGTTGTGCTTTAATTTGTTTTCGGTTGAAGGAACTCATCAAAGATTATATGGTCACCAGAGAAGAGAAGTACGAGGAAAAATATAATGAAAAAATGGTTAAGGTGAGAGAAAGAATTGCATGGGACACGTGCCATGATGTTTTATGCCAAGGTGTCATTTTCTCAAAAATATATCGGATTAAGGTCGGCAGCAACTACCGCCTTGGTTTCTATATAATTTATATTGTAGTCAAACTTAGTCAAAGGTACTATTTTATTGGTTCGGTCAAAGAAGATCAAAGTTGTCAAAATTCTGGTCAAAAAATTAAATTATGGTCAAACATCGGTGAGTTGTTACAAAGACGCCACATAATGTACTGCTATTTTGTTTTCTGGGCTATTCATCACTTGACATAAAAGGATGAGCAGTTTTGAGCAGCAATTCAGCAGTCAACGTAGTCTCATTTGGAACAATTTCAAGAGCGCAAAAACGCAATACAGAAGTAACTAAGATGACGCAACAATTATTTTTTTTTTTTTAAAAAATAAGTAGGCCAAAAATGCCTACCACCTCCATTTAACAGGAGCAAAAGAGAGATACAACACAAAAGTTACTGCATCACTGCACTGGTACCCAAACTACTGGTACCAGACTACCAGTGGACCTATGCTAACAGATATGTGGCAACAAGCCACCTCCAACAAACAAATATTATTACATCCTTACTAGTGACCACGCTGTAAGAAAAGTAATCATAACCATACAATGCAACACGCCAGCCCCAACATTTACGTAAAGTATTTTTTAATATATAACAGCCAATCATGCATCAATTTCTGAAAACCCTCCTAACGCAGCCAGCATCCCTTCTCCTCTCTGAGTCATCCCCAGCTGCAGTGGTATCTGATACATCTCTGCTCTATGCTGATCCATCCCCACCTGCATTGGCAGCTGGTTCAGTTCTGGTATGATGCTTGTCACAGTTCTGGCAGCTGGTTCAGTTCTGCTCTAGGCTAGCATTACTAATAAAGGTATGATGGCGCAACTATAGTTTTGGGTACTACGTTATGCATAATGTTAGCCTAACACACACCCTGTTAGCAGCTGTATTTTCCTAAAGTAAAATTATGCATTGTAAGTTAAAAGTATCCATGAAGCACTCTTGCAGTTGAATTTCACACATGCAACAAAAGATGCATTTCTAAGATTATTTTTTTGAGTACCTGATAATAAACACGTTTCCTGGGAAATGGCACGGAGCTGCCAAAATTGACTCGCGTGTGCAAGATAATTGTGTCCAATTTAAATGAAGTTCCATTTTACCCCGTTTACTACGAAATTTCAGCTTTCAAATTAAAATTAACATGAATAGGACATATGAATGATTTTCAAATCTTCTATAGTTCTATTTGGCTACAACAGTTGCGGGGTAACTGACTCTGACCCTTGCATTTGCCATTAATTAGATCGGTCGTCAACAAACTGAAATTTTAAAATTTAAGCGGGACATGTGCCAGTTCAATGTTTACTGTGACAATCCCACCAAGTAAATTGTTTTATTGCAAGGTGCGAAATTGAGTGAAACCAGGGACAAAATCAAGGCCCGGCATGCAGTGAAGGAACAATTAATACTTTTAAATACCTCCTCTGACAAATAATTGTTCGACAGCAAAAATTATTGCAACACTACAAATAATTAAAATTTTTGTGTTTATTATTTAGAAAAAAATTAAAGGCTTACAAAATTAAACAATTATTTGTTTACCAAAAAAAAAATCCGAAGAAGAATGCCAGTTCAGAATCGAATTGAAATTGCTTGTTAATATTAAAAAAAACTTGGTTAACTTGATCCATTTTATTTAATTTAATACTTATATTTGAAATGAGACTTCATCTAAATGCTGGAACATGTCAGATTAATCGAAGAAAATTGTCGACCCCTATAAGAATATAAATTCTTAAGGTGCAAATTTGGTGAAGGTGCCTCAGAAAGTTTTAAAATTCTTCCTAATTATTCTGTCAGTATTTGATGCTTTCAAACAAAAGTTATCATTCAATTTGAATAATAAAGTCCTAATAAATAATATATATATTTTTTATATTGTACAGCAGCTTGATCCAGCTCTCTTAATCCGAGAGAGATAAATATAAGAGTTTTCTGACTAGTGACCGCTCATGAAATTTATTCATATAAGCCTTCAATTTTTATTATATAATTAATATTATTATTTAGTTGAAGGAGAAAACCCGTAGCCCATTCTTTTATTATTCTTTAACCTTATTATTACAAAAGTCGGCAATCAGATAGGCCCCTAAAGTCTTCCTTGTACTTCTCCATTTGCTCTAAAGAAGTTGAGAAAAAGCTCCATACACCCCTCAATCGAATCAAAAGATCTTCCTAAATCCTAATTTCTCCAAGCTCTCAACGTACTTGTTTATCTTCTGCTTCTTCGTCCTTTTTTCCCCCTCTTGCTTCTCGAAAGAGAATTTGTTCTCCTGAAACTTCCATTACAAAAATCAAGTAGGAAAAGATTTCTTAATTTGTTGTCATAAAAAACAAGAGAAATAACCTGTTTGGCAGTTTCTTATTACCAAAACAGAAAAAAGTTTCTCGGTTTTTACTTCGTTTTCCAACCAGAAAAAAAAAAGGAAAAAATTGCAAAAAAACCTCTTCAGCTTTTATCAAATCCCACCTTACACATTTTCTTTTACTTTGGATATTTCATAACCTATGGCCGGTCATAGTACCAGAGTAATTGACGATTCAACACCAATCATAAGCCAATATACAACAGCAGATATCTGGAACAGAGTAATTGAACTTTCGGCATCAATCATTGCCCAAGATACGAGTCATGGGGCTTCACATATAAACACATTGACAACCTCCTTCCCCAGCTTAAACAAGCCATCGAGAAAGCGCGAACTGAGCTAGATAAATTGGAGTCCCAGAAGCAGACATTAGAAGGAGCTAATTTGGGACGTATTCCAGTTGGGCTTGTTAATGATTTTAAAAATTGGATATGCGGTTTCCCAGACAACGTGGAAAGTGCTAAAGGTATGCTCGATCATGTTTGTCACGAGTTGGAAAATATTTATACTATGTTAGATATACCAAAAACTCCAAACCAATTTAGTGAAGACATCTCAAGGCTTCGTGCCACACGGCCAAGGGCAAGGCTGCTAATTGAGAGATCAGAGTGCTGGCGGATCGGATTTGATCTCATAAACAAGCTCCTCCCCCGGCTTAAAGAGGCAGTCTACAAAGCAGAAAACGAGCTAGATGATATTGAGTCTAAGAAGCGGATATTAGAAGGAGCTAATTGGGAGATTCATGGTAAGCTTCTTAATTACTTGAGAAATTGTATAAGTGGTTTCCCAGACAAAGTCAAAAGTGCTCAAGGTACGCTAGATTATGTCTGTAATAAGATGGAAAAATTATGTCAAAATTATAAGATACCAGAAAACCTAAACCAATTTAGTGACATTGCTAGACCTATTATGATATCACGTCATCCTAAAATATATGGCCGTGAAAAAGAATTGGATGATGCCATCCATTTATTGGGAGTTTGCAGATCTGGATCTAGTGGCACAGAAATAGAAGAGAAAGAAAGGAACTCTGGTTTATATATTGGTGAAAGTAGCAATAATATGGAAAAAAGGGGAAACTTTGCAATTTTACCTATTGTTGGCATGGAAGGTGTAGGGAAAACAACACTCGCTCAAATGATCTATAATGATGAACGTGTGCAATCCTATTTTGATCTAAGAATGTGGAATTGTGTATATGACAAATTTGACCTTGAAAGATTGAAAAGGAAGAATATTAGTGCCCCTAGAAAAGAGTGCAATTTTACTAATTTAAACAAGAGAGTTTTGTTAGTACTTGATGATATTTGGAGCAAAGACTGGCAAGATTTATTATGGCCAATGAATGAATCCTCAAAGGGAAGTGCGATCATAATAACCTGTAGATCACTAACACACCTTCAATGTACTAGGAGTAACATGACTATTTTGAAATCTATTTCGTTGGAGGGCTTAGAAGAGAATATATACTGGGATTTCTTCAAGACTTGTGCTGGTTTAGTTGCGTGTGAGAATTATGGTGAATTTGAAGATATTGCTCGAGAAATCTGTAGCAAGCATAATGGATCACCACTAGCCGCAAAAGTACTTGGTAGTCTTTTGAGTAAGAGGACTGATAAGCAACATTGGATTAATATTAGGGATACTAAAATGTGGAAATTGAAACAAGAGGAGGAACATCATATAATTCCAGTACTTCGTTTGAGCTATCAGTATTTACCATCTCATTTGAAAAAATGTTTCTCATTTTGCTCTCTCTACCCCAGATATCACAAATTTACTGATGTTGAGTTGGCAAAGTTGTGGATTATGGAAGGTTTTGTTCCAATGCAAGAAAATCTTAAAGATATGGAAGATCTTGCTTTAAGTTACCTTCATGAATTGGAAAAGAGCTGCTTCTTTCAACGAGCACCCAAATCTGACAGATATAAGATCCACGACTTGATGCACGATATTTGTCAATCTATTACAGCAGAGGAATGCTATTGCCTTGAAAATGAGAATTTTGGAATGATTTATCCTAACACACATCATTTATCTGTATTTATTAAGAATGCAAATATAGAAAAGCAGAGAGAACTGCATAAATTGAATAAACTTGACTCTTTATTAGTGGCCTCACCATACTGCAGATTTAAAGTAATTCAAAGCTGGTTCGATGGTCTCACAAGTATCCGTTGCTTATCACTTTCGAAATGCAAAATAAAAACTATACCAGGGAGTATTGGAAATCTGAGGCATCTCCAATATTTGGACATTTCTGATACTGAAATTAAAAAATTACCCAACTCATTTTGGACTCTTTATAATCTATAGCATTTGGATATGAGCGATTGCAATGATTTTTTCGAACCTTCAGGTTTTTCTCGTGAAGGTTAAACAATTTGACAGGGTTGAAATACTTTAGGCCCCCACCTTGGTTGGTAGCTTTTTTAATTCTTATGCCTAATCTTTTCAGGGCAATGCAACGGTACGACATCGTTTATAATGTAGAAAATGACGGGAGAACTAAAATTGAGAATTTAAAGCACCTGACTGGAGTTCGTGGATATCTGAGCATAAGAGGGCTTGAGAATGTTTCCAGAAGAGAAGCCGCTGAGGAGGCTGCACTAAATAAACAGGAACTTCTCGACACATTGTATCTGCATTGGGATGATACCACAGACCCAGTAAGCAATGAGACTCATATGGAGGTGCTCGAAGGTTTACATCCCCATTTTAATCTCACTGTGCTACAATATTACATGCCCAAGAAAGATGATCTTACCACCCTCCATCAAAATACTTCAGTTAAGGTCATGCTGCGAACTTGATTACTCAATTCCAAGTTGTTTGCAGAACCTCACTTCTCTAGAGTACTTGGATTTGTATGATTGTCGACATCTAGTATCGATTCCAGATGAAGTGATGAGGAATCTCAAGTCACTCCAACGGCTGTACGTTGGAGACTGTCAAAATTTAGAGTCGTTAGGAGATGAAGAATTCCTTGAATCTATCAAGATCTGCATTATAAAGCAATGCCCTAACCGTAAGATAAGCCGGGGCCAAAATCCAGATGGCAAGAAATTATCAGGTACGCGCGAATATCACAACATCATTGCAAATATTCATTTTTTTCATTAAAGAAAAATGGGGAGTGCCTGTAATTTTATCATCACGTGCTTCCTTTGATAATTAACTGTTTCAATTAACACAAAAATGTGTTGAGAGGTAATAATTAATTAGAAGTAATTTGAAGAAAAATAAAAATAGAAAATATACTTTTGAAAGATTAGCTTTTTGAAATTTTTTATCGTATTTAGAGAAACTACCCGGCACCTTGAGGAGGATAACGTTAAAATTGCAGTATCTCTATATAAGGATTTCTTTAGTCTGGTAAAACACTAAAACATAACTGATTGATTGAAATACAGTTCCATTATTCATTTATTTTCTCAGAAAAATAAAAAAGCTACCAAAGCAAAAATGATGGTGGAATAAGACAAACACCTATTCCAGGATTAATGTTTCTCATCCTATTCCACCAATAAACACAACAAATATACGATTTGTTCTCTTACAAATACCAGGGGGGGAAAAGAAAAATAAAGGTCATCAAATTCCAGCAAAAAAATGAAAAGAAAAGAAAAGAACGTGTTCAACTGATGGTCCAGATGTGTAAAAAAGATTTTTAAAATCATAATTCCTGTAAATGAATAAAAAAAATTATGTATGGTGTAAGAAATATGACCTGCGTAACTTTTCCAAAGGTTGGTTTCCAAACGAACTTTTAGTCTGTTGTATTTCTTTCAATATTTTTTGAAAAAAAAAAGAAAAAAGAACACAAATAAGTAATTATTATTTGTTATTTAAATTGATAAATCAAAAATTTTCTGAGCTGAGAATATTATGCCTTGAACTCATATAAGCGTTCCAAAACACAAATAGGTGCACCTGCTACTACACCAAGTTCTGTTGACGCTGTTCCATCAAATCTACAGATACTGTGCAGCGAGATAGTGGGTACGTACTACCTCTCTATGTCTAAGTATTTTTTTTTTTAAAAAATACTAGCCATATTAGGATATTTAATTAAGAACATTTTTATGAAGATTACAATAATATATGCATATATGGAGATAGAAACATTTCATGTATACCTTCTAATAAGAATGTTGTTGATGAAGACAAATGGGGGCAACATAATTCTTTTCAAATAAATTTTTTAAGTAGAAAATCATCCGTGATAAGCTATTTTGAATTTGACAAACATATACGGTAGTTGCACTCATAATTAATTTTTTTGAGAGCTAATTCTCATTTCAGTCAATGATCCTGTGATACAATTATAACAAAAAAATTATCCATAAATCAACCACTTTAATTAAAGAAATATAGTGTGAGTTTGCATAATTTTGACACTTACTTGATTTAGTACAGTTTTGTATTGCAGATATTCCTTACTCTTCAAATGCCAGGAAACGAAAAGCACGGGAGTAACTAGCTATTATAATTTCAACCAAGAAATGAACTTAAACAAGATCCTCGTCATTTTTATGGGCAAAGAATATAAAGTTCTTCTTTCTTGTCATATTTAATGTATCATTGCTCTCAGTTTTGGGGCATTGTTATATACTACACACAGTCAAGTCCAGCCGGGCCATTGATTTGGAGTTAGCATTATATTGTACAATCAAAAGAAACAGCATCTATATGACTACATCCTACACCGAACAGAGCAAATAAAAAATAGGGTAGAAACCAGTATTTTAAAGAAAGGAAACCAAATAGAATACATACCAGTATTGCCAATGAGTCAAGCCACTGTCCGCCTTCTAAACATTCCAACATCCTCGGAATCTCATTACTGATTTACCAGTACTCAATTTGATCACCTCACATACAAATTTCCGATGTACCTCAGTTGGCCTGCTGGTGAAGCTCGAAGCTAACTACGCTTTCTCTCCCCGCATCACCAATACTGACTAGTGGGGCCACCGGTTTCAGACTCCAGCTCCGGTTTTGATCGATGCTATTGTGTGTAGAGCAAGGGTGGACCTTTGAATAAATACATGGTGAAGGATCTTAAGACCAACTAAACAAATCTGGTTCTTTCGGGCTATTTATTTTTGTGGAAATGCCTCAGACTTTGACCGAATTGCTAATCACTGTACCGGGAATTGCTTAGCTCCTATGTTGCACGGGTGCAAATATCATATCAGATAGATGCAGATGTGATCATACGTCATTTTTTGAAGAGTACATATAAAAAAATTACATTTTATATCAAAATATTTTATATTTTTCTTTAAATTCAATTATCACTATCATTTGCTATGTTATTTAGTATTTTGTTTTTATTTTTTTTTAATTCAACAATAAAACAAATGAATACATTATATTTTTTTTCAAGCTTTAGCTAAAAAAAATATATTCAAAAACATATAAAAAAATGAATTCAACGCATACCTTGACAAATTTAAGCCACACATTAAAATAATAGAATTTGTATTGGATGTGAATCACACAAGAATTGGTATTGGATACGGGTGTTGCAGTATTTTAGAAGTATCCGTGCAACATAGCTTCACTCACTTCCCTCTTTAGAGATACACTTCTATATTTCTGTCAAATGACAAAAATGCCCTCCGCACTCTTTAATTATTTCAGAAGTATCCGTTTAAGTTTTATTATATATTTCCTTCTAAGAAAACAAAAGGACTTTAATAACTATCTTTGTTTCAAAAAAAAAAAAAAAAAAAGAAGGCACTTAACAACATCAAAACATTTCAAAGTTCTCATTGCTGATTTACCTGTACTTGATGCGATCCCATCACATACAAATTCCAGATGTGCTACATCCATAGGCTTCCTCTAGAATTTAACCTGAAATTTAATTACGTTTCCTGTTCCTAACTTCCCATGACCAAACAGAATAAACTCACAACTACATCTCCACCCCTTCCTTTTCCCAATCTCCCAGCCCAAACGTCCACCTCAACATCATCTATCCTGATTAGTGCGACCACGTCACTTTCTAATTCTAACCAACTCCACTTGCGCTTGATTCTATTGTGTTTTGAGGAATTAAGGTAAACCCAGATGTCTCTTTACTTAAACTGAGGTCACTAAGTGCAGCACCCGATATGTATGGTATGATCGATGAATAAGATGGTCAAGGTGTTATTGGATGGAGCTTGTAGTGAGTCTTTGCGTGCCTAGCAATCGAAAAGAACGTAGTTCTCTTGTTCTATTATTTTTGTAATTAGTTTGTGCAGATGAGGTGTTTGTGGGATTGACTTAAAGAAATGTAATGCTTGACCTGGGAATCCAACTGCTTGTGCCTTGACTATGACTTTACCAAACTTCTCGCTGTTATTGTCAAAAGCTAAATGTTCATTTTCTTCAGTATTTTTCTTAAAGAGAACATTTTTTTTCTGACGGAAAAATATTCCTGACATTGTTTACCCAATTACCCAACATTTACGAGTGCACAAATTAGACTATTAATTAACAATTGCACATTACAAGCATAATCTATAGTTGGTTCAATGACTGGTTAAGTCCGATGTATTTAAACAATAATTGTAATTAGGCCTGATTAACGTGGATAACGGGCACGGAACGGGGTGTTCCGTTTACCGTTCCGTTTACGAAACGAAACTGGTTTCGCTACCACTTACCGTTCCACTTACTAAACGAAATAATTTCACTAAACGACATGTACAAAAACACGTTAAACCGTTCCATTTCGTGTTCCGTTTACCGTTTCATTAAGGAAACGAAACAAATATCTCTACCATTTACCGTTCCGTTTCAGCAAACGGAACGGCATAACGTTTTTTTTGTTTCCGTTGGCAGGCCTAATTGTAATAATCGAAAAATTATGCGCTTCGAATGAAAACTTGCTCGTGAACTTTGAATAAAACGGATTAACAGATTTTTGTTAGCCGGGAGAATTCATTTAATAACCCGCAGTCATGCTTAGCGCAGTTGGTAGATGCATATATGGGGAGTCGTACCCTCTGCGTGTTTTTTTAAACGCGCAGAGTGCATGTTTTGTAATTTGAATCGTCTAAACTAAACGGACGGTCAGATCTCAAGCGGATCAAAAGTCCTAACCAAAAAAAAAAAACAGGAAAATCCGCTTGACGGTATTGCCCTCTCACACTCGTCCCTTCCGCCTCTCTCTCACTCGAACCTAAACCCAACTTCCTGTATATGCAAATATGCAATACTACAATAATAATTGGGCCGAGTGTAAGAATTTGGGCTTCATAAACAATACAATAGATATAATTTTCTTCATGAACTCGGAGACAGCCTAACATGTGTTTCTTGGAGTTCATCAACCGTCAGAAAAAAAAAAAAATGTTTGGAAATTTGAATAATTATAAACAAATTTGGAGCAACCCAAATTAGAACACGTCTGTGCCCATCTATTACGACACAGAAAAGCTAATTTGCCATTGGAATTAATGATAACTGTGAATAGAGAACGCCATTTGGATCCGACCACAAACAATGTATCAAATCATCAGATGTGTCGAAAGTAAACTACAATTTGTCAATTGGACCCGGTAAAAGATCCAGATTAAAAAGCATGCACTGCGATATCAATATATCATGCAATTGATATATACGGACTCGACTCCAATGCTGCACTATAAAAAGGAAAAAAAAATTAATTATTAGGTTACAGAGTCGAATCATGAATTGAAAACATTTTGTTTGAAAATGACAATATTCATTTAATTTCTTTAGTAGAAATTGTGGGTTAAACGCAACGCCTTTTCCATTAATTGAAAGGGCATATTGAGTACTTCTATCATCATATTTGAAAATTCGTGATGCTGGGACACCGACTGGGTGCGTTTGGATTGGTGTGGGAAAAAAGTAAGAAGGGAAGAAGTATTGGGAAGTGTGTAACTTTGTGAATAGTTTGGATTGTTTATAATTTTTTTTTCTTCTTCTTCCTTCTTCTTCGTCTTTCTTCCAACGATCCAAACGCACCCACTAAAAAGAAATACAGTAACGTGAATACTGGCGGATTCAGTTTGTGGACAATTGGACTTGATTTGGGAACATGTTATTGATCGCGGCACATGAGATCTACTTGTGCGGGTGCCTAAAGCCACAGAGGAAGTATACCTATTTTATTTGCTCTAGATTACCTGTCATGTTCAATAAAAAAAAAAAAATTACCTTTCAGGCTGTCATGAATTGATTAATGGTCCACATGATATTTTTATAATTAGAACAGACCGGGTACAGGGTACTTAGTTCGGTACTTCCTCGCTTTACGTTTTCAAACCGCCAGCCTGGTTCAAAAGTCCACTCTCATCTCGCGACGACTTTGGAATGATAACATGCTGACACTATTCGACAAAGGAGCAAGTTCTGCACAGTACTGTAAGAAAACTAAAAACAACACTTGAACACAGAGATTTTAACGAGGTTCAGCACCAACTTGGTGCCTACGTCCTCATGCACACACGCCTATCTCTTCTTTATTGATTTTTCTGGTTAAATTGTTACAATGGAGGAGGAGGATTATTAATAGAAACTATTCTAGAGACCCTAGTTTCTTTCCTATTAATTACCCTTTTAATTCCCTTCATTTTCTTTACAATTTACATCTTTTTCACAAGGAAACCACAACCCCACACAGGGAGCACATCTCTAGACGTGCTAGCAACCTTTCCTAACTTGGAGACACCTTGAAGTTTCCTTTCTGTGCACGATACGCATCCATTCGGGCTACTGTTCGGCTGGACCCAGGCCGAACACATAGCCGAACGGTATGATTTTTATGTCATTTTAACACTCCCCCTCAAGTTGGTATGTACAGATCTGTCATACCCAACTTGCTAATCACAGTCTTGAAAGCATTGCTTGTTACTCCCTTAGTTAAGATATCAGCCAGCTGATTTTCTGATCTCACAAACTTCAACTGGATAATCTTTAAGTCTATGTTCTGCTTGAGAAAGTGTCTATTGACCCCAATGTGTTTGGTTCTGTCATGTTGAACTGGATTGTGAGACATGTCAATTGCCGCCTTATTGTCCACACATAAGGTCATAGCTCCCCCTGACTCAAAACCAATTTCTCTCATGAGCTTCCGTATCCACAACAATTCACATACACCTTTTACAACACCAATGAGTTCAGCTTCTGCACTTGAAAGAGCCACTACCCCTTGCTTCTTACTTCGCCATGTAACAAGGTTTCCTCCTACAAAAGCGAAATATCCAGAAGTTGACTTTCTGTCAGAGATACTACCCGCCCAATCAGCATCTGTGTAACCCATGATGTCAAGGTGTCCATTCCTTTTGAAGTGTATACCCTTCCCTGGAGTACTCTTTAGGTATCTGATAATCCTCATCACTGCTTCCATGTGAGCTTCACTTGGGTTATGCATGAATTGGCTTACCAGACTTACAGCAAAGGCTATATCAGGTCGTGTGTGAGACAAGTAGATTAACTTACCTACCAGTCTTTGATACCCTTCTTTGTTGGTTGGTACCTGATCAGGAAACTCTCCCAATTTCTCATTTTGCACCACAGGCGTGTCTGCAGGACGACAGTCTAGCATACCCACTTCAGCCAACAAGTCTAAGATGTATTTCCTCTGAGATAGAACTATCCCTTCACTAGATCGAGCCACCTCAATTCCAAGAAAGTATTTTAGTCCTCCCAGATTCTTCATTTCAAATTACTTTGAGAGCTTCCCCTCAAGTCTTTGGATTTCCTCCGAATCATCACCTGTAATTATCATATCATCAATATAGATAATTAAAACTGTTAGTTTTTCATATCTCCTTTTGTAAAACAAAGTGTGATCCGATTCTCCCTGGATAAACCCATATTTCCTCATCGCTTGACAAAATCTTCCAAACCAGGCCCGTGGAGACTGCTTCAATCCATACAGGGCCTTTCTCAATCTGCACACCTTGTTTTCTGGGCCATTCGGGCTACCATTCGGCCTGCTCCTGGCCGAACAGCCAGCCGAACAGAGGTCTTGCCTGCCTTGATTTCTCATGTTGAATGCCCTTAGCTCATCAAACCCCGGTGGTAGTTCCATATAGATTTCTTCTTCCAAATTTTCATGTAAGAATGCATTCTTCACATCAAATTGGTGGAGAGGCCAGTCTAAATTAGCTGCAAGGGACAATAACACTCGAATCGTGTTTAGTTTTGCAACAGGGGAAAAAGTCTCCTGATAATCAATCCCAAACGTTTGAGTATATCCTTTAGCAACTAACCTAGCCTTGTACCTCTCGATGTTACCATCTGCACCATACTTAATTGTGAATACCCACTTACATCCTACTGGTTTCTTACCATTGGGCAAATTTTCTAAAGTCCAAGTTTCATTTTTATACAAAGCTTTCATTTCTTCATTCATTGCTTCTACCCATTTATGATCACTAAGAGCTTCATTTACATTTCCAGGTGTAGGTATAGTCAACATTTGGTCACTAAATTTCCTTAGTGGTTCTGGTAGTCCTTTTGTGCTAACAAAGTTTGCAATCGGGTATATGACCTCTTTACTTGTACCATCCTCAGGTACATACCTTTTTGGTGGTTTACCACGATTGTGTCTTGGTGGAAGAACATATCTTGGGTTAAAAACACTTACCTCAGGAGTATCCTCAGGAGATGCATGGGTTTGTGGACTCTGGTCAGTCTGTATCACTTCTTCATCCAATTCCTCTTCCTGTGGGTCCCAAGTACCTTGATACACATCTGGTATTTCGTGTTCCTCCCTTAGATCAAGTTCCCTAAGCTGATTGGCCAAGAACTCAACTGATTGCTCCTGTTCCTCTGTCTGTTCGGCCAAATGTTCGGCCGAATGGGTGGTCGAATGGCTGGTTTCTGGCTGTTCACTGTTACTTGAACTACCATATACTCCAAATATTTCCTCCCCTTGGTGATACCACTGATTAATCTCATTATCTTTCTCCCCCTGAGATGAAACAGTGGTGTCTTGATAAAACCTCTCATTTTCCAAGAAGGTAACATCCCTTGTGACATACCATTTGTGGGATTTTGGGTCAAAGCATCTATACCCCTTCTGGTTGGTTCCAACACCTAGGGATACACACTTGACTGCACATGGGTCTAACTTGGTCCGGTTATTTTTCTGGACATGCACATATGCCACACACCCAAAAGTTTTCGGTGGCAAGCTCAAGATAGATGGAATAGAGGTAAAGGTGCTAAGTTTCTTCAAGGGTGTTTGAAATTTATTGATCACAGAGGGTAACCTATTTATCACATACACTGCCATCATTACAGCACAGTCCCAGAATTTTTGTGGTACATTATTTTCAATTAACAATGCCCTAGCAGTTTCAAGAACATGTCTGTTTTTTCTTTCAGCTACCTCATTTTGTTGTGGTGTTGCAACACAAGTTGTTTCATGAATAATACCCTTTTCCTTGAAAAATTTTTTTAGATTTCTATTCACAAACTCTCCCCCATTATCACTTCTAAACAGTTTTATGCTTATCCCAAATTGAGTTTGCACCATAACATGAAAATTTCTAAATACTTCTTCCACTTCATCTTTTCTTTTCAACAAAAACAACCAGGTCATTCTAGTGCAATCATCAATAAATAGGACAAAGTACTTATATCCAAAAATTGATTCAATCGGGGAAGGCCCCCACACATCAGATTGGATCAAGTCAAAAGGTTTATCACACTTATTCAAACTAATATTGTATGTCACACGGTGACTTTTAGCTCTTACACAAGTTTCACAATTAAACTTAGATAAATCCATTCCACAAAATAAATCAGGCAAAATTTTTCTCATGTAACCAAAAGATGGGTGTCCTAACCGCCTGTGCCATGTCCAAATTCTTTCTTCCAAGTTCGAACTCCTGCTTGCTAAATTAGTTCTCCCAATCTTAAGGTCTTCTAAGTGATACAGACGACCTCTTTTAGTACCACGCCCAATGATCTCCTTCGTGAGGATATCCTGAAAAATAAAAAAATCAGGAAACATGAGGACCACACAGTTCAATTCTTCTGTTATTTGTCCAATTGAAATCAATCGATTTGTCAAGGAAGGTACATGAAGAGTATTGTTAAGAATTAAAGAAGGTGAAATTTCTACATCTCCTGCCCCTTTTACTGGATACTCAAACCCATTTGCATTGTAGATATTTTTCACCCTTGGTCCCCTGAATCTTTTGAAATCTTTTATGTCAAAGGTCATATGGTCTGTAGCCCCAGAGTCAATTACCCAATCCAAATTATGACTTGTGAGTAGAGATATACCTTGGATAGATGTGTTACTTATCAAACCTGTCCCTTGTTCACTGTTGGTGGATTCTCGGGCTGCACACAGCTGCGCCCGACCTGCACCGCCTTCTGTCCCCTCTGTCTGGTTGTCTGAACTGGTCATTCGGCTGTCTGTTCGGCTCTGGACAGCCGAATGGGTGGTCGAATGGTTGTGTTCGGCCGAATGGATGGCCGAATGGGTGGCCGAATGAGGTGCATTAGCCTCGCTGCTTGGGCCGGTGGCTGCCATATTCACTTGGGACCTTCTTTGTTGCTTTCCCTTCTTTCCCTTGAACCAGTCAGGGTAGCCCACGATCTCAAAACATGTGTCACGCAGATGCCCGTTTCTCCCACATTGGATACACTTCAATTTTGACTTGTCCTGATAATTACCACTAGAAACACCTTTATTATACATAACCATAGAGTTTTGATGAGTACCTTCCTCGTTTTTTAGCATGACAGTTTGCCTTGAGATCGTTATGAGTTGGGTCATTTGGGCTTGGATCGTTATGAGTTGGGTCATTTGGGCTTGTTGGGTAATCACAAGTTCGGTTAACTTTTCAAGGATGGATTTGGTCTCAGTATCGTCAGCCATGGCTAAGTTTTTTCAAGTTTTTTGATCTGTTCGGCTCTGTGTTCGGCCGAACAGGAGGTCGAACGGGTTGATTTTTTAGGTTTTTTTGTGAGTTTTGGTTTAGTTTCGGTTTTAGAACGAACCACTCTCTGATACCATGTAAGAAAAGTAAAAACAACACTTGAACACAGAGATTTTAACGAGGTTCAGCACCAACTTGGTGCCTACGTCCTCATGCACACACGCCTATCTCTTCTTTGTTGATTTTTCTGGTTAAATTGTTACAATGGAGGAGGAGGATTATTAATAGAAACTATTCTAGAGACCCTAGTTTCTTTCCTATTAATTACCCTTTTAATTCCCTTCCTTTTCTTTACAATTTACATCTTTTTCACAAGGAAACCACAACCCCACACAGGGAGCACATCTCTAGACGTGCTAGCAACCTTTCCTAACTTGGAGACACCTTGAAGTTTCCTTTCTGTGCACGATACGCATCCATTCGGGCTACTGTTCGGCTGGACCCAGGCCGAACACATAGCCGAACGGTATGATTTTTATGTCATTTTAACAAGTACATGCCTGCGCAACTCTGGTTGCTTCAAGTTGATTTAAAATTATATAACTAGAGTTTGAACTCTTCAAGTTAATTTAAACTAGCTTTGTATCGCACTCTGCACGATGAAAGTTTAATTTTTTGTTGTATGCCTTTATTTCTTTGTTAACTCACATTGCTTATCTTGTTTGGCTGCATAAGGTGCCTTCACCTGAATCAGTGTTGAAACAATAAAGATGTGCATGCTTAATACATGAATATCTCAAGTTCCAATAAATTGTCTAGCATTGGTATAAGAAAGGAGATTAAAATACATAGCTTATGGCAGTCTTCCATCGATCTCTTTTAGCTGTACTAACCTATAGTTTATCGAAAACAACAAATTGTCCATTTTTATTTAGGAGCGACAAATCAGATAACATCAGATATTCAATGACAAATAATCTAAATAATTGTGGAGAGAACAGAATCGGAGGGGAGAGAGAGAGTGTTTGTGCGTGAGTGACCCAAGCATAGTGGAGAGATCATTTTTTAAATTAAAATATGTTGTGACATTTATTTACTTAATCATTGTAGGTTGTTTTATTGAAAGTCGAATATTTTTAGTGGCATAAATTACTTTCTTTTAAAAGCATAAAAACTAGTTTTGAAAAAGAAGTTGATTTGTTATGAGAGTATGGTATGATTTAAGTGTTTGTTTTTCTTTAGAAAAAAATAATTTCATTTTCACTAGGTGCAAATTGCAATGCACTGCGGAAGACTTTCCATGTTTATACTTTATACAACGCTGTGTCGCTGTTGAAAGAAAGTGAAAGGTAGGGACCTACGTCTACGTGACTACGTGCACTACAGGGCCAATGCCTTTCTCCTAGCAGCTTCCTAACTCCAATAATCAAATTCTGTGTAGTCAGAACTCAGAAGTAACTTTCCTGCAAATTTCTCTTGCTTCCGTTCTAGTTCTCCAAAAATCTCAAAACACCTCTCAGCCCTCTTAAATCTCTCTGTTTTTTCCATTCCAAATTTCTCCAAGCTTACGATATACCATCTATTAATCCACTTGTTTTCCTTCTTTTACTCCTCTTGTTTCCTGAAAAGAATTGTGTTCTCTTGTGATTCTGACTACAAAAAGCAAAAAAAAAAAAAAAAATCATTTTGGTTATTTCTTTTATTCCTCTTTCCATCAAAAATAAAGCAAAAAAACTTGTTACTTACTACCAATAAAAAAAAATCTGTTTCTCTTTCTTAGTTTAAAAAATAACTCTAAATTTCTTATTCTCAAAGAAAAAAAAAATCTCTTTGATTCATTTTTCTTCGGTTCCCTATCAGAGAAGGAAAAAAACTTTATCAATCCATCTCATACATTGGCTACCACTTAAGATATTTCAAAACCTATGGAGGGGTTCTCGAACAGAGTATTTGAATTGTTAGAGCCAACAATAGGCCAATCTGCTGTTGATACGTTAAAGAATTTAGATGTTAGTGAAAAAATCTCATGGCTTCAAGTCAAATTGCCCCGGGCAAGGCTGCTAATCGAGATATCCGAGTCACGGGGCTTCATATATAAACCCATAGATGAGCTTCTTCCCCAGCTTAAAGAAGCAGTCAACAAAGCTGAAATCGTGCTAGCTGAATTTGAATCTCAGAAGCAGAGACTAGAAGGATCAAACTGGAGGATTCAAGGTGAGCTTTTAAATAATTTTAGGAATTGGATTAGTAATTATCCAGACAACGTGGTAAGCGCTCACTGTATGCTAGACCATGTTTGTAACGAGATGGAAAATTTATGTAGCATGTTAGATATACTAAAAAACCCGAATCAATTTAATAAACACATCTCAAGGCTTTGTGCCACATTGCCAAGGGCAAAGCTACTAATTGAGAGATCAGAGTGTTGGCGCTTGAAACATAAATCCATAGATGAGCTCCTTCCCCATCTTAAAGAAGCTGTCTACAAAGCAGAAATCGAGAAAGATGATGTCGAATCTATGAAACGGATTCTAGAAGGAGCAGAATGTAGGGTTGAAGGTGAGCTTCTAAATTATCTTAGGAATTGGATGACCGTTGTCCAAAAAAATGCAAAAAAAGCTCAAGATAACCTAGATTATGTTTGTAACGAGATGGAAAACCTATGTCAGAATCATAAGATACCAGAAAACCCAACCCAATTTGGTAGCACCGCTAGACCTATTACAACGTCACGTCATCGTGATGAAATATATGGCCGTGATAAAGAATTGAACGATGCTATCCGTTTATTGAGAGTTCCAGAATCTGGATCTTTTGGCATAAAAAGAGTGAAAAAAGAAAGGTATTCTGGTTTATATATTCCTGAGAATAGCAGCAATGTGGAGAAAAAAAGAAGATTAGCAATTTTACCAATTGTTGGCATGGGAGGTGTGGGAAAAACTACCCTTGCTCAAATGGTTTATAAAGATAAACGTGTGCAATCGTATTTTGATTTACGAATATGGATTTGTGTGTCTGACAAATTTGATTGGAAAAGGTTGATGAAAGAAATAATTGAGTGTGCCTCAGGAGAGAATTGCAATGTTTCTAATTTAAACAAGATAGAAGAGACATTAGAAGAAACGTTAAAATCCCAAAGAGTACTTTTAGTCCTAGATGATATATGGAGCAAAGACTGGCAAAAACTTTTGGGACCAATTAATGAATCCTCTGAGGGTAGTGTTATCATATTGACCACTAGGTTACCGGAGCTCCTGCAATGTACTGGAGTTAATATGACTATTTTAAATGCTATTTCCTTGGAGGGCTTGGAAGAGGAAATATATTGGGATTTCTTCAGGAGCTGCTCTGGTTTAGAGGTTACATCAAATAATTATGGTCAATTGGAGAGTATTGCCAAAGAAATTTGTGATAGGCTTAAGGGATCACCACTTGCTGCGAAAACACTAGGTGGTCTTTTGAAAAATAGGATTAATGAGCGAGATTGGATTGCCGTTCGAGATAGTAAAATTTGGGAATTGAAACAGGAGGAACATGATATAATGCCAGCCCTTCAATTGAGCTATCAACATTTACCATCCCATTTGAAAAAATGCTTTTCATTTTGCTCGTTGTACCCCAAAGATCACGAGTTAAGTGCGATTGAACTAGCAAAACTATGGATCATGGAAGGCTTCATCCCAACAGAGAACGATAACTTGAAACATATGGAAGATGTGGCTTTGGGTTACTTTCAAGACTTGAAAAATGGCTGCTTCTTTCTCAAGAAAACAACAAATAAGAAATATGAACATTGGAAATTTGAGAAACATGTGATCCATGACTTGATTCATGATGTTTGTCAATCTATCACAACAGAGGAATGTTATTGCCTCCAAAATGGAGAGATCTGCAGAAATAAAGAGAATATACACTATCTATCTATATTTCGGAAACCAAATCCTGAGAATAAAAGAGAAACGCTTACATTTAAGAATGTACACTCTTTATTAGTGGCCTCTCCGAACTATGGCATTAATGTGACACCCCGTCGAATACTGTACCTGAACAACATGCGACGGAGTGCCCGCCGCGGATGCCTACCGCACCCGCAAGGCTTAGAACCACTCATTTTACGAATTACTGTTAATTATACACAATTAATATACATGTCAATTATACTTATTTACTTAAACATAAAGTAAATCCTATAAAGGCCTGGTATATTTAGGTTGCTAACCACAGTATCCAATGGCTCGTTGCTTGTCCTGCTGTCCAGCACTTGACCTGAAACCTGGAACCCACAACCAACCGTGGAAAACAATGCAAAAGCACGGAATGAGATAAATAAAATTTATCTCAGTACGGTATTCAGTTCCAGCCACTTGAGTTTTGATTATCATGTGTTGGAACTAAATACAAGACTGAGTTAAATCAATTCCAAATCAAATTTCATTTCTTTTTATTTCAAATAACATTAAAACTAGACTTTCGATCAAGCAATGCCATTAGACAAATAAATTCAGTACTATTCAAAATCAATTTTCCTTTCTTGAAATTCAAAATATGACAATTATCATTTCAATTACTTGAACAAATAATTAATAACATGTAATAACTAACGTGCAAATTAAAAGCAACCCTTACAACTTGTTTCCAATAGGAATAGCAAGGTCAAATCAATTCAATCAATGCAATATGAAATGTGAGCTCGGCATCAATTCCATAACAATTCAAATATCAATGTATAGCAAAAGCCGACTCATTTGGTTGGGAAATTACCTAATATGCAAGTCTGGTTTATCACAAGTCAATCATTTCAGTCATTTCCTTCAGATACCGCGAACCACCCTATAGATGGATGCCAACGGCCAATTCAATTCATACATAATTCAATCAATTAAATCATCAAAATGTACAAGCAAGCTGGGAACACTCACACTCCGGTCCATTCCAGACTAGACCTACTGAGTCCCGGTACATAAGCGCTTATTACACGGTGCTTGGTAGGATGGGTCATGACTCCACCTCCAAACATTACGAGTGTCTATCTCAACCACACAAGCTGTACTTACCTCAATCAATTCACATTTCAATCGGATTCCATTCAATATGTCACTTTCCAACATTTCAATCGGATACCATTCAATATGTCACTTTCCAATCATGCATCAATATACAATTTCACAAAATGATCTCATGAACAACATTCCAATTATGAATTCAGAATGCATAATGACAATGATAATAATAATAATAACAATAACAACAATCAAAACATATGTCACATATAATTAAAACTCAAGTGAAATCCGTACCTGATATCACAATAACATCAGCTAGCCAACAATAATCATACAGACCCTCAGTTGTACCAGCCATATCCGGCTCGAAACCTGCCCAGACTCTACATTAACAATACTAGGCTAAGTCCTTATTTAAGCAAGCAAACAATAACAATTCACATTCAACGAATTCGTAGATAAAGTGACGGATTTGATTTGTTCCTTTGATTACCTCATACAATTATAGTACACCTTATTAGTTGTACTAGTAGATGATTTGAAACACTAAACAGTGGTTAACAACTCTAGAAATCAATACACAACGGTAAAACAACAGTGCTGGACAATTTCTGGGACAACCAGTGAAGGGCATTTTCGACAGTTTACAAAATCCTTTTTATTTCAAGAACGGCTGAACGGAATCAAATGAAAATTTAACTGTGAATGAAACATGATAGGACTCATCTACTGTAAAAATTTCATAATTTTTGGACATACAGATTAATTATAATGAATTTTCGAAATCAGACAGAATCAAGTTTCAGAAATCTGTTCCAGCAATCGTGTCAGAAAATGTCTGAAAGTTCAAGCCTTGAAACCCTTCAAATAACTATCTAAAAATTTTGTAAAAATTACAGGAGCTGCCTATGTATGTCTATTTTCATACCTAAAAGTTTCAAGTCTTAAATGCAAACAGAGAATAAATTAAAAATGAAAAACCACACTGGGGTCTGTCTGTTCCAGAAACTGATTTTCTAAAGTTGCCCTAGTTTCAAAAATCTTGTAAAAATACCAACCAATCTCAGAAAAATTCACTCTAGATACCAAAATTTTCATCTTGAAGTCTAGTTTCAAACAAAACTATTCTCACATCCAAATTCGAAACAGAATAACAACAGTTACTTAAAGACTGATGCAAGGTCACAGCGGTAACAGAAAAACTGCAAATGACTTTATTCAATTTGGCCCTTTGAAATTAATTTGAGTAACAAAAGGGTAGAAATCTAATACAACTCAGCAAATTTACTTACTCAGTACATGTAACGAGTTAGAAGTTTGCAAGAAAAATCGGAAGAGACCTTCCCGGATTTGATTTCCGAAAACTTCCATCGAAAAATACGACGAGGAGAGGCCTCCAATTGACGATCCAAAGGTAGATAATAAGAGAGGGTGGTGAGACGAACGCGAAGGTACTTTGATCCGGTGAAACGATGGAGAAATGGAGGTGATTGAGTTTGAGGGGAGGGGGTTCGGTTGTTTTGGAAGAGAGCTGATTTCTCTCTGTTGGAGTCGAAGGAAGAGACAGGGAGAGAGAAAGAAAGGCTTCGGCTCCCACTTCTTAAATTTCCGATTTTTTTTTGTTTTTTGTTTTTTTTGTTTTTTTTTTTTTACAAACTAAGGTCTCATCCATTAAATCAAAAATGCATATTTTCTTGCATAAAAAAAAATTATACAACGTAATAAATATAGTTAAACTCTTTATAATGCAAAATAGAACTTTAGAAATTTTCATATTTCTATTTCAGAATAACAGTAAGTTCAAAATTTAATTTCATGCAAAGAAATTGCTCACAGTAAAACTAAGTGCACCCAAATTTATAATAAAAAAAATAATTTCAGAAACATTAAAATTTCGGGTGTCACATTCTTCCCCCCTTAAAACAATTTCGACCTCGAAATTTATCTAAATACATAGCAATCATACAATCAATAATACAATCAAATAGTACAAACATATTATGCAACAATTATCAAACAATTTCAAATTAATGCAATGCAAAATGAGCCCGACATTTTATTCAATTCGAAATTAAAATACTACTAATAATACTAGAATGTCGGCCCAATCTCGGTGAATTAAATGCAAGCCTGACAATCCTAAGTCACAATCAGAGATCAATCAATTCAGAGTCAGATATCGCGAGTCTCTTTCTCAGAGAGCAACCAGCGATTACAGATATTCGGATACCGTGAATCACCTCTAAAGAGGGTTGCCAACGGTCATTCAATTCCCTTTACAATTCAGACAATTCCATATCATAACATCATAACAATTCAAATAATAAAGTACTATAAGCAGAGAATACTACCACTCATTACGTTATCATTTAAAAAAAATAAAATCTTTCAATTCACGTAACTAGTAACATTTTGAAATGTTTAGTTCTTTTCTTATCTTTTAGGAAGCACGGTAATATCAAAATTATTCTTGGCTGCCTTGGTGATCAGTCAAGGAAGTAAGAATAATTATGGTACTATTGAGATTCAATTAACAAGTCAGATGATCAGTCAGCTTGTTTGATCCTTGTGCCAACAAAAGATAAGATCTTTACTCAACCAAGCCACTGAAGCTTTAAAATAACTCAAATCTATATATATATATTTTTTTTTTGAAGTTCTTATCAACATGAATTGCTGACAACTTCTGTAAAAACCTCATGCAAAATATATATCTTTACATCTTTAGTAATAGCAAAAGTACATTTTCAAAATAGTTTACGAAACTGCACCAAGAAAACTAGAATTTAATAGATTCCAAATTTTCCATACAAGATACTTATGTTATCTTAATTCGAACTATGCACGATAAAATGATTTATGAAAATCAAATTTATGCTCCCTTTAACTAAAATGAGTCGTACTCGACAAACAATGTTCACCAAAGAGTATATTTAAATATAATATAAAATATCATCTTGAGTTGTGACTTCAACTTGAAATTATAACATATCACACCAAATTTTTAGAACCAACATATACAGTCAAACTATCAAATAGTTTCGAACCACCTCATATAAAAATATTAAACTATGAATTCAAATATATATTATAGTTTAAAACTATGCAATATAAGCATCCAACTTAATTCAACTATTCGACACGCAAAAAGAACAATCCTTGAGGAAAGTTTTCAAGAATCCAATTTTGTTGCTAAAGTAAGCACTAGAGCAACATGGTAATCAAATATAAAACAATCAATCAATATATATATATTAGTATATATACAAATACAAAGGATCATTAGTACATCATGTCATAGTTATAAATAAGTCAAACAAATTTTTAAATCTACCGTCACAAAAACTATGAAATAAAATATACTTATAAGAACAACCCATTAGACTTACCCCACTCACGTGTTCTATTGGTCTGGTTCGGTTGCTAAACCATGCTCTGATACCACCTGTGACACCCCGTCGAATACTGTACCTGAACAACATGCGACGGAGTGCCCGCCGCGGATGCCTACCGCACCCGCAAGGCTTAGAACCACTCATTTTACGAATTACTGTTAATTATACACAATTAATATACATGTCAATTATACTTATTTACTTAAACATAAAGTAAATCCTATAAAGGCCTGGTATATTTAGGTTGCTAACCACAGTATCCAATGGCTCGTTGCTTGTCCTGCTGTCCAGCACTTGACCTGAAACCTGGAACCCACAACCAACCGTGGAAAACAATGCAAAAGCACGGAATGAGATAAATAAAATTTATCTCAGTACGGTATTCAGTTCCAGCCACTTGAGTTTTGATTATCATGTGTTGGAACTAAATACAAGACTGAGTTAAATCAATTCCAAATCAAATTTCATTTCTTTTTATTTCAAATAACATTAAAACTAGACTTTCGATCAAGCAATGCCATTAGACAAATAAATTCAGTACTATTCAAAATCAATTTTCCTTTCTTGAAATTCAAAATATGACAATTATCATTTCAATTACTTGAACAAATAATTAATAACATGTAATAACTAACGTGCAAATTAAAAGCAACCCTTACAACTTGTTTCCAATAGGAATAGCAAGGTCAAATCAATTCAATCAATGCAATATGAAATGTGAGCTCGGCATCAATTCCATAACAATTCAAATATCAATGTATAGCAAAAGCCGACTCATTTGGTTGGGAAATTACCTAATATGCAAGTCTGGTTTATCACAAGTCAATCATTTCAGTCATTTCCTTCAGATACCGCGAACCACCCTATAGATGGATGCCAACGGCCAATTCAATTCATACATAATTCAATCAATTAAATCATCAAAATGTACAAGCAAGCTGGGAACACTCACACTCCGGTCCATTCCAGACTAGACCTACTGAGTCCCGGTACATAAGCGCTTATTACACGGTGCTTGGTAGGATGGGTCATGACTCCACCTCCAAACATTACGAGTGTCTATCTCAACCACACAAGCTGTACTTACCTCAATCAATTCACATTTCAATCGGATTCCATTCAATATGTCACTTTCCAACATTTCAATCGGATACCATTCAATATGTCACTTTCCAATCATGCATCAATATACAATTTCACAAAATGATCTCATGAACAACATTCCAATTATGAATTCAGAATGCATAATGACAATGATAATAATAATAATAACAATAACAACAATCAAAACATATGTCACATATAATTAAAACTCAAGTGAAATCCGTACCTGATATCACAATAACATCAGCTAGCCAACAATAATCATACAGACCCTCAGTTGTACCAGCCATATCCGGCTCGAAACCTGCCCAGACTCTACATTAACAATACTAGGCTAAGTCCTTATTTAAGCAAGCAAACAATAACAATTCACATTCAACGAATTCGTAGATAAAGTGACGGATTTGATTTGTTCCTTTGATTACCTCATACAATTATAGTACACCTTATTAGTTGTACTAGTAGATGATTTGAAACACTAAACAGTGGTTAACAACTCTAGAAATCAATACACAACGGTAAAACAACAGTGCTGGACAATTTCTGGGACAACCAGTGAAGGGCATTTTCGACAGTTTACAAAATCCTTTTTATTTCAAGAACGGCTGAACGGAATCAAATGAAAATTTAACTGTGAATGAAACATGATAGGACTCATCTACTGTAAAAATTTCATAATTTTTGGACATACAGATTAATTATAATGAATTTTCGAAATCAGACAGAATCAAGTTTCAGAAATCTGTTCCAGCAATCGTGTCAGAAAATGTCTGAAAGTTCAAGCCTTGAAACCCTTCAAATAACTATCTAAAAATTTTGTAAAAATTACAGGAGCTGCCTATGTATGTCTATTTTCATACCTAAAAGTTTCAAGTCTTAAATGCAAACAGAGAATAAATTAAAAATGAAAAACCACACTGGGGTCTGTCTGTTCCAGAAACTGATTTTCTAAAGTTGCCCTAGTTTCAAAAATCTTGTAAAAATACCAACCAATCTCAGAAAAATTCACTCTAGATACCAAAATTTTCATCTTGAAGTCTAGTTTCAAACAAAACTATTCTCACATCCAAATTCGAAACAGAATAACAACAGTTACTTAAAGACTGATGCAAGGTCACAGCGGTAACAGAAAAACTGCAAATGACTTTATTCAATTTGGCCCTTTGAAATTAATTTGAGTAACAAAAGGGTAGAAATCTAATACAACTCAGCAAATTTACTTACTCAGTACATGTAACGAGTTAGAAGTTTGCAAGAAAAATCGGAAGAGACCTTCCCGGATTTGATTTCCGAAAACTTCCATCGAAAAATACGACGAGGAGAGGCCTCCAATTGACGATCCAAAGATAGATAATAAGAGAGGGTGGTGAGACGAACGCGAAGGTACTTTGATCCGGTGAAACGATGGAGAAATGGAGGTGATTGAGTTTGAGGGGAGGGGGTTCGGTTGTTTTGGAAGAGAGCTGATTTCTCTCTGTTGGAGTCGAAGGAAGAGACAGGGAGAGAGAAAGAAAGGCTTCGGCTCCCACTTCTTAAATTTCCGATTTTTTTTTTGTTTTTTGTTTTTTTTGTTTTTTTTTTTTTACAAACTAAGGTCTCATCCATTAAATCAAAAATGCATATTTTCTTGCATAAAAAAAAATTATACAACGTAATAAATATAGTTAAACTCTTTATAATGCAAAATAGAACTTTAGAAATTTTCATATTTCTATTTCAGAATAACAGTAAGTTCAAAATTTAATTTCATGCAAAGAAATTGCTCACAGTAAAACTAAGTGCACCCAAATTTATAATAAAAAAAATAATTTCAGAAACATTAAAATTTCGGGTGTCACAATTAACGCAATCAAAAGCTGGTGTTATGGACTAACCATTATTCGTCGCTTATCACTTCCCAAAAGCAAAATTAAAGGATTACCAGAGAATATTGGAAATTTAAAACATCTACAATATCTGGACATTTCCAATACACCTATTGAAAATTTACCCGATTCTTTTTGCACCCTTTATAATCTTCAGCATTTAGACATGAGGTCTTGTGATAAGTTTTCGAAATCTGACGGTTTTCCAAACGGTTCTAACAATTTGATAGGATTGCAGTTTTTTAGTCCGCCGCTTCACTTGGTACATTTTTTAACTGATAAGCCCAATCTTGTAAGAGCAATGCAATTGTATGACCTTGAATATGATGTGGTTAAACATGGGGAAAATAAAATTGAGAATTTAAAGCACCTTACTGGAGTTCGTGGATCTTTTGATATAAAAGCACTTGGGAATGTTTTAATAAAGGAAGCTGCTCAAGAGGCTGACCTGAACAAACAAGAATTTGTTGACACATTGCGTTTATATTGGGTCCCCCGAATGGGATTCCCAAGTAGCGACAATGAGATCCAAAGGGAGGTTCTTGAAGGTTTGCGTCCCCATCCTAATCTCAGAGTATTGGAAATTTTCAATTATAAGGGTGCGACTTTAGCAAGTTGGATGGGCGATAACTTATTATCTAAGTTAAGAAGTGTTTCCTTAAAGTTTTGTTCTGTCTCACGGATTGTTCTGCCTCGTTTCATTACTGAGCTAGTAATAGATCGGTGCCATGAGTTGACAAGTCTAATGGATTGCTTGCGGCCAAACCTCTTGCCAGAACTTAAGTGTCTTAATCTAAGCTCGTGTCTCGGCCTAAAGTCGCTGCCCGTAGAATCCTTTTCTGGATTTGATTCTCTTGAGAAGTTGTGTATTGATGGATGCTTTATGCTTACCTGCCCAACAAAGGTGGTCTTACCGCCCTCTATCAAAGTACTTAGATCCTGTTTGTTTGTGACTTAAAGGGTGCATAATTTAAGTTATGCACTCTTTAGTCACCAAACACCTCTTACATAAGATGCCTTAAGGGTACATAACTTATGCAACCAAAATAGGTTGCATAAGTTATGCATGGTCCCCTTTAATTTTTTTTTCCAACAATACCCCTTAGAAATAATTAATAATATTATTTAATAATTAACAAATAATTAATAAATAATAATATTTAACAAGTAAAAATAACAATTAAAAATTATAGTTAATAATAATAAATATTAATTATTATAATTAATAAATAATAATAATTAATAATATTTTTACAAGTAATATTAATTATTAATAATAATAATGATTTAATAATAATAACTAATTAATTAAAAATTATTAATAAATACTTTTTTATTAAGTAATTAATAATACTTCATAATAATAAAATGATTTCTTATTATCATTAATAATTAATTTTTATAATAATTAATAATTAACAAATAATTAATATAATTAAAAAATAATAATATTTAATAAGCAACAATAATTGTTAAAAAATCATAATTAATAATAAAGGTTAATTATTATAATTAATAATATTTAACAAGTAATATTAATTATTAATAATAATGATTTAAGAATAATAATTAATTAGAGGCATGAATATAAGGGCATTTTAGTCTTTTTACATGAATATATGCATGTATTAACTTAGTCATCCTTACTACACAACCAAACATCTATTACATAACACTACATAAATATTTAAGCATCCTTAACTTATGCAACCCCTTACTACACAAACAAACGCCCCTTAAGCTTGAGCAATGCGGCGAACTTGAATACTCAATTCCCAGCTGTTTGGAGAACCTCTCTTCTCTCGAGGAATTGTCGATAGAAAACTGTCTACGTATAGTGTCTATTGCAGATGAAGTGATGAGGAATCTCAAGTCCCTCAAAAGCCTGTCCGTCAAAGCCTGTCCAAATTTAATATCACTAGGAGATGAAGAGTTTCTCAAATCCATAAAGGACTGCGTTATAAGGAATTGTCCAAATCGTAAGAAAATGGGAAATCCAGATGGCAGGCAGTTATCAGGTAATTAACATGTACTGTCATTTCATATCTAGGTTTCTTTTTTCCAATAAAAATGGGAAATTAATTAAGGGGTTTTCTTATTAAAAAAATTGTTTCGGGAACAAAAAGAAAAACACTAGTTCATTTCACCTGTTTAGAAGCAGAAGCTCTTTCAATTATTTGAACAAATAAGAATTTAAAGTTAAATTGCTCTTTTGAAATATTAAAGGTATAGATTGGATGTTTAGGCGCGGTTATTTTTTTTTATTTTTTTTTGTGTGGAAAAATTAAATGTTGCATGTATACAATTTTCCATTTGATTCCCTTCAACTCAAATTTAATGAAAACTTAATCAGTTTAATAAATTCTTGTTTATTTATAATTTTATAAATTTCTAGCTCTGCTCATGTCCTGGAAACCTTTCCCCAGAATTTTTTTTTTTTTTTTGGCAGAGTACAGACAATTGATTGCTGATAATTAGTGATCTTATTTTCACACAAAATTTAGAAAAAAAATTCATTGCTGATAATTTATTTCCAATTTAACGAATTAAAAGTATTTCCACAAATTAATGACGTTGTACTCTTACTACAGTTGCTTTTTCAAAATCAACTCACCCAGTTCTGATACTGAAGGTCTAAAATTTAAAATTCTGCCACCTAACACCGTGAGATTATCCTTTTTGCAGCTCAAGGCGCAACTGCTTCTGTTGCACCCAGTGCACTTCCCATTACGCCCTCACTTCCGGACATGCCATCCATTGAGACTGAAACCACTGGTACAGTTCCCTCACCATTAACTTCATTAAGCTTACACATTTTTTTTATTTTAAGAGATAATTAAAACGTACCACACCTACCATAGATCTTGAAAAAAGATTATTTTTCGGATCATAATTTCCATATAAAATTATGTAGAATTTCACTGTGCAAATTAGTATGTAAACTTGCGAAAGACTGTTATTAATTAGAACCAAATAGCATAAAGCAATTTCCTTTTTATATGAAAAGAAGTAGTAGTCTTTAGATTATTTGCATAATCTCTATTACAACATGCAAAGTTTATATGCCTTTCTCTATTATTATAGGATATCTGAAAAAGATATTTTTAAGATAATAATTTGTAGAGAAACACGCATCCTCTCCTTTTACCAAAGATTAATCTTAATTTTACTCGGCAGCTTTTCTTTTAGTATTAAAAAATATATCACATAAATATATAATTATGAGTTGCTACCTAGCTAATTGAAGAAAATTTTTTTTGCACCGATAATATATATGATTCCCGACTGCTATTTTGAATAATTTGATTAGCGCAACATTATTATATATGTTCTTATTTTCATTTCTAGGTCTTACACCTGGTTCTTCCGTTACTCCATCAAACCTACTGATGTCATCCACTGCGACAATTGGTTCGTACCACTCATTTTTCTTTTGCATGAGACTGAAAACTAAGTATAAATGTATAATAGAATAACAAATTAATCTTTCATCTGAAATAGAAAGAGCTTTTATTATAATATAATAATTTTAGAAAGATAGAAGACATATATCGAAATTATCCTTAAAATAATAATATTTTTTCCACTTTAGAAAGAGAGCACATATATATAACATTTTCTCATGTGCATAATTATTATCAAATGTAGAGCCAATGGGCCAGAACTCCTCCCCCTTTTTTCGATGACATAAATTACAGCCAATGGGCCAGAGCTCATTTGTATGGCTTCCTTTGATGGTGTGGGAATAAAAGAAATAAGGGAAGATGTAAGAAAAAATACCCTCGGTTCCCAAACCATTAATGAAATTAATGTTGAACCGAGAGCCAATGTGAAACAATACATTTTCTTTTTTCGTACCCTCGGTTCAGCGGTTTTAATGAAATGTTGGTTCTAAGAACCAATTTTCTTTTTTCATACAAGTGAAAAACCTCGTAAGTATAGGTATAGGTATAGGTTCTAAAAATACAGTTTCTTGATTTAATATGTAAAACCTCATACAAAATTAGTAATGACAATTTACTTAATTAAAACTGTGACAATAAACCCTTCAAAACTTACAGTTCGTACCAATTATTATACGATTAGATTGTAATCTGCTGTGCCATTTTTCCACTCTAGATGCACTGGCAGCTGCTGCACCAAGTTCATCTAACACTATATCAGAGATGACATTGATTGATCAGACGCCAACAACAGGTACAACAATCTTTAATACAACTAACTAGTTGATGCGGTTATGCATTCTCTATTATATAGGATATCTCAAAAAGATATTTTAATATAATAATTTGTAGAGAAACGCGCCTCCTCTGCTTTTCCAGAAGATTAATTTCAATTTGTTCAGCTGCTTTTGATTTCGTGTCAAGGAAAAAAAGGAAAAATACAGATATACTTGACGAGAATTTATGCAGCTCAAGAAATTCTTCTTTATTTATAAATTTATAAATTTCTAGCTCGCCCATGCCCTGCGAACCTTTCTCCAAAAGAAATATAAATAAATAAAATAATTTCTTCTGTTTGTTGCAGAATACAGACTATTGAGCGCTGAAAATTAGTGTGGTCTTTTTTACACAAAATTTAGAAAAGAAAAATATATCATTTCTGATACTTTATTTCCAATTTAACGAACCAAAACTACTTCCTAATGATGTTGTGCTCTAACAGCATTTTCTTTTGAAAAATTAACTCATCCACTTCTAATAGCTGAAGGTCTAAAATTGGAAATTCTACCACCTAACACCATAAGATTATCATTTTTTTCAGCTCAAGGCGCGCCGGCTTCTGCTGCACCAAGTGCACCTCCCAGTGATCCCTCACTTCTGCAATCGATTGAGACTCCAACGACCGGTACCATTCCTTCTGCAATCGATCTTGAAAAAAGATTTCTTGTCAGATAATAATTTCCATATACAATTAAGTACAATTTCACTGTGCAAATTAGTATGTAAACTTGCAAAAGAATGTTATTAATTAGAACCAAATAGCATAAAACAATTTTCTTTTCATATATGAAAAGAAGCAGTAGTCTTTAGATTATTTGCAGAAATAGTTAGGAACTTAATTAAATGTGAAAGTAATTGACAATCATTATCTTTAAAATCATGACTGTAATTTTATCAAATAATATATTATTTGGAATTTAAGTAACATGACAACCCGTCATTTGAGAGTATCATTTGATGAAACATCAAGGAAATTTAATTTTAGATTGTAACATTCAATTTGTATGATGAAAGGCAAAATATACATTTGGTAAATCAAACTGTTATTTTTTCTAAGCATGATATATATAATATGCAAACCATCTGTATGATATTGGATTTCAAATTTAAAGATTGCTAAGATAAAAGTTTGTGAAGTGATTTTCTTAGCAGTTAAGATATACAGTATTTTACTTTTTTTTAAGACAAACAAACAAAATAAAAAAGATATATTTTACTTTTTGATTTTAAAAATATAAGAGCTTCTTTTCAAAGAACATTTTCGTGATTATCTTAAGATATCATACTTTTACTAAACTTGAATTGTTAGCACTTCTTAATTTTCCTACGGGAGGAGAATATATGTTAAAAAAAACACTTTTTATTATTTTTAATGTACTTATTAAAGCTTTTGGAAAGTTGTGCCATTTGAATCGTAACATTTTTGTGTTGTGTTCGCGTGCATGCGTTGGTGTTGAGGGGTGGGGAAGGGATTCTTTTTCTAGGATCTTCTGTGGATTCCAATAGACATCGAAGACAGGTTATTTGTCATATGTCACAATATGAAATTTTGGTAGTCTTTGGTGACAGTTTTTCTTGTTGTTGTACTTATAGTTAGTTTTCTCAAAACTAAAGAGAGAACACAAATTTAGACTGTATTTTCTTTCTATTAGATTTTATAATTTTGAATTGATCGGTTCATGCTCTTCTTTGCCGGCAGCATTAATTGGTGCTAATTTTTACTAGAATGTGTCGAGTTGAAATAGTGAAGTAAGCCCCACCCCCCCCCCCCCCCCCAAAAAAAAAAAAAAAACAGAGAATCTCAAGTTCGTTACATCGTTAATCATTTTTGAGAATCAAATAAGCACCACAGAAAATTCCTGTAATAATACATTCTTTATTTGGTATCCTTTTTATTTTTGCAGATGACCCTTCCTCTTCTGATTCCAGGAAAAGAAAGGCGGGTGCCCAAAACTAACTGGCTAATGCAGGTGCCCGCATTATCTGTACACAACATTTATCCTCATTACAATAGACAAATATCATATACCATTTCAAGAAATAAAAAAAAATTTATTATATCTCAATATTATGTATATATAGCTGTCTCCGTATAACCAGATATTTAGAACCCATTTGCATGTGTACTAGTTGAACCTGATGACAGTGTCCAATTTTCATGAGACTAAAACCGAAGTATATGCTATTTAGTAAGGAATTGGCTAAAATAGCGTCACAAAAAAACAAAAACCTATGACAGTGGGATAAAAAAAACATTGCACAAATAAGCCTGAAGCTGATGTACTCAGAATTTGGAAAGGAACCATCGAACCAAAAGTAGCCATAACTAAAAAGGTGACAAAAGATTACTTCTACCATTGTATGTTGTACGAACTGTGAGGTATCTGTCCTCGAAATAAATAAAATGCTATGTAAACCGTGTCATCATTATATCATAATTTAAGGTATAAAAACCTTTTCATTATATCGTAATTTTGGCTGCAGATTTTAGGGGAAAGGATAGTTCTGTAAGCGTTTTATTGGATCAATATCTTTGTGCTAATCACCATGATGAATGAATTTGATATAGGCATTTATTGGATCGAATGATCGATATTAATTAGGCTCTAGCTAAAATAGGGCTATTCTAATCGATTATGTGTGACACCCCGTCGAATACTGTAACTGGACAATACACAACGGAGTGCCCGCCGCGGATGCCTGCTGCACCCGCAAGGCTTACTAATACCTAATTTACCAATTAATATTGATTCTACTCAAATAATATACCGATCAAATAGAAATTTATAATTAATTACTTAAATATAAATTAAATCCTATAAAGGCCTGGTATACTTAGGTTACTAACCACAATATCCAATGGTCCGCTACTCGTCTTGCTGTCCAGCATTTGCTCTGAAACCTGGAACCCACAACCAATAGTGGAAAACAATGCAAAAAGCACGGAATGAGATAAATAAAATTTATCTCAGTACGGTATTCAGTTCCAGCCACTTGAGTTTTGATTATCATGTGTTGGAACTAAATACAAGACTGAGTCAAATAAATTCCAAATCAAATTTCCCTTTCATTTTATTTCAAATAACATTAAAACTAGACTTTCGATCAAGCAATGCAATTAGACAAATAAATTCAGTACTATTCAAAATCAATTTTTCCTTTCTTGAAATTCAAAATATGACAATTAGCATTTCAATTACTTGAACAAATAATTAATAACATGTAATAACTAACGTGCAAATTAAAAGCAACCCTTACAACTTGTTTCCAATAGGAATAACAAGGTCAAATCAATTCAATCAATGCAATATGAAATGTGAGCTCGGCATCAATTCCATAACAATTCAAATATCAATGTATAGCAAAAGCCGACTCATTTGGTTGGGCAATTACCTAATATGCAAGTCTGGTTTATCACAAGTCAATCATTTCAGTCATTTCCTTCAGATACCGCGAACCACCCTATAGATGGATGCCAACGGCCAATTCAATTCATACATAATTCAATCAATTAAATCATCAAAATGTACAAGCAAGCTGGGAACACTCACACTCCGGTCCATTCCAGACTAGACCTACTGAGTCCCGGTACATAAGCGCTTATTACACGGTGCTTGGTAGGATGGGTCATGACTCCACCTCCAAACATTACGAGTGTCTATCTCAACCACACAAGCTGTACTTACCTCAATCAATGCACATTTCAATCGGATTCCATTCAATATGCCACTTTCCAACATTTCAATCGGATACCATTCAATATGTCACTTTCCAATCATGCATCAATATACAATTTCACAAATGATCTCATGAACAAATTTCCAATTATGAATTCAGAATGCACAATGATAATAATAATAATAACAACAACAACAATCAGAATATATACCACATATAATTAAAACTCAAGTGAAATCCGTACCTGATAGCAAGGCAAAATCCAAAGCAAAAGCAAGCAAGCAAGCAAGCAAAATAATTCTACAGTGGCTCTGTCAAGTCAGCTGCTCCTAATTCCGACACATAACCACCCAACTCTAAAACAAATATAAATCTCCTTTTAATTTTATAACACCTAATGTATGCTACTTATAATTTTTATAAATTAGAAACTATACTACCATGCATATATGTCATGATTATACCATGCATTTACTAGACTCAATAATCGTAAGTCATGCAACTCATTTATAGATCATGTAACTCATTTAAAAATTTTTAAGAATGTACAACTATTATAAATCATGCTATGCATTACTTAACTGAATGTCATCTTAGAATATTAGGCATTTCTAAGACATCATGCAATGAAATGTATACTAGTGTATGACCTCTGTTTCTATAAATCTAAATCAACAACATGCAAACTATTTTATTAAACTTCTTTTATAACCTCAACCATGCATGGCAACAATTCAATATAATTATTCATATTGTTAAATGGTCTTTTAAATCCATATGTTTAAATATCCAAGATATGCCATTCGACTCAATTGGTATGACCTTGTACCAAATACGCATCTGACCACACATGCAATGCAATATTAATCTTTATACTTTCTAAGCAATTCCAATAAACATGATTTATCACTTTTACTAATCCATTATCTAATTTTAAATACACATGCATGCATGATAAAATTAAACCTTAAAACCCATAAAAATTCAGATTATAACACAATCAACAATTATCCCTATGCAAACACATGACATGCAAAACTTCTGATTAATCCTTCATATGCATGAAAATCATCATCTCTTTTTTTTTTATTAAAAACCATACAAGATCTAAATCTATTCAATACCATATGCTTAATAATTCCAATATTTCATAAAATCCCCAAATATCAAGCATTCAACACACAACATTCAATCAATCACATAAATACACATATCAAACACATTCACAAATTACACAGATGATTCAATTACAAATCCTCAATACAATTGCACATCTAAAACAAGAGATTGGAAAGGCTTACCAAAAACAAAGATGGCTCAATGAGGCAGCTTGCACACTAAGCCACTCCATCAACGGATCGGACGATCGGACAACAAGGCAGTGATCGAGAAAGATCAAGGAGTGAGTCGAGACCCGTCGGCTGGCCCGCAGCCTAACGAATCGGAATCGGGGTGAGCTTAGGGTTTCGAGGCAGATTTGGAGGTGCAAGCAATATTAGGGAGTAGAGGATGGCTGACTGGGCTAGTCCAATGGAAGAGAGGAGGAACGGAGCTCCTCCGGAGGTGGGGCCGCCAAACCGAGAGGAAAAGAGAAGGGGAGATGTGAGGCCGAGTAAAAACGAAAAGGGAGAAGAGGTGGTGATGTCAGGTTGAGGGTGGTGCCAACGGCTCAAGGCATGCCGGTGGAGGCCGCAACAGAGGGAGTTGGTTGGCGGACCTCGCAAGGTGGGAGATGGAGTAAACAAGGGAGGGGATGGCGAGAGATCACATGAAAGAGATGAAGGGAGAGGTCTCACGGGTTGGGACTTTTTAAGTCCCGAAAATCCCATCTCCAAAGTCTAAAGTTTTCACAAATAGTTATTTAGAGAAATGAAATTTCAACTTTAGATACCATCATTTTATATTTATAGTTGTAGTATTTTCTAATTGCAATTTATTAGGAATCAAAGTTATGAGATGCAAAATAGAGGTTCTAAACATTTTTGTATTTCCATTTCAGAATAACGTGAGTATAAAATTTAATTTCATGCAAGAAATTATTCAAAATAAAACCAAGCAAGTGCATTGAATTTTATATTAAAAATAAATTCAGAAACAGTAAAGATTTCGGGTGTCACATTACTCCCCCCTTAAAAAAAATTTCGACCTCGAAATTTATTTAAATACATAGCAATTATACAAACAATAATAATACAATCAAATAGTACAAACATGTTATGCAACAACTATCAAGCAATTTCAAATTAATGCAATGCGAGAGATCCTGACATTTTATTCAATTCAAAATTAAAATACTACTAATAATACTAGAATGTCGGTCCAATCTCGGTGAATTAAATGCAAGCATGACAATCCTAAGTCACAATCAGAGATCGATCAATTCAGAGTCAGATATCGCGAGTCTCTTTCTCAGAGAGAAACCAGCGATTACAGATATTCAGATACCGTGAATCACCTCTAAAGAGGGTTGCCAACGGTCAATTCAATTCTCTTTACAATTCAGACAATTCCGTATCATATCATCATAACAATTCAAATAACCAAACACTACAAGCAGAGAATACTACCACTCCTTACGTTATCATTTAAAAACAAATCTTTCAATTCTTGTAACTAGTAACATTTTGAAATATCCAGTTCTTTTCTTATCTTTTAGGAAGCACGGTAATATCAAAATTATTCTTGGCTGCCTTGGTGATCAGTCAAGGAAGTAAGAATAATTCTTATATTATTGAGATTCAATTAACAAGTCAGATGATCAGTCAGCTTGTTTGATCCTTGTGCCAACAAAAGATAATAAGATCTTTACTCAAATAAGTTCCAAAAGTTTGTGCATACTATAGTAAATTCAGAAATCTTTAATATTCCAATTAGCATTAATATAACATAGAACATGCTTACTATAATAACCAAAATCCTTTAACTTGCCATACCAACTCTTTTTTTTTTGTGCACTTATCAAAATCACTTTACATTTCAAACATTAGAAAATAAGCTCTATTAATTTCATCCACAAAAATTGTTACAACCTATTAAACATAACTTTTAAAATTACCACACATATATAAAATAATCAAGCAACTATAAACAATTAATATATTAGATATATACAAATACAAAGCATTTGTATCCTACAATACTTATAACTAAGCTAGACAAATATTATTTTGCTAGCACAAATAGTAAGAAATCAACTTACCTACAAAACAACCCTTTAGACGTACTCATTCTCACGCAATCTATTGGTCTGGTTTGGTTGTTAAACCATGCTCTGATACCATCTGTGACACCCCGTCGAATACTGTAACTGGACAATACACAACGGAGTGCCCGCCGCGGATGCCTGCTGCACCCGCAAGGCTTACTAATACCTAATTTACCAATTAATATTGATTCTACTCAAATAATATACCGATCAAATAGAAATTTATAATTAATTACTTAAATATAAATTAAATCCTATAAAGGCCTGGTATACTTAGGTTACTAACCACAATATCCAATGGTCCGCTACTCGTCTTGCTGTCCAGCATTTGCTCTGAAACCTGGAACCCACAACCAATAGTGGAAAACAATGCAAAAAGCACGGAATGAGATAAATAAAATTTATCTCAGTACGGTATTCAGTTCCAGCCACTTGAGTTTTGATTATCATGTGTTGGAACTAAATACAAGACTGAGTCAAATAAATTCCAAATCAAATTTCCCTTTCATTTTATTTCAAATAACATTAAAACTAGACTTTCGATCAAGCAATGCAATTAGACAAATAAATTCAGTACTATTCAAAATCAATTTTTCCTTTCTTGAAATTCAAAATATGACAATTAGCATTTCAATTACTTGAACAAATAATTAATAACATGTAATAACTAACGTGCAAATTAAAAGCAACCCTTACAACTTGTTTCCAATAGGAATAACAAGGTCAAATCAATTCAATCAATGCAATATGAAATGTGAGCTCGGCATCAATTCCATAACAATTCAAATATCAATGTATAGCAAAAGCCGACTCATTTGGTTGGGCAATTACCTAATATGCAAGTCTGGTTTATCACAAGTCAATCATTTCAGTCATTTCCTTCAGATACCGCGAACCACCCTATAGATGGATGCCAACGGCCAATTCAATTCATACATAATTCAATCAATTAAATCATCAAAATGTACAAGCAAGCTGGGAACACTCACACTCCGGTCCATTCCAGACTAGACCTACTGAGTCCCGGTACATAAGCGCTTATTACACGGTGCTTGGTAGGATGGGTCATGACTCCACCTCCAAACATTACGAGTGTCTATCTCAACCACACAAGCTGTACTTACCTCAATCAATGCACATTTCAATCGGATTCCATTCAATATGCCACTTTCCAACATTTCAATCGGATACCATTCAATATGTCACTTTCCAATCATGCATCAATATACAATTTCACAAATGATCTCATGAACAAATTTCCAATTATGAATTCAGAATGCACAATGATAATAATAATAATAACAACAACAACAATCAGAATATATACCACATATAATTAAAACTCAAGTGAAATCCGTACCTGATAGCAAGGCAAAATCCAAAGCAAAAGCAAGCAAGCAAGCAAGCAAAATAATTCTACAGTGGCTCTGTCAAGTCAGCTGCTCCTAATTCCGACACATAACCACCCAACTCTAAAACAAATATAAATCTCCTTTTAATTTTATAACACCTAATGTATGCTACTTATAATTTTTATAAATTAGAAACTATACTACCATGCATATATGTCATGATTATACCATGCATTTACTAGACTCAATAATCGTAAGTCATGCAACTCATTTATAGATCATGTAACTCATTTAAAAATTTTTAAGAATGTACAACTATTATAAATCATGCTATGCATTACTTAACTGAATGTCATCTTAGAATATTAGGCATTTCTAAGACATCATGCAATGAAATGTATACTAGTGTATGACCTCTGTTTCTATAAATCTAAATCAACAACATGCAAACTATTTTATTAAACTTCTTTTATAACCTCAACCATGCATGGCAACAATTCAATATAATTATTCATATTGTTAAATGGTCTTTTAAATCCATATGTTTAAATATCCAAGATATGCCATTCGACTCAATTGGTATGACCTTGTACCAAATACGCATCTGACCACACATGCAATGCAATATTAATCTTTATACTTTCTAAGCAATTCCAATAAACATGATTTATCACTTTTACTAATCCATTATCTAATTTTAAATACACATGCATGCATGATAAAATTAAACCTTAAAACCCATAAAAATTCAGATTATAACACAATCAACAATTATCCCTATGCAAACACATGACATGCAAAACTTCTGATTAATCCTTCATATGCATGAAAATCATCATCTCTTTTTTTTTTATTAAAAACCATACAAGATCTAAATCTATTCAATACCATATGCTTAATAATTCCAATATTTCATAAAATCCCCAAATATCAAGCATTCAACACACAACATTCAATCAATCACATAAATACACATATCAAACACATTCACAAATTACACAGATGATTCAATTACAAATCCTCAATACAATTGCACATCTAAAACAAGAGATTGGAAAGGCTTACCAAAAACAAAGATGGCTCAATGAGGCAGCTTGCACACTAAGCCACTCCATCAACGGATCGGACGATCGGACAACAAGGCAGTGATCGAGAAAGATCAAGGAGTGAGTCGAGACCCGTCGGCTGGCCCGCAGCCTAACGAATCGGAATCGGGGTGAGCTTAGGGTTTCGAGGCAGATTTGGAGGTGCAAGCAATATTAGGGAGTAGAGGATGGCTGACTGGGCTAGTCCAATGGAAGAGAGGAGGAACGGAGCTCCTCCGGAGGTGGGGCCGCCAAACCGAGAGGAAAAGAGAAGGGGAGATGTGAGGCCGAGTAAAAACGAAAAGGGAGAAGAGGTGGTGATGTCAGGTTGAGGGTGGTGCCAACGGCTCAAGGCATGCCGGTGGAGGCCGCAACAGAGGGAGTTGGTTGGCGGACCTCGCAAGGTGGGAGATGGAGTAAACAAGGGAGGGGATGGCGAGAGATCACATGAAAGAGATGAAGGGAGAGGTCTCACGGGTTGGGACTTTTTAAGTCCCGAAAATCCCATCTCCAAAGTCTAAAGTTTTCACAAATAGTTATTTAGAGAAATGAAATTTCAACTTTAGATACCATCATTTTATATTTATAGTTGTAGTATTTTCTAATTGCAATTTATTAGGAATCAAAGTTATGAGATGCAAAATAGAGGTTCTAAACATTTTTGTATTTCCATTTCAGAATAACGTGAGTATAAAATTTAATTTCATGCAAGAAATTATTCAAAATAAAACCAAGCAAGTGCATTGAATTTTATATTAAAAATAAATTCAGAAACAGTAAAGATTTCGGGTGTCACATTATGTTCTTCAATTTGAATTTATTATACTAGATTCAAGTAGGTAAAATTCATAAGCTTCCTTTGTGTATATTTGTAACAATTTACAGAACCTCAGGAGCAGAGAGCCCACTCAGCGAAGAACAGTAGAAGAAATGTTACAGTGTTGGACATTTAGGTGTGCTGGCCACATTGACAGAATGTGGCTGGCATGACAGGAAAAGGACCGTTGTTTTTGCAAGTAAGGTTCAGCTTTGGTGTGTAGACTGCACAACCGGGATGGGACCGCAGACAATGGTTATTCTCAAAATGTTCTAGACCCAGCAGTTTCTTTTCGAGAACTGTTCACAATTGGATTGTGAAATTCAATTCAAATTAAGCTTTAGTGGCTTGTGACTTCTGAGGCCTTTATATAGTCATAGGCCCCCTGTCGGCTGGGGGCATCCTACCTTTTAGTTGTTTCCACTTCAATTTACTTGTTTAATAATTAATACTTATGTATTTGATACATTGCTACTTTGTGTATGACTACTAGGCATCTCCTCGGGTTAGCAAGCATTAGCAAGAGAGTACATTTTCTCTATCTAATTGCCTTTTATCATGCATTTGAGTATGTCTAGTAAGTAGAATCCTTTATTCTTAGGGAAATGGATACAGAACCCTTTGCTTATGGTATTTGTATTGTTGTTTGTTTTGAATGCTCTTTTCCTGATTTCAGATTTTACCTGGGTTGATGTGGTTGAATATATATGGTTGGTTATGCTTGTTTAAAAGCAGTAATTAATAGTAATAGACAGATCATATGTCTAATGTACGGTTCCTCTCTATTTCTGGTCATGGCTGCATCCTAGTGACAGTCAAGTCCGTCGTTTCCACCTGGAGTAAGAACCATATGTATAGGCGTTTAAGATTTACATGGAAAAAAATAATAATAATATTCAGCTTCACATATTTTCCCACTGATGACCATCTAAACATCTACATTCTTATTACTGAGACTGAATTCCATCACACACAAAGCTAATTTCGCTTCCTGTTCCCAACTTTCCGTAGAATAAACCCATCACCAAGGTTCCTGTAGAATGAACCCACCAAATTAAGGATGATGATCTTGTTATGAACCATATGCAGATATATTATATCTGTTTGCATATATGTGTTGTTTATCACTATTTCATCTATCGTGTACTAAGGATGATTAATTTGTTATGAACCATAGGAAGATTAAGATATATTATATATTATTCTCGTTGAAGTTTATATGTAGGCTTTTTCATTTTCTTTTTATTTATTTATTTGTTTATTTATCTTTTTGCTAAATATTATTGTAGCCACTCAGTATAAACTTGCAACAATCTCTTAGAAACGTTACAATGTGATGGTGCTGTCAGGTTTTAATTTGATTATCATATTATACAATCAAAAGTAGCAGTAGTATTATCCTCACCAGTTATTTTGTAAATCAGACTAGATATCAACTGAGGAGCAATCAGTTCGACAATTCAGCCAGTCAGACGGGTCTTCAAAGCATTTATCCTAACAGACCAAATTAAAAGGTAGATAGCTGAAATGCTTTAATGAAATTTAAATGATTAGTAAAAATGCTGTATATTGAGAAGCAATTAAACCAAATAGGATACAAACCAGTACAGCCCATTACTGATTTACCCCTATTCAGAAATTTCTATATCTCATTACAGCTTTACCAACACGCAATTCGATCACATGACATACAAATTCCAGCTGTGCCGCATCAGGATTCCTGTAGAATTTATCCTGAAGTAAATTACGCTTCCTGTTCCCAACATCCCATCATCAGTGAATCACTAGCACATTGCTTTCTTGTTAACTCCTTTTACGCTCGATATTTTTTTTTTCATTACCAAAAAAAAAAAAAAATCCAGATATCTCTGTACTTGAAGTGAGGTTACTACGTGCAGCCCCACACTTGCTAGAGATGAATGGATAGATCGTCAAGTCGTGAATAGAGGGTGTAGAGAACCAGTGTGCATAATACGAACTAAAAGGATCTGGCATTTCGTTCAATTATTTTTGTAATAGGTTTCTGCAGATAAGGTGTTTGTGGAAATACCTCAGAGAGATTGTCAACGCCTTAATGTGCTTGTTCTATTACTTTACCAAACCTCACGCAGTTATTATGTTTGGAATGATACCACTAGCGCTGTAGGGTCACAACATTTTAATCAAAATTTTAACTCAACCCAATATTTATATCAGGTTGAAATTTTTTTTTAATTGATCCATCCGTTATCCAACTCAACCAAAATGATTTAATACGTATGGATTATTATGGCTTATGCGTCTTATGCGGGTTAAAATGGGTTGTAATTTTAATTATAAAAAAATTAAAAAAAACATTATCAAATGATTGAAATAAAAGTCACGATTACATAACATATTTTTTTGAATTGAAAAGCATGGGTCATGCCCAGTGCCTTTTGTATTGAAAATAAAAATTCAAATACAAACAAAGCCAGCAGCTTGAACTAAAAAAATAAAAAGTAAAAAGTACCAGTAAGCCAGTAGCTTAAAAGAATAAAACAAGAAAAAAAAAGAAAAGAAAAGAAAGAAAAAAGATTAAGGACAACTGGTCCTTCTTCTAGTGAACTTCAAAAATTCTCCATTCTTCTAATATTTTGTTAGCTACGACCAAAGCTGGGGAGATTACTTCTCTGAAAATTCTACAACACCTCTCTCTCCAAAGACAGTAGCAGGTGATTGCCAGCAACTGTTTGTGGGCCATAGAGATTTCTTTGGACAGCAATGCAACCTCAGTTGTGGAGAAAGAGATGAAAGGAACTGATGCAAGGTTGAATACCAGCTCCAAAGTAGTGGAAAAGAAAGGGCATGAGTTAGTGATGTGAAAGGCTGATTCGCTGTCACTACAACAAAGACTGCATCTATTAACCAGATGCATTCCTCTTTTTTGCAAATTATCAATTGTGGCCAGCTTGTTTCGAATGAGTAGCCAAAGAAAAGTTGTAACTTTAGGTGGGATTTTCAGCCTCCAAATGTGCCTGAGTTGTGAGGGTATTTTAGGAAGAAGTTTAAGAAATTTGTAGAACGCAGCTGAAGTGAAGGAGCTATTCTTTAGGGAGCAGTGAAGTTGGTCAGGCTGTTGGGATTGTTGGGTTGTTTCAATCGGGAGAAATGAGTTTATTGTTTGAAGAAGTGAGGCTAGTTGCTGACATGCAGAGGTTGACACTAGTAAAGCAGGTCTGAATAGGCTGAAGATATTATGTAAGTTGGCAAGAAATGTTGCAACTACCAGCTGTTGGTCAATGCAAAAACTGAATAGATCAGTATGTGAATAGCGTAAAATTCCAAGTCCCCAATTATGAAGCCAAAAACTAGTAGAAATACCAGATGAAATTCTGAAACAAGTAACTACTGTGAAAGCAGGTAGAAGTTCTTTGAAAGTGCTATAAAGAGGGCTATCTGAGGGAAGGCATGTGTAAGTGGCTTGCAGATTACTAACCAAGTGCTTCCAAGAAGAGAATGAGTGATGATGCCATTTCCAGAGCCATTTGGCCAATAGCGTTAAGTTGAAGGTGTTCAAATCAATGACCCCGAGTCCTCCAATCTGTTTTGGTGTACATACCTTATCCCAAGAAACAGTAACCAACTTTCGCCCTTGATCACTCTTGGCCATCCAGAGAAAGTTTCTCCTGATGGTATCAATGCTTTGAATGACCCATTTGGGTAATCTAAAAACTGACATAAAATAAACCGACAAAGAAGTAAGGCAAGAGTTGACTAGGACAAGCCTTCCTGCCATAGATAGCAAAGAAGAACTCCATGTGTCAAGCTTCAACTTGAACCTCCGGAGAAGGGCCTCATAGTCTTCTCTTTTGAGTTTTTTATTGGAGAGAGGCAACCCAAGATAATTGATAGGGAATGAGGTGAGGTTACAGCCCAGTATATTAGCCAATTGTAAGGCAAGTGTGGCTTCAGTGTTGAGGATGACCACTTCAGATTTTAGAGGGTTGACTTTTAAACCCGATACTTGGTGAAACACATTGAAAATAATTTTCAAAAGATGGCATTGTGCTGTATCAGGCTTAAAAAAGAAAATTGCATCGTCTGCATATAGTAAACATGGCTGAATGTGTGAAAATGGTAGTAAAATTATTCCATTTTGGTTCAATTTAACCATCCATCTAGAAAGATAATCCATGGCAAGTATGAAGAGGTACGGGGAGAGTGGGTCTCCATGTCTAACACCTCTCTTTAGAGTAATACATCTACCAGCTAGGCCATTGACTATGACTCTAGAAGAGCCCTGCAGCACACAATTTTCTACCCAGAAAATCCAAGAGAGGGGAAATGTCATGGCAGCTAGAATTTTGAGAACAAAGTCCCAGCTGATGGTATCAAACGCCTTGTGTATATCAGCTTTAAAAATACCGATAGGCAGTTTGTGGATGGTGGAGTGCCGGATGAAGTGTTGGACATACAAAAAGTTTTCAGATATTTGTCTTCCTTTTAAAAAACCAGCTTGTGATTGATGCACAAGAGAAGGGAGGTGTGGCATGATCCTATTAGTAAGTATCTTAGAAAGAATCCTCTGTGCTGAGTGCACCACACTTATAGGTCTAAAGTCTTTTGGTTCAATTGGGTTGTCACACTTAGGAATTAGAACAATCAGTGAGCTGTTTAGAGGAGAGAGGGAACCTGATTGTAGGGAAGAGTTGAGTGTGAGTGTGAAGTCTAGTGCTACTTCAAGGGCAAAGTGTCTAAAGAACTCTCCTGTGAAGCCATCTGGGCCCGGTGACTTTCCAAGTGGCCATGATTTGAAAACATTGATGACCTCTTGCTCAGTAATTGGATCAGCCAAGTAATCTGGTAGATGCTGCTGTTCTTGGTAAAGATTAGCCCAATTCAAATCAGGTAGAGGAGCAGATTGAGTGCCCATCAAGGAAATGAAATAGTCAAAGAAAGCTCTTCCTTTTCTAATCTGGTCTGTGACCAAATTACCCCTGTAATTGATGCTTTGAATACTGCTAAATCTTTTATTGTTAGAGGCTTTGGCATGAAAAAAAGTAGTGTTTCTATCTCCTTCAATTTTCCACTTGATTTTGGCACGTTGTCGCCAATATAGTTCTTCAAGAACTGAAAGTTCAGTGAATCTTCTCTTAAGCATAGCTTTGAGCCAGCTTTCAAGCTCTGAGAGGTTTCTGTATTCAGCAGCACGATCACATCGTGAGAGAAACTGTCTTATAAAAGATATCTGACTTTTAAGGTTTATTTGCCTTTGCCTTGACCAATTTTTTATTTCTGTGGATAGGCAGCAGAGTTTGAGATGGAGCTGATCTGAGGTGGTGGCAATTGGGTTAGAAAACCAGAAATTGAGCACCAAGTCTTGCAAAGCTGGTAATTTGAGAAGGAAGTTTTCAAATCTGAAAAGGTTTGACCGTCTAAATTGGGTCCTAACTAAACAGATTATGGGGATATGGTCTGATGAAGTATTAGCAAGTGATTCCAAGCAAGTATTTGGAAATTTCGATGAAAAAGGATGATTAATAAGAAACCTGTCTAACTTAGCCATTGATGGAGATGGTCGTGAGTTTGACCAGGTGAATCTTCTATCCGTTAAGGGGATATCAATTAATTGCAGACCAGCAAGGGTATCTCGGAACATCTGTGAGTCAAGTATGCCATAAGAGGAATTAGTTCTCTCTGATGGAGAAATGGTGATGTTGAAATCACCGCAAAGAAGCCAAGCTGTCCCATTTTCAGGTTCGACCCCTTGCAAGGATTGCAAGAAGGATGGACGGAGCTCCGGAGTTGACGGTCCATAAACTGCAGTGAACCGCAGCTTGGAACCATCCTTGTTAAGTGCCAAATCCACAGAGAGTAGATGGCGGGTGGCTTGTGAGTTGACATAAGAAAAGATTCTGTTGTCCCAAGCCAGTAAAATTCCCCCTCTTGTTCCAATTGAGTCTACTGTCTGATAATTGGCAAACCTAAACCCACAAGTTTGGTAAATGAGAAAAGAAGAAGGTGAATCCCATTTTGTTTCTTGGAGACAAACTACAGCTGGCTTTTCAAGTAAGATCGTTTGTCGTACTGCTAACCGCTTGTCAAGGTCATTGAGACCTCGAACGTTCCATGAGAGAACCTTGAAATTGAGTTTGAGAGACATAAAGAAGGGACAAATTTTCTACTGAAAAAAGAGCGATTACAAAAGACAGAACTAAGCCACAGGAACTATCCCGGCATCCATCAACTTGGTAAGAATTTCATCAGTAAACTCATAACCTGCTCCAGCTAGAACCTGTTTGGCTTGCTCTCGAGTAACTGGGCCCGTCTCTTTCATGAACTGCAGTTGTGGTTGGGTTGCTTTCTTTCTCTTGAGGGTAGTAGGTCGTTCTTTAGCCCAGTAGCCATGGACTTGAGCTTGGGCCTTATGTACAACAGAGCAGTAGGGGCCATCACTCTTGGATTTCAATCGTGGGCTTCGCCTAGGTTGGGCCAAGGTTTTCATATAGCGTGGTGGCCCCTCAAAACCTGGGGGTTCCAGAGGCTCAGGTTGGGTTTCCAAAGGGTTTATAGTAGGACCATCAAGACAGAATAAAGGTAAGCCATCATCAGCTTCATTAAATGGCACAATTGCATCATCTTTCCAACCGAGGGCAAGAGATGACCTGAGCAAACCAAAAGGAGAGTGTGGAGGTACTGCATAGGGAATGGTCAGAAAAAAAGTCAGGAACGGCTCTTTACGCTTCCCACGATGCAGGCTAAGCAGTAGGTGTCCTTGTTCTTGAGAAGGGAGCCTTGAGATACAGAATTCACATGATGCAAATTGACCGTTTGACTGGAGATTTCCAGTAGTAGCCGAGAAAGGGAGCAGTCCAGTAAGGTTAGAGAAATGGATCTGTCCAGTAGATGGCTTAGGACCCTTGCGACGACAAAAATGGTGTTGTTGAGGATGGATGCAGCCATCGTGTGAGATACCAAAGAGAGTTTGGTTATCTAAAGGTTCAGTATCCATGGTTTTTGCTTCGTTTGTAAGAGAATTAATTTGAGCCGGTAAGTCTGAGAGGGGAGTACAAGCAATTGTGGCATTTAAGATGGAGATTGTGGGAGTTGGAGGGGTGTCAGGTAACTGTGAAATAGGTGGGGTGTGAACTGACGGCTGTTGGTCACATCCAAATAAAGGTTGTTTGCCAGAAGAAGGATTATGAAGCAGCTCGCAGGTTCTGATGCTATGGCCAGATGCATTGCAAACCAAGCATCTAACCTTAGAGGTACAATTAGCACGCAGGTGTCCTTTAGAGAAACAATTAAAGCACCTGCCTCCCTTCCTAAGTTGGAGAAGTTTTGAATTAATGAAATCTTTGACCTTCATTTTTTCCAGCTTGTGAAGGTTGGAGCTGACTTTCTTTGGTTGAACAGTGGTCCAAGTGTCAAGTTTGTTTGAAAGAAAAGTATTTTCTTTACCTTTCTTTTTGGAGCGTAATTTGGAAAGGTAAGAGGAAACGAAGTTAAGCAGAGGTGGGCAGAGTTTAATAGAGTTCTTTTGCTGTAGGAGGTCAAGGGTTGCAATGGAGAAGGGTGGTCTTGGAAGAAGTGGTTGGATTCTTTGTCTGACATTGTTGGATTTAATCAATGGTTGTGTTTTTGGAATTGGTGGATCTTGCTTGCTGGTTAGGAACGCGCGAAGAACTGTAGAATAGGAAGAGTAAGTGGGGGGCGTTACCTTTTCAGAGATGGGTTTGTGAAGGTTTCGGTTGGGTAGCTTGACTTGCTGAATCGCCTTGGAGGAGAGCCCCTTGGTCGCCATGGTTTTTTCCGAGACCTGCTTGACCTTTTTTACGATTACATAACATATTATTCACATTGAATTCAAATAACATTAGAAGTGCTGGAATGAGTGTTTTATGGAAAAATACTATTTGAGTTCGATTGACTTAGCAAAAAAAGTAAATGTGAATTCATGACTACGGGATTTTCCTCAAGAAAAAAAAAAAGCGAATTTATGACTAACCAAGTTATTTGAATTAAAGTATTAATCACACAAATTAATGACTTAGGAAGAAACATCTTTTGACTTCCATTTGTAGAGGAGAGGAGGCGTCTCTGATATTGGATTAAGTAAAAAATAAATGTGAATTAATGAATTATATTGATTATCCGATACATATAAGAACAGATCAATAGGAGTTAAAGCGGGCCGGGATTTTACCCGGATTATTCAAAAAATAACATGAGCCGATCCAGTTATACCGGATTAGTAAATTCAAAACCCGAACCAATCCGAATCATGCTTAAACCCGTTAGAATACGGGTCAGGTTAGATGGATTAAACGGGTCGGACGGTTTTTAATTTCTTTGTACAGCCCTATAGATACCACTATGTTACTGTACAAGCTGTAGGCTGATTCCCAATACGCCATAAGTCTGGACTGCGTTTTGTCAAACGCCATAACCTTTACGCCTCAGGTCATCGATGGTAGAAATTTTGCTAATTAGTGCCTGCCAAACAAAAATCTTCATTCTCAGCAGGAATCTCAATCACCATATGTTAATTATTTCAGAGCAGTGTTTTGGTACTTCCTCAAATTTCACTGCCAGTGTAAAAATTTCTGAAAGCTCTTGGAAGATTTCTGTCAGCGGGCTATCTGCTGGGATTAGAGTGAGAGGATTTACTTTTTTAACAACGATTGTTTTCCATAAATTCTGATCAGTAGAGAGCCATTTCCAAAGATATTTTGAAGGTAATGCCAAGTTGAATGCTTTTAGATCTAACCCTCGGAGACCACCAACTTTCTTAGTATTGGTTCCAACATTCCATGAAACCATGGCAAAAGTTGTTCGTTCTCTCTCCACACCATGCCATTGAAATCGGTTTCGAATGCCATCACATTTCTTGATTAGCCAACAAGGGAGATGAAAGACTGACAAGTAGTAAACTGTCAAAGAAGTGATACATGCATTGAGAAAGAACAACCTGACCAGAGATAGATAACAAGGAGGATGACCAACCCTGTAATTTTCTGTCAATCTGTGTTATTTTTTTTATATATTTTTTCGTATTGTATTTGCTCGAGATGATGACCTTGTTTTGAACCATATGCAAGATTATATTCTTGTTGGTGTTAATGCCCTGTTTTATTTTATTTTATTCTTTACCCTAACTGCTTTTCTTCCATCAGGTAAACCAATCCTGCCGAATAAGGTAAAAGTGATATATGGTACTGTTGTGAGGTTCAGATTATCAATTTATACAGTTAACAGAACAACATCTTTATCCTAACAGACCGAATCCATAGAGTCCACATACAGCACAGAGGCTTGCTTGAAGGAAGTTTCAAATAGTCATCAACAAAATGTAAAAACCAGTATATTGAGACCGAAAACCCAACATAGTACATACCAAACCAGTACAGCCCATTAAATGAATCCACTGACATTGTCATTATTGATTTAACACTACTTAATTCGATTCCCTCACATTCAAATTTCAGATGTAGCTCATTTGTCTTGCTGTAGAAAGTAGAAACTGGAAGCTAATTACGCTTCCTCTTCCGCATCTCCAAGTATCTTTCTTTCAATAAACTAACTACCACATCTCCAACCTCCACTGCGACATCACCAATCCTGACTAACAGGACCACCGTCTCAGACCCCAGGACCAGCAATATGATTCTAACCAACTGCAGTGAATCTTCGTGTCTTGCTAACTAAAAATAGAATCTGGTATTTCGGCCAATTAGTTTTGTTATAGGTTTGCAGATAAGGTGTTTGTGGAAAAGCCTTAGAGAATGATAGGTGTCATGCTTGTCAGGAGATGCAGCCAGGCTGGGAACCGTTAGTGTTGAATTTGACTCACTCAAAAATTGAAGAGAGTGGAAATAAACACTGACGGAGAGGAAACGGATCCTATCAAAAGGGATACAACTGACAAAGGGTCCAGGAGGTGAAAATAGACGGCGTTAATGAAGAGGTCGAGTCACCAGCTGAAGCCACGTGTCGAGAGGACCAGCAGTGAAACACAGAAAGGGACAGAAGGTAGTGTTTAAAAAAAACACGACGTGTCTAAACACGGCACGACACGACACGGTATGGAGGTGGTACGATACGATAAAATACGGACACGGCACGACACGAGAACTTAAGCGTGCCGTGTCTTTAGGCGTGTCGTGTCCAACTTTGATGGAATAGACACGGCACGACACGACACGCGAATTGTCTAGAAACGACACGACACGGCACGAAACACGGCACGACACGACACGAGATATGGCACGACACAACTTAAGAGACATAACAAGTTATAATCAGAATAAAAAATAGCAAATATTACGAAATAATAATCAAAATCCTTATATTGTCTTTTTTTTTTAGGATAATTGTGTTCAAACACGACACGGTATGACACGTTTAAAGAAGACACGACACGACATGACACGAGGACACGAGGCGTGCCGTGTCGTGTCCATCTCTTAGAATTTAGACACAACACGACACGAAACGACATGTGAAATATTTAGACACGACAACACACGGCACGACAAATGATCAGACACAAACGTGTTTGACACGACACGACACGGCACGGCACGACACATATTTAGAACACTAGAAGAAGGTGAATAAGCAATAGTTATCTCAAAATGAAAGATAAAATATACATACTTGAATGCTGGCAGTTTAAGTATTGGATAGGTGCGGGAAAAAGGGAAGAAGTATTGGGAAGTGTGTAACTTTGTGAATAGTTTGGATTGTTTATAATAAATTTGGGCCTTCTTCCTTCTTCCTTCTTCCCAAACGGTGCCTAAAGGATTTAAATTTCTTTTCAAATATCATAGAAAATAGCGCACTCTAAAAATTTTCTCCATGTAAAGATGGTTAGTTTCCATGTAAAAAATATGCAATCATTAGGAATGCAAATTTTCAGAAATTATTTTATTGAATAAAAAAATTATGGAAATTATTTGAATTCAACTTTAATGTTTTGAAACGATATATATATAAAAAAAAAAAGCGTTTCTACTATAGACCATCTTTATTTTCTCCATATTAGACCCTCTTGGATAATTTTAGGAGGAGCTAGACCGAACAGAGATTTCAAAAAAATATTTTAGCCCTTTAGAAAAAAGTCCACAGTTTTTGGATACTTATAGTTCTAAAGGTTGATGCAAGGGAGATAATACGGCTCAGTGTTAGTAAAGACTAAAGACGCCACATAATGTACTACTATTTTGTTTTCTGGGCTATTCATCACTTGACATAAAGAGGATGAGCAGTTTTGGGCAGCAATTCAGCAGTCAACATAGTCACATTTGCAGCAATTTCAAGAGCGCAAAAACGCAATACAGAAGTAACTAATATGACGCAACAATTTTGTTTTCTTTTTTTTTATTCAAGTAGGCCAAAAATGCCTACCACTTCCATTTAACAGGAGCAAAAGAGATACAACACAAAAGTTACTACATCACTGCACTGGTACTCAAACTACCGGTACCAGACTACCAGTGCACCTATGCTAATATGCTATCATACCCCATTCACTAACAGATATGTGGCAACAAGCCACCTCCAACAAACAAATTTTATTACATCCTTACCAGTGACCACGCTGTAAGAAAAGTAATCATAAGTCATAACCATACAAAGCAACACACCAGCCCCAACATTTACGTAAAGTATTTTTTAATATATAACAGCCAATCTTGCATCAATTTCTGAAAACCCTCCTAACGCAGCCAGCATCCCTTCTCCGCTCTGATTCATCCCCAGCTCCAGTGGTATCTGATTCATCTCTGCTCTATGCTGATCCATCCCCTCCTGCATTGGCAGCTGGTACAGTTCTGGTATGATGCTTGTCACAGTTCTGGTAACTGGTTCAGTTCTGCTCTAGGCTAGCGTAACTAATAAAGGTATGATTGCGCAACTATAGTTTTGGGTACTATGTTATGTATAATGTTAGCCTAATACACACCCTGTTAGCAGCTGTGTTTTCCAAAAGTAAAATTATGCATTGTAAGTTAAAAGTATCCATGAAGGACTCTTGCAGTTGAATTTCACATATGCAACAAAAGATGCATTTAATTGTAAGATTATTTTTTTGAGTACCTGACAATAAACATGTTTCCTGGGAAATGGCACGGAGCTGCAAAAATTGACTCGCGTGTGCAAGATAATTGTGTCCAATTTAAATGAAGTTCCATTTTACCCCGTTTACTACGACATTTCAGCTTTCAAATTAAAATTAACATGAATAGGACATATAAATGATTTTCAAAATCTTCTATAGTTCTATTTGGCTACAACAGCTGCGGGGTAACTGACTCTGACCCTTGCATTTGCCATTAATTAGATCGTTCGTCAACAAACTGAAATTTTAAAATTTAAGCGGGACATGTGCCAGTTCAATGTTTACTGTGACAATCCCACCAAGTAAATTGTTTTATTGCAAGGTGCGAAATTGAGTGAAACCAGGGACAAAATCAAGGCCCGGCATGCAGTGAAGGAACAATTAATACTTTTAAATACCTCCTCTGACAAATAATTGTTCGACAGCAAAATTATTGCGACACTACAAATAATTAAAATTTTTTTGTTTATTATTTAGAAAAAAATTAAAGACTTACAAAATTAAACAATTATTTGTTTACAAAAAAAAAATCCAAAGAAGAATGCCAGTTCAGAATCGAATTGAAATTGCTTGTTAATATTAAAAAAAAAATTGGTTAACTTGATCTATTTTATTTAATTTAATACTTATATTTGAAATGAGACTTCATCTAAATGCTGGAATATGTCAGATTAATCGAAGAAAATTGTCGACCCCTATAAGAATATAAATTCTTAAGGTGCAAATTTGGTGAAGGTGCCTCAGAAAGTTTTTAAATTCTTCCTAATTATTCTGTCAGTATTTGATGCTTTCAAACAAAAATTATCATTCAATTTGAATAATAAAGTCCTAATAAATAATATATATATTTTTTATATTGTACAGCAGCTTGATCCAGCTCTCTTAATCCGAGAGAGATAAATATAAGAGTTTTCTGACTAGTGACCGCTCATAAAATTTATTCATATAAGCCTTCAATTTTTATTACATAATTAATATTATTATTTAGTTGAAGGAGAAAACCCGTAGCCCATTCTTTTATTATTCTTTAACCTTATTATAACAAAAGTCGGCAATCAGATAGACTACTAAAGTCTTCCTTGTACTTCTCCATTTGCTCTAAAGAAGTTGAGAAAAAGCTCCATACACCCCTCAATCGAATCAAAAGATCTTCCTAAATCCTAATTTCTCCAAGCTCTCAACGTACTTGTTTATCTTCTGCTTCTTCGTCCTTTTTTCCCCCTCTTGCTTCTCGAAAGAGAATTTGTTCTCCTGAAACTTCCATTACAAAAATCAAGTAGGAAAAGATTTCTTAATTTGTTGTCATAAAAAACAAGAGAAATAACCTGTTTGGCAGTTTTTATTACCAAAGCAGAAAAAAGTTTTCTCGGTTTTTACTTCATTTTCCAACCAGAAAAAAAAGGAAAAAATTGCAAAAAAACATCTTCAGCTTTTATCAAATCCCACCTTACACATTTTCTTTTACTTTGGATATTTCAGAACCTATGGCCGGTCATAGGACCAGAGTAATTGACGATTCAACACCAATCATAGGTCAATATACAACAGCAGATATCTGGAACAGAGTAATTGAACTTTCGGCATCAATCATTGCCCAAGATACCCTTGATGCATTACATAAGAATGTAGCTGTTAGCAAGAACATCTCATGGCTTCATGCCAAATTACCCAAAGCAAGGGTGCTATTTGCGAGATATGAGTCATGGGGCTTCACATATAAACACATTGACAACCTCCTTCCCCAGCTTAAACAAGCCATCGAGAAAGCGCGAACTGAGCTAGATAAATTGGAGTCCCAGAAGCAGACATTAGAAGGAGCTAATTTGGGACGTATTCCAGTTGGGCTTGTTACTGATTTTAAAAATTGGATATGCGGTTTCCCAGACAACGTGGAAAGTGCTAAAGGTATGCTCGATCATGTTTGTCACGAGTTGGAAAATATTTATACTATGTTAGATATACCAAAAACTCCAAACCAATTTAGTGAACACATCTCAAGGCTTCGTGCCACACTGCCAAGGGCAAGGCTGCTAATTGAGAGATCAGAGTGCTGGCGCATCGGATTTGATCTCATAAACAAGCTACTCCCCCAGCTTAAAGAGGCAGTCTACAATGCAGAAAACGAGCTAGATGATATTGAGTCTAAGAAGCGGATATTAGAAGGAGCTAATTGGGAGATTCATGGTAAGCTTCTTAAGTACTTGAGAAATTGTATAAGTGGTTTCCCAGACAAAGTCAAAAGTGCTCAAGGTACGCTAGATTATGTCTGTAATAAGATGGAAAAATTATGTCAAAATTATGAGATACCAGAAAACCTAAACCAATTTAGTGACATTGCTAGACCTATTTTGATATCACATCATCCTAAAATATATGGCCGTGAAAAAGAATTGGATGATGCCATCCATTTATTGGGAGTTTGCAGATCTGGATCTAGTGGCACAGAAATAGAAGAGAAAGAAAGGAACTCTGGTTTATATATTGGTGAAAGTAGCAACAATATGGAAAAAAGGGGAAACTTTGCAATTTTACCTATTGTTGGCATGGAAGGTGTAGGGAAAACTACCCTCGCTCAAATGATCTATAATGATGAACGTGTGCAATCCTATTTTGATCTAAGAATGTGGAATTGTGTATATGACAAATTTGACCTTGAAAGATTGAAAAGGAAGAATATTAGTGCCCCTAGAAAAGAGTGCAATTTTACTAATTTAAACAAGAGAGTTTTGTTAGTACTTGATGATATTTGGAGCAAAGACTGGCAAGATTTATTATGGCCAATGAATGAATCCTCAAAGGGAAGTGCAATCATAATAACCTGTAGATCACCAACACACCTTCAATGTACTAGGAGTAACATGACTATTTTGAAATCTATTTCGTTGGAGGGCTTACAAGAGAATATATACTGGGATTTCTTCAAGATTTGTGCTGGTTTAGTTGTGTGTGAGAATTATGGTGAATTGGAAGATATTGCTCGAGAAATCTGTAGCAAGCATAACGGATCACCACTAGCCGCAAAAGTACTTGGTAGTCTTTTGAGTAAGAGGACTGATAAGCAACATTGGATTAATATTAGGGATAATAAAATGTGGAAATTGAAACAAGAGGAGGAACATCATATAATTCCAGTACTTCGTTTGAGCTATCAGTATTTACCATCTCATTTGAAAAAATGTTTCTCATTTTGCTCTCTCTACCCCAGATATCACAAATTTACTGATGTTGAGTTGGCAAAGTTGTGGATTATGGAAGGTTTTGTTCCAATGCAAGAAAATCTTAAAGATATGGAAGATCTTGCTTTAAGTTACCTTCATGAATTGGAAAAGAGCTGCTTCTTTCAACGAGCACCCAAATCTGACAGATATGAGATCCACGACTTGATGCACGATATTTGTCAATCTATTACAGCAGAGGAATGCTATTGCCTTGAAAATGAGAATTTTGGAATGATTTATCCTAACACACATCATTTATCTGTATTTATTAAGAATCCAAATATAGAAAAGCAGAGAGAACTGCATAAATTGAATAAACTTGACTCTTTATTAGTGGCCTCACCATACTGCGGATTTAAAGTAATTCAAAGCTGGTTCGATGGTCTCACAAGTATCCGTTGCTTATCACTTTCGAAATGCAAAATAAAAACTATACCAGGGAGTATTGGAAATCTGAGGCAACTCCAATATTTGGACATTTCTGATACTGAAATTAAAAAATTACCGAACTCATTTTGGACTCTTTATAATCTACAGCATTTGGATATGAGCAATTGCAATGATTTTTTGGAACCTTCAGGTTTTTCTCGTGAAGGTTCAAACAATTTGACAGGGTTGAAATACTTTAGGCCCCCACCTTGGTTGGTAGCTTTTTTAATTCTTATGCCTAATCTTTTCAGGGCAATGCAACGGTACGACATCGTTTATAATGTAGAAAATGACGGGAGAACTAAAATTGAGAATTTAAAGCACCTGACTGGAGTTCGTGGATATCTGAGCATAAGAGGGCTTGAGAATGTTTCCAGAAGAGAAGCCGCTGAGGAGGCTGCACTAAATAAACAGGAACTTCTCGACACATTGTATCTGCATTGGGATGATACCACAGACCCAGTAAGCAATGAGACTCATATGGAGGTGCTCGAAGGTTTACATCCCCATTTTAATCTCACTGTGCTAGAAATTGTCTATTACAATGGTCAGGATTTATCACCGAGTTGGATGGGAGATGCCTTACCTAATTTAAGGAGAGTTTGTTTTAAATGTTGCTTCAGCTCCACTCTCTCGCAATTGCCTCGGTCCATTACTGAGCTAGAAATAGATGGCTGTAAGAGGCTGACAAGTCTTCAGGATTGTTTGCAGCCAAACCTTGTCCCAAAACTTAAGTGTATTGCTATATCTGGGTGTGGAGAGCTAGTGTCGGTGCCAGTGGAATCATTTTGTGAATTTGCATCTCTTGATAGATTGGCTATAAAAAATTGCTACAATATTACATGCCCAAGAAAGATGATCTTACCACCCTCCATCAAAATACTTCAATTAAGGTCATGCTGCGAACTTGATTACTCAATTCCAAGTTGTTTGCAGAACCTCACTTCTCTAGAGTACTTGGATTTGTATGATTGTCGACATCTAGTATCGATTCCAAATGAAGTGATGAGGAATCTCAAGTCACTCCAACGGTTGTACGTTGGAGACTGTCAAAATTTAGAGTCGTTAGGAGATGAAGAATTCCTTGAATCTATCAAGATCTGCATTATAAAGCAATGCCCTAACCGTAAGATAAGCCGGGGCCAAAATCCAGATGGCAAGAAATTATCAGGTACGCGCGAATATCACAACATCATTTCAAATATTCATTTTTTTCATTAAAGAAAAATGGGGAGTGCCTGTAATTTTATCATCAAGTGCTTCCTTTGATAATTAACTGTTTCAATTAACACAAAAATGTGTTGAGAGGTAATAATTAATTAGAAGTAATTTGAAGAAAAATAAAAATAGAAAATATACTTTTGAAAGATTAGCTTTTAGATTTTTTTTTCGTATTTAGAGAAACTACCCGGCACCTTGAGGAGGATAACGTTCAAATTGCAGTATCTCTATATAAGGATTTCTTTAGTCTGGTAAAACATAACTGATTGATTGAAATACAGTTCCATTATTCATTTATTTTCTCAGAAAAATAAAAAAGCTACCAAAGCAAAAATGATGGTGGAATAAGACAAACACCTATTCCAGGATTAATGTTTCTCATCCTATCCCACCAATAAACACAATAAATATACGATTTGTTCTCTTACAAATACCAGGGGGAAAAAAGAAAAATAAAAGTCATCAAATTCCAGCAAAAAAAGAAAAGAAAAGAAAAGAAGCTGTTCAACTGAAGATTAAAATAATATACGCATATATGGAGATAGAAACATTTCATGTATACCTTCTAATAAGGATGTTGTTGATGAAGACAAATGGGGGCAACATAATTCTTTTCAAATAAAATTTTTAAGTAAAAAATCATCCGTGATAAGCAAATTTGAATTTGACAAACATATACGGTAGTTGCACTCATAATTAATTTTTTTGAGAGCTAATTCTCATTTCAGTCAATGATCCTGTGATACAATTATAACAAAAAATTTATCCATAAATCAACCACTTTAAAGAAATATAGTGTGAGTTTGCGTAATTTTGACACTTACTTGATTTAGTACTGTTTTGTATTGCAGATATTCCTTACTCTTCAAATGCCAGGAAACGAAAAGCACGGGAGTAACTAGCTATTATAATTTCAACCAAGAAATGAACTTAAACAAGATCCTCGTCATTTTTATGGGCAAATAATGCAAAGTTCTTCTTTCTTGTCATATTTAATGTATCATTGCTCTCTGTTTTGGGGCATTGTTATATACTACACACAGTCAAGTCCAGCCGGGCCATTGATTTGGAGTTAGCATTATATTGTACAATCAAAAGAAACAGCATCTATATGACTACATCCTACACCGAACAGAGCAAATCAAAAATAGGGTAGAAACCAGTATTTTAAATACATACCAGTATTGCCAATGAGTCAAGCCACTGTCCGCCTTCTAAACATTCCAACATCCACGGAATCTCATTACTGATTTACCAGTACTCAATTCGATCGCCTCACATACAAATTTCCGATGTGCCTCAGTTGGCCTGCTGTTGAAGCTCGAAGCTAACTACGCTTCCACTGCCCCCATCACCAATACTGACTAGTGGGACCACCGGTTCAGACTCCAGCTCCGCTTTTGATCTATGCTATTGTGTGCAGAGCAAGGGTGGACCTTTGAATAAATAGATGGTGAAGGATCTTAAGACCAACTAAACGAATCTGGTTCTTTCGGGCTATTTATTTTTGTTATCGCTTTGCGCAGACGAGGTGTTTGTGGAAATACCTCAGACTTGGGACCGAATTGCTTGCTACAAATTTACCAACGCACGAGTATCGCACAAGGATTGGTATCGGATACTGGTGCGGCAGTATTTTAGAAGTGTCGTGCAACATAGCTTCACTCACTCCCCTCTTTAGAGTACACTTCTATATTTCTTTCAAATGACTAAAATACCCTCCGCACTCATTAATAGTTTAATTTTTTTGTCTTTCGCTGAATATAATGATATTATTTTTGGTCATTATAGGAGTGAATCTCCAAACAAACTAGAGAGTGAGTGAAGCAATTCCCCACCGTACAACATAACGCCATTTGCCAATAACGTATTTCTTTTCCATAATATTAATTTTCTTTTTGATAGCATGTGAACTCAAATTCCTTTGCTACAGTACTTTTGTTGCGCCATTGTTCGGGTGGAAAAAGATATCATGCTTTCATTAACCAATATTTACTAGTGCATAAAAAGCACACTATCAATTATGAACGACACATCATAATTCTTCATCCAAAGTCGTTCAATTATTGGGAAATCCAATGTATGTTATGTATCTTAACAATAATCTGCAATCAAACATTATGTTGCTGTAAATGAACACTAGCAATTGATGCAAAACAAATATTTTTTCTATCCAGCGTGCTTCAATTAGACAAAACTAACCGATTATTGTTAACAGGGAATTCAGTATTCATTGCTACAATGTTACTACTTACTAATCATGTTTAGTGCAATTAGCCCATACAAATACCTTACCAATGGTGGGCCTAGAATATATTGGGCTTTTATAACATCATGTATAATAAAATTGTTAACCCAGACATCATGGACAGACAGCCCAGAAATCTAGAATACTACATTACTACTTAATCATAACAAATTTTGTGTTTTTTCTACATTAACCCATATAAAAAGAAATATTGATAATTATGAACAATTTTGTATCGGTCGCAGTATCACAGACAAGCAAACAAAAAACTACACAATCATTGATTAATTCGCTTGATTTATTTAATAAACTTCGAGAGGCAATTGTTAGGTTGTAAAAGTGAACCAGCGTGATTTTTTATCTAAACCGTCCGATCTAATTTTGACGATTAAGATTGAGTCTCATGAATTTCGATATTAATTCCAAAAAGCACTCATCATTGAACGGACATATCGGATCAAAGGTCTGCGGGCTTTAGATCTGTAGAGATTCTCTTGTGTAAGTTATCTACCGAAGTGCGACTGGGAATTTCAGGTCCAATGTTAAAAGTGATAATTGTTAAGAACTCTGTTTCCAATACCCTACCAGTTATTGGAATTCTGGTGATATCAGGTACCGGAATCATGGCCGAAACGAGAAGATCAAATATTATGTTGAAAGCATTGGTTAAAAGCTGGCTTTTAGTTTGCAAAATAGATGGTTGAGGGCTCCAATCTGCTCGGATTTAATTGGTCCTTTTGGCCTAAGTCCCCAACAATAAGATCATTATTAAACAAAATGAGAAATAATTATGTTCACATACTTCACTTTCCTCTTGTTAAATTAAAGTACTATGATTTGAGAATACATGTACAAATTTATTAATACCTCTTTAAGAAAGCTCTAGGTATTTTTTTTTAATTATAGTAAATTATTATACATCTGTTTGGTAGATAACTGGTAGATAAAATAGAAATTAACATCAATTTTATTAATATAAAATTAACACCAATGTCAGACATTTAGATCTTGAAGAGGCACTACAACAAAAAAAATTATTAGTACCGGCTCATTAGTACCGGTTTTTAAGAAAACCGGTACTAATAATAAATCATGGCATTTTCGTAATTGTCAGATATATTATTTAGTACCGGTTTTTTTAAAAAACCGGTACTAAAAATCGTCTGAAAAAAAAAGACGTTTTTAATTTAGTACCGGTTTTTTATAAAAAGCCGGTACTAATTAATTAATTTTTAGTACCGGTTTTTTATAAAAAACCGGTACTAAAGGTTTGAATTTATTAAAAAAAAATAGTTTAATAGTAGTACCGGTTTTTTATAAAAAACCGGTACTAAAAATCAATTAATTAGTACCGGTTTTTTATAAAAAACTGGTACTAAACATTTAAAGAATAAAAAAAACCGTTATATTTTTAGTACCGGTTTTTTATAAAAAACCGGTACTAAATGAAAAATGGTTTTTTATTTATATGTCTTCCTTCACTGTTTTTACTAAGCGATCAAAGAAAGAACAGGAGACCATTTCTACTGATTCGACCTCCGTTTTGGAATCCTCTTGCGTTGAATCGGTGTCTATTTCCAAAATCGTGAGGAACTTGCCTAATCTCGCCTGCTCGGAGCGAATTTCCACTGTCGACACAGATTGGGAGTGCGTGGAATTCGATCTGGTCTTAGTCTCCTCTGACGAGTATGACTTGTCATCGTCAGATCACACAGTCTCTTTTCACTAATAGGATCTTCGTGCTACGCCTCTTCTTCCACTAGAGGAAGGTCTCTGACGAGGCTTGTGAGAGATCTGGGCCATCTATTGCAGTTTATTGGAGGGGTAAAAACTGTTTGCACGAATCCTAAAGGGTCGAACGGGTTGCTTGGAGAAAGCTCGCTTGAATTTGAGGTACATCAGAGCTCAATAAAACTCTTATGTTCAGTGTCTGTATGGATTCTTGTGTGGCTGTAGTTTCAATGATTTGATTCTAGATAGATTATTTAGGCCAATTAATACTATTGTTCAGTGTCTGAACAATAAATGAGATATAGAAACTAGAATTTCGCTTTAATTTTTGATGTATTAAGTTGCATTGCAGTTCCTTTTTGAACTTAAATTCAATTGCAATTTCGTCTCAACTCATAAAGACATGCGGCTTTAATACTACTCTCTAATTCATTCTGGTTTATAATTGAATTGCGATTGGTTCATTTTTCAGTAATTTTAGCAGACCTTAGTTTTCTGAGTAGAATTATTCTTACATTCTTGTTCCTTTTACTTTGATTTCAACAAAATATGTTGCTATCTAATTAATTCGAATGACATTATTTGACAGAAGAAGAAGATGAAGAGAGCTACAGAAGACTCAGGGGAAGCGAGAGGAATGAGCCTTCTACGCGAAAAGAAACAGATTTTTTTTTTTAAAAAAAAATCAATTTAGTACCGGTTTTTTATAAAAAACCGGTACTAAAATTTTCTTTTTTTAAAAATAAATTTAGTACCGGTTTTTTATAAAAACCGGTACTAAATGTAATATTTTTAGTATCGGTTTTTAGTTAAAAACCGGTACTAATCGTGTTTGCCGTCAATTTCCATCACCTTCTAGTACCGGCTTATTAGTACCGGTTTTTTATTGTTTTTAGTACCCCCTATTATTAGTACCGGTACAAAACCGGTACTAATAACATGTATAAAACCGGTACTAAAAAATTTAAATGGCGTAGTGAGGGCATTTCTTGCATATTATAGGAATTATTACTTACTATGGGCCTTTTAACTGCCCAAAAAAGTTTAAATATATTTTGTGCGTAATACTAAAATCGAACATATTTGATGTCAAAACTCGTTCTGAACTCAACTACGGAAACTTCATATGGTCGAGCTGATCCATTCAATAAAATGTTATATTTGTTTATATTGATATCTCCTTCAAAATAAAGATTTATATTTTTTTCATATTTGTTAAAAAAAAACTCTTTTCAAGCAATTTAATTTTTGTAGAAACCGATATTTTTCAAGAAGAAAATGCAATTCCAACTAGCGGCGAAACACTGGATCTCATGAACGGAGATGGAAGCTCAGATGTTCCACTCTTTGATTTTAATCAAATAGTTAACGCCACCAGCAACTTCTCTTCGAATTATAAACTAGGCCAAGGTGGATTTGGGCCTGTTTACAAGGTGCTTTCTTTGTACTTGATTTTCTTTTCTGCTAAAGTAAGACAAATTAAAACATTTTGTGTGCATGCTTCCTTTAAAATTAATTTAAAACCATAATAAAGGAAATCAGAATAGAATTAAGAAATATCAATTAATTAAGAAAAAGTACAATTAAGTTGTTGAAACGGTAGATTAATTAGGTAGCATTTGTAATTGAATAAAGCAAAGAACTATATGTCCTTAATTAGATGTTCATTTTGATTTACTTATCCAGGGTGTGTTACGAGATGGACGTCAGGACGTGAGATAGCTATTAAAAGGCTTTCGGCACATTCAGGTCAAGGCCTAACAGAATATAGGAATGAAATCCAACTTTTCGGGAAGTTACAACACAGAAACTTAGTACGGCTAGTTGGGTGGTGTGTCCATGGCCAGGAGAAGTTGCTTGTTTACGAGTTCATGCCAAACAAGAGCTTTTAGACTTCTTTATTTTTGGTATGTCTCTAAAAACCGACATTTTAGAGCCAGCCATAAATGTATCTTTAGGAGAGCGCTACTAATTCCATGTCCCGTAAACTCATTTTCTTCATAGAAAGATATGTCTTATAGAATTGTACTTTCCGCAGGATTCCTAGAATAAAGTTAGTGAGGCAGTTCCTTTTTGATCTACTCTCGTGATTTGTGTTTGAAACACCAAGTTTAATTTAATATTGTTGTGTTCTAACCCAGGAGCTTCACAGAACACAATAATCATCACTCGCCTATTTAAAGATTTTATCCTTCTTAAAATAAAATACTGTTGGCAAATGGATAATTGAATAAATAACACTTCTAAAATTTGTTGCTAGAATGAACAATTTACATACAGATATTTTTTTTTAATTATAAGCAAATGAAGCATTACAAATATTTTCTCCTTGTATATTGGTATTAGCAAACTCTGTATTTACTTCAATTATAATATGCTTATCATCCATGAATTCTTCCTTGATGTTTTGTTCTACAGATGAGACAAGAGCAGCTCTATTAGATTGGGAAAGACGTTTTGAGATAATTGAAGGAATTGCTCAAGGACTTGTATATCTTCACAAACACTCAAGGCTAAGAATTGTTCATAGAGATTGAAAGCAAGTAACATTCTCTTAGACTCTGATTTGAACCCAAAGATATCAGACTTTGGGTTAGCCAGGATTTTTGGTCCAAAAGAGCTCGAAGCCAATACTAATAGGGTAGTAGGAACATAGTAAGTATGATGCTACATGTATGTAGGGGTGAGTAAAAAACTCGTAAGTCGTGAGCTAACTCGAACTCGACTCAGAAAAGCTCGATTGCAACTCGAGCCAACGGAACTCGAGTTGGAAGAACTCGAGCTGAACTAACTCGGTTGGTTAACGAGTCGAGTTTGAGTTGAAGTCAGCTCAGCTCGCAACTCGTGAGCTGACTCGTGACATAATAAATTTATATTTCAAATATATATTATTAACATAATTTATGAGTACTAAAAATTTATAAATTAATAAAAATAATTTTCTTCTTCTATATTTATATTTTAGATAATATTACATATGATAGATTGAGTTTGAAGACATATTTTGTTTCAAAACAATAAAAAGAATATAAAAGGCAACAATTTTATTGTTTACAATATTGTATATGTCAAAAAAATTTAATACTAAAATAACATATGAATTAAATAAATAAAAATTTAAAGGATATATGTTTATTTCAAGCTAGCTCGTGAGCCCACGAGCTAGCTCGAGTTTGGGATGAGTCGAGTTTGAGCTAGCTTACAAAACTCGAAAGTATTTCTAACTCAGCTCAACTCAACTCGAGTTACAGCTGAGTTGAGTTTGAGTTGTCCCCGACTCGCTCGAACTCAGCTCATATACAGCCCTACATGTATGCATCTGAATCAGAAGGTCTTTTCTCAATCAAATCAGATGTATTTAGTTATGGTGTGCTGCTTTTGGAGATTGTCAGCGGCAAAAGGAATATGGGTTTTCACCAACACGGAGACTTTCTCAACTTTCTCGGATATGTAAAGAGCTCATATATTGACAGATACTAACACTTCTATATGATAAATTTTACATTAGTTAATTTAAGCTCGTCGAGATTCTAAAAGAAGTCCAATTAAGCACTCGAGATACTAACACTTCCATTTTGACTGATAATACATTAGTATCTGCTTCTGAGTACCAATTTAGTATCGTTGTTTACCACAAAAAAAATTCCTCTTTTGCAGGCATGGGATAGATGGAAAGAGGGAAGGTTTTTTTAACTTACTTGCCCAACATTAACTGAAGTGTCCCAAAGACAGATAGAGAGATGCATTCATGTCGCACTATTGTGCGTTCAAGAGAATCCAGCTGATCGACCCACCATGTCAGATGTGATCATGTTTATTACCAATGCGAATATAGTTTTACCGGAACCTAAGCAGCCGGCATACTTCAACATAAGAGTGATGGATAAAGCAGAGGAATCATCTGATCTTGATGGTTCGTCATGCTCTATAAATTATGTTACCTTGACCAACCCAGAAGGGAGATAACTTTGTAATATCTAATTCCTCAGTAGCAGAGATATGTTCCTGAAATGCATTCTGATGGAATACCTCTGGCTTGTCTTTATCCATTCAATTTCATTATTATATAATATGTATTATGGGTGTACTACATTTTCATATACGAAGTGATCAATTTTAAAATGAATATTTTAATAATTATGACTGTTTGAAGTCTGTACTTGAAGTCGGACTGGTACACAGCAATTTTCTGTGAGATTACTTGGTGCTTTTTTTCTATTACGGAATGAAAGATCAAGTTGTTAACAGAGCTTAACGAAATGTAATTTCTTGGGCTGTCACATTTGTTACTAATTTGAAGATATAATGTTCTTGCTAAAATGTCTCAGAAAATTAGAGGAATTTCATAGTTGAATGGTTCTATTACGGTTTCTTCACCAATACAGAGTGTCAGCTGAACGTAGAGCAACAAATTCTTTAAATTTTCGCAATGGAAAAACTTTATGTCATGACAATTTCTTATCCATATGACTCAGAGTAGAACAATGTTTATTGTACTCAAGAAACAGAAAAAGACCCAACAAAGGCTAGAATACAAAGGAAGGGATTAAACCCCACGTTCCTGTAGAATAAACCCATCAGATTAAGGATCTTGTTATGAAACATATACATATACATTATGAAAATAAAGTTGTAAGCTATATATCCTGTTTGCATTTATGTGTTGCTTTTCACTATTTCACCCATCGTGTACTAAGGATAATTACTGTCTTTTTTTCTTTTTATTTATTTATCTTTTTGCTGATTATTGTAGTCACTCAGTAAAACTTGAAACAATCTCATAGAATACGTTACAATGTGATGGTGTTGTCAGGTTTTGATTAACATATGATGCAATAAAAAATAACAATAATATTATCCTCACTAATTGTTTTGTAGATCAGACCCAACAACAGGATTCCTTTCTCCCGGATACTGCAATGTGTACTGAGACCTCAGCACGACAATGGATAGCCAGCGCTTGATGACGGTCAGATTTGACCTTTGAGGATCTTCTTGTCTGCATTTTATTTTTACTTTTTTCCCTCCTTGTAAATTTATTTCTCTTTTCTTTCTTAACAACTAATCAGCGGCCCATTACTTGAAGATTAATAAAATAAAAAAAAAGAAGTCATTAATTAATTTAGTTCTCCAATCCATTAATTGTATGTAACTGATCTGATATTAAGGATAATACCAAAATGATTTGAACTATTAATTTGATTAAGAAAAGGTTATTTTATGATTTGAAGATAAAGCTAAAAATTAATCTGATTAAATTGATTTACTAGTTACACGTTATGGAAGAGGAATATTTACTTGAGAAAAAAAAATAACAATAAATTGTCTTTTTTAGAAGCTTGGTACACGTGTAGTGAGATTTTTTGGCATCGGTATATTTGATATTATATGTCCCATCACGTGTGCTGCGGACCGTCGTGTTTGTTGGGGGTAACATCGTATCGTATTATATATGTTCTCATTTGTGCTTACTGTTAACTAACAGGAGTTTTGTATAATTTTTTGGATGCTCGACTGTGGTAGAAAATTGTTCACAATTATTTGTTTTCCATTCTTAAAGCTTGAGCAATGTTTTTAATACCGTACCGGACATCGAACCGGTGGAACGAAGGGTATAGGGTTTTACCGGTATAACCGGTTGTATCGGTTCTAAAAACCGGGTGACGTTAACAAGTATTTTAATAACAACTAAACTCTTCAAATATAAGTATTTTTTTCATACCTATAAATATGATTTATATCTTAATACAATTGTATAATTTTATAAATCATGTGAATAATTAATTTCCTAATTGCTATCGTTGCTGTTTTAATTAAGAAAATCAGGTTGCAATTAATATAAGTACGAAGGACTAATTCATTAAAAAAGCTGTTTAAACATCTTATATAATTTCTAAAAAAGAAATGGCTCAATTGTAAACTAAAGCTCCCTGTGAACGTTCAAACTTTGCCTTTCTACCAAAAAATAAAAAAAGATTAAATGCCTTGAGGTTTGTGTCCGCCCATTCTCCTGTCTTTCTAGTTTCCTGTGTTTTCAAAAAGGTGAACAGATGGGACATTCCGGATTTTCGGTTTTCCGGTTTTTCCGAAATTGTCCGGTATTTCCCGGTACACTAAGACTGCGGTTTTCAGCCTTTTTCATACCGGATCAGGAGCCGGTACCCGGTATTTTCCGGTATTTCCGGTACCCGGTCCGGTATTGAAAACACTGAGCTTGAGCTTAATTTAGTTTGGATAATATGCAGTCGCAGTACACTGGCACTTATAATACGGTCGTTGTTAATGGGGAAAGGGGCCTCGATTGTGTCTTCATCAGGTTCCAAAAAAGGTCTTAATTAATCAAAGTTGAATAAATATTTTTGTTTTGATCGTGCATATTTCAATTTATAATTCAATTAAGAATGTTTGTAGTCTTTTTTGCGAATATACATATAGAGTAGAGCAGCGGAATGCTGCCATAGTTTTTTTGGTGCCACAAGTTGTCACAATTTCATATTTTATCAATATTTAAAAATTTTAAAATTCAAACGTTGAATCTAAACCGTTGATCTTGTTCAATTTAACGAGCGATGTGCTTCTATATAAATTTTATAAATTTTGAAGTCACTTTGATAATCGATCAACTGATCAAATAATGAACATATTAGAATTAATCTGTCATAATTAACTAGATTCGTTCATTTGTTGACCACTTGATCGAGTATCAAACTGATTTCAAATTTTATAAAACTTATATAGAAACGCATCGCTCTTTAAATTGAACAAGATCGACGGTTTAGATTCAGTGTTTGAATTTTAAAATTTATAAATATTGATAAAATATGAAGTTTTGGCAACTTGTGGCGCCAAAAGCCTTTGGCAGCATAACGCTGCTCGAGTAGAGTAATTCTAGAATCAAGCATATAGGATGTCAAACACGATCCAAACTTCAACTATTAAAATTTCAAATGGCCGATCCAAAATATTCAATATGATCTCTATATTAAAATATCCTTGAAAATCAAATTCTATATTTTTTCAAATTTTTTAACTATTTTTTTTCAAATTTTCAAAATTGGAGGGTTTATAACATTTTAGATTGAGCATATTCAAAAATTTCATAAAAATAGTAAAAAATTTTGAAATAATATAAAATCTGGTCTCGAGGAGATTTTTTAACGTAGAACAATTTTAATGATTTGGATAGGAAATTCTAATTTTAAAAATTAAAATTTTATCATGTTGGACAAGTGTATGGCTATAGGACAATAGCATGTTTCTTGGTCGACTGAACCTTTCAATAATTAACATTCGATAGAGTTCCAAAAGAAAAATAAATATCCGATTTGATCATACACGTACACAAAATTATTGATGCTTGATTAGGAAAGCTCGAAACATTTATTATTATGACATAAACATATACCCGTTTATATGAATTTGGAAAATGAATGCAGTGGGGGAGAGATATTTTTCATTTGTGGTTTTCCTTTGTTTTCGACAACAAATTATATATATATCCGAACTAATACGTGGAAATTTTTTGTCCATGTTCAAGAAGGTCGAGGACATTAATGTAATGTACCCCTCTTGTTGAATCACTAATGGATTATTGTACCATCCCATGATCAAACAGTAGCAACATTCAGCATGGATTGACATCTAGTTAGTTGAATATGTTCTGAATTTAATAATCATTGGGTTAACTTATTATATATACTCTTAAGTATTGTTAACATCGATCAGTTACCCTTTGTTTTAATAATTATGTATACTCAGATTTTGAAATTATTTATTTTTAATCTTATGACAAGCTCATTTCTGAAGCTTCTTCCAATGACTATATATATTTAACTCCAACTAAAAATATGCTCTAATAACTGAAACTCCATGATCTATATTCATATGTTAATTGGATAAACAATATTTGCACAGATAAATGGACACCTCCAGTATATGGAAATTAGAGAAGCGTGCTATCCGAATTAATTAATACTCAAGTGGAAAAACAAAATTACTTCCAAACAAAAAACAAAATAAGGACATGGTGGAAATGAGTCAATCTCCGTGTCCTTTCAAACCTTATCACCCGCAATTAATGTTTTTTTCTCCGTCATTAATTTATCTTATATATCATTTACTTAGAAACATGACTGAATAATGAATACGGTTTTTTCTTTTTTAATATTATCTTAGTTAATTTGAATTAGATAATTGATAAAGATAAAATTCGACACAAATTCGAAAATACTTCATAAGAACGTAAATGTTACGTACGGACTATAGGAGATAAAAAAAACGTCGATCTACTTTTTTTTTTATAAAAAAATGTTATGTTCGGACTAGATTGCCATAAAAATTTGGAAGACAATTAATACATATAATGATCATCATAAAAGTTTATCCAATTGAACATTTTCTTAACATTTAGTTATAATAATGTCTACAATTTTTCTCCAAAAGGCAGGCTGAAATCCACTTTTACCGTCAGCTAGTTTTAAGAATTGTTTGTCCGACTGTAACCAGTAATATTTACGTAAAATAGAGTCTAAACGCAAACATTACATTCTGCATTCGTCCAAATTAACTTTTTTTTTGTTTATTTCTTTACTTTACTGAATGGAAAACAAAATGTTGAAATATATTACATAGTCAAAAGAGGGACGCATTATTCCTACAAAAATATAAAAGATAATTTGCATATGTTAAAGGTGAACTTGCATCGAAGTATGATAATGATAGAAGATATTAAAAAATTTATCACTTTTATTTCATAAACCGTAGAGCAGAGGCACTACATTAAAACTTGCACTTTGTTATCACTCAAAAAATCATTACCACATTTACTTCTCTACTATTAAACCTTTAAAATTAGAACTCTACCATTCAAAATAAATACACCTCCTAACTACTACACACATCCACTAACTCTTAAGAGGACTTGAATTTGCTTGACTTGACTTGGCTTGGCTTTCAATGTTGTATTCTTAACATAAACAAAAGGCATTATTCTGTTTTGAAAAAACAAAAGTGATGTTTGAATATTTAGAAAAAAAAAAACTAGGAATATGCCATCAACGGGGCCGTTTGGATCGCTTAGGAAGTTGGGGAATTTGGAGAAGTTGCAATTCTTAGGAATAAATTTATTGGGAAGTGTGTAATTTTGTGAAGAGTTTGGATTGTTTATAATAAATTTATGGTAGGAAGATGGAATTTCCCAAAATTCCATGGGGATCCAAACGGCCCCAACATTTAGAAAAGGGGAAATTGGTTCCATGCCATCTCAAAACTTCAAAATTAGAAGAATGCCACCTCAAAACTATTCTTTAGAAAAATGCCACTCCAGAAACATTTTATTCAGAAAATTGCCACAATTTACCTACAAATCTTTCTCAAATTTCTTATTGACCATAATACCCTTATCAATCTCTGCCTTCACCTCTACACATCTGCCATAGTATTCATTGTCTTTGTGCCTCTTGTCTCTCTCAGCGCTCCCCTGAACCTGGCGACGAACCTTGCCTCTCTACTATCGGGTTCTCCTTCTGAACCTACAGATGAGAGTCATCTCCCTTTCTCTCTCCAATCAAACTCGTCTCTTCTTTGAGACTGGACATGAAATGAGCCCTCTCCCAATTTCCATATTTTGCCTCAATACGTAACTCTCTCTCAATTTCGCCCCTGTTTACTTTATTGTTGACAATTTGTTAATTTGCTCTTAGTTTGGCATTAATACAAAAAAACTAGCATATCACATTCACATATATATGCTGTTAATTTGCCTGAGAAAAAAAAACACATGTTAATTTGTTCTTAATTTGCCATTATATGCTTGTCTAATATGCTCTCAATTGCAGCCTTAATTTGCTTTTGTAAAAAATTGGTACACTTAATTATAGGGTATTTGATTCTGATAGATTTCGATATCTTGTATGAATAAGTGTAGAAGAGAAGGAAGAAATTGAGAGCATTGAAAATTCTGAGAAGAAATGAATTGTATTTTCTTATGCTTTCTAATTACACACTGGATATGTATTTATAGCTAACTAGTCTAACCAGTCTACCTAACACCAGGTCTACATAGTTCGCTTCATTTCTAATCCAATCTGTTTACGCGTTATTCATTTTACTGGTACAATATGAGGCAAAATATGTGAGTTGGGAGAGAGCTCCCTTCATGTTTAGTCGCAACAAGGAGTCTGATCGAAGAAAGAGAAGACTCTTGTCGTAGGTTTAGAATGAGAGCCTGAGAGTCGAGAGGCAAGGCTCGTCACCAGGTGAGAGCGCTGAGAGACGAGAGGCACGGAGACAATGGAGAATACTGTGGCAGATCGAAGTTCTGGGTTTAGTCTATACGGTAGAGGTTGAAGACGGAGATTGAAGAGGGTGAAAATAAGGGCATTTTGGTCAATACGAAATTTGGGAAAGATTTGTACAGAAATTGTGGCAATTTTCTGAATAAAATGTTTTTGGAGTGACATTTTTCTAAAGAATAGTTTTGGGGTGGCATTCTTCTAATTTTGAAGTTTTGAGGTGGCATGAGACCAATTTTCCCTTTAGAAAAACGGTACAGAAAGGCAAAGCTTCCCATCTTTTTTTTTTTTATCTTCAAATATAAACATTTTAAAGATTGACTAAGTGATACTACACTTTTTGCTTATTTATCGCTCTACTTTTGAAAAGAAATTACTTTTATGTTCCAGAAAGTTGGTGGTTGGTATTGATTAATTAGTTATATGGGCCCCCCATAACGTCGATGTGTATCATGTATATATAAGCACCACAAATAGCCCCTTCAAATTGTTAGCAATTACGCTATTTCTTGCTGACATCCCAAAAACCATCTTCCACATTTGCCAAATTTACATCTCGGATTAGTGTATAGAAGAGTTTTTTGGAGATCTTTACAGCAGCAATCAAATTAAGTGTGTACAGAGAGTTGCCACCAGTATCCCAATTATTCAGCAAGGTACGTCATGTACATGATAATTTTTTATTAAGTTTTTCCATTATTTTCACTCTTTATTATACAATTATATGTTTAAAAAGTATATTTAATTTTCTGATAAACTTTTGATCGAGGAACGGACACAGAATTTTTTTGTGTGATTCCGGGTTTGGGCATGCATATAACCGTAAACAGATTCTTTTTCTCTACATGTATATATGTTTTGAATGATGTGGACTTTAAATAAGCCATAAATAGTTTTACTGCGTTACTAGCTTGGTATTTTAAAGTCTGAAAATCTGATAGTCTTGGGTACAATACTTGAAAACTAGAAGGTAGAATCCTTAATTACTGTGTAATCGCATATTTCTCTTGGAATGAAAACTAGCACGGACTAACAAAAGTGCGGACATGGACGCATGGAACCCATCTTACACGATTTATTTGTAGCTGGGCAATTATATTTAAGTAGCGTGCTCAGATTTTGTAGTAATTGCAACAAGCTACAGATATGAGAATACTTCGGCTTTGATTTTTTTTTTTTAAATTCCTTTATCCTCTCTTTTTTATATCAATTTTCCCGTTAAATAATGCATGCAAATATTTGGGGTAATAAGGTCAACACAAAAACTATATATGACCCATTAATTTTCATTTATTTAACAAGAGTTTTAGTTTTAATTTGCCCATGTAAAAAAAAAAAAAAAGAAACAGCCAGTAAAATAAGAAATGCCTAGAAGTACCAAAGAATATCTGTTCAATTACTGGACAGCCTAAACAGGATTTTGCTTTTAGAAAATGCATATTGCTCTACTCTTGTAATAGACATAAAAAGAGTGGAGTATTAACATAACTATTACCGTAGGTTATAACTTATAACTTCCAATTATTTTGTTTCAAGTGCTTAGGTTAAACATGAAGCAGTTGCAGATAGCACTGTTTATCTTCTACTACATGTGCCAACCAATTATCTGTGAGTCTACAGTACATTTCAGTAAAACTGCTGATATGGAGGCATTATTGGCCTTCAAGGTGAAACTTGCTGATAGTTCTAACGAGTTGAACTCATGGAATCAAAGCACTCAGTTCTGTAATTGGGTTGGAGTTACATGCAGCTCTAGGCACCCAGATAGAGTCATTGCCTTAGACCTCTCTCAAACAGGTCTTGTTGGTTCTATCTCACCTTCAATTGGCAATCTCACTTTCCTAAGAAGGATTAACCTCACTGCAAATAATCTTTATGGTGAAATTCCTTTTACTATTGGCCTTCTACGTCGCCTTGAGTATCTTTCACTTAAAACCAATTATTTGGGTGGAAATATCCCAGTTAGTCTGTGCAATTGCACTAAACTTGTTTTCTTAGACCTGGGAGAAAACCAATTTATAGGAGAAATTCCCTCATGGGTGGGATCTTTATATATGCTTAAAAATTTGAATCTCCCCTCAAATAACTTTACTGGATTGATTCCGTCATCAGTTGGAAACCTCTCATCGCTTTCATTGTTCAATGTAGCAGGCAACTATCTACAAGGTAAAATCCCCAAAGAACTAGGGTTGCTTGACATGCTGCAGTTTTTCCAAGTTGCAGTAAACAACCTTACCGGAACTATCCCTTGCTCTTTGTACAATAAGTCATCCCTTACAGTTTTTAATATTGTACAGAATTATCTTATTGGGAGCTTGCCTGATAATATTGGAAACAATCTACCTACTGTAGAATATCTTCATCTTGGTGTAAATTTCTTAACAGGACCAATCCCATCATCACTTTCTAATGCCTCTACTATTAGTTATTTTGATCTTGCATATAACAATTTCAATGGAGAGATACCTCCCAAGTTAGGAAAGCTCTGTCCTACACATTTTAGTTTGCAGTATAACCAATTAGAGGCAACAAAAGACCAAGACTGGGAGTTCCTTAGATATCTGTCAAATTGTAGCAATCTGCAAGAATTGATTCTCAACAATAATAAGTTAGGAGGAACTTTCCCAAATATTGTAGCTAACTTGTCAACAAAGCTGCAGCTGTTATATTTGAAAGATAACTACATCTCGGGGATAATACCAGATGGAATTGGTAACTTAGTCAACCTTGAAACCTTGAATTTATATTCAAACCGTCTCACAGGTGCAATACCAGAAAGTGTTGGAAAGCTTACTCAATTGAAAATATTAAGATTGCATGAAAATTACTTGTCTGGGCCTATACCTTTCTCAATTGGCAACCTTACTCAATTGACTACGCTCGAGATGTACAATAATAACTTAGATGGTCAAATGCCAGAAAGTCTTGGGAACCTCCAACAACTCAATTGGCTAAACTTGTTTAATAATTCACTCAATGGGACACTGCCAGAAACCATTTTCAATCTTTCATCTCTGTCAGTTACGTTCGATGTGTCAGATAATCTTTTATCCGGTAAGATTCCCATGGAAGTTGGTCGTTTAACAAAATTGGCCAACTTGATTTTGGATCAAAATTATTTCTTCGGGGATCTACCAAAAACTTTAGTGGAATGCGAGAGTTTAGAGAGGCTGACCTTAAGTAATAATCTTTTTAGCGGGATCATACCTCCACTTTTAGGTAATATAAAGGGTCTAAGAACACTAGACTTATCAACTAACAGGTTTTATGGAATCATTCCAAATGAATTAGGCAATATCTATGCATTGGAGGAGATGAATCTTTCACACAATAACTTGTCAGGAAATATTCCACTGGTTCTCGAAAACCTAAGGTTTTTACACAGACTGGATTTATCATTCAATAATCTTAAAGGGCAAGTTCCCACTAAAGGTGTTTTTAGTAACATTACTGCACTCACTATTCGTGAAAATGAGGGGCTTTGTGGTGGCTTGTGGCAATTTCACCTACCTCCTTGTTCTAATTTAGATAATAAAATGAGCTATCAAATGAGATTGAAAATAGGACTTGTGATAGGTTGTGCATTTTGTTTGATATTGTCCCTTATCATTTGCATTTTTCTTCGTCGCAAAACGGTACTACGAAACAAAAAATCAGAGACATTGGAATTAGATGATTTATATGCAAAAACATCATATGCAGAGTTGGTTAGGGCAACAGACTTATTTTCTACCACAAATCTAATCGGTGCCGGTAGGTATGGCTCTGTCTACAAGGGAACTTTGACCATAAAAAAAAGGCGTGCTTCATCTAGTGAAAGTGCAATTGTCGCAATTAAGGTTTTCAACCTTGAAATCCCTGGAACTTCAAAGAGTTTCTTTGCTGAATGTGATGCACTGAGAAGGATACGTCATAGGAATCTTATCAGTGTAAGAACTTGTTGCTCAAGCTGTGATTCAGAAGGTAATGATTTCAAGGCCATAGTATTTGATTTCATGCCTAATGGGAGTCTTGAGACATGGTTGCATTCCAAATTCATTGGAAACCATCAAAGAAGAACATTAAATTTCACTGAGAGAATGAATATCATGGTTGATATAGCAATTGCAGTAGATTACCTCCATAATTGTTGTGAGCCTTCAATAATACATTGTGATTTAAAGCCCAGTAACATTCTTTTGGATGAAGACTTCACTGCTCGTCTTGGCGATTTTGGCCTTGCAAGGTTGCTGCCAAATTCCACAAACAAACCACACTTAAATTCCCAAAGTTCAATAGGCATCAGAGGCACTATCGGATATATTGCACCAGGTACTAATATTTTATCCATTTTGCCTTCATAAACAAATAAAAATATCATCATCATTTACAAATTCTCAAATTCCTATTTTAGTATTGACTGTTGATATATAAAATAATCCCCTTATGTGTAGAGTATGGTTCTGGTGCTCCCGTATCAACATTGGGTGATGTTTATAGCTTTGGCATTATCCTATTGGAGACACTTACTGGGAGGGCACCCACTGATGATATGTTTAAAGATAGCCTTACATTACCTACCTTTGTAGAAGAAGCTTTTCCAGAACGACTTCTAGACATCATTGACCCGAATATGATATCATCTGAAAGGGACACACAATCAAATATTCAGCTCAAAGGTTACTCAAACGAAAATATGTACAAGCATTTGGTATCCACTTTGGCAGTTGGTCTCATGTGCTCACAGCAATCAACATCTGATAGAAAATCCATGGATGCTGTAGCCATGGAGCTACAGTCAATTAGAACCTCCTATAACCAAGCAATGCAAGGTAAAAAAATATTATATTTCACTTTCATAGATAATCTGGCAGCAATGTTAAGTGGTGCCAATGGTTACTCTCTATTGGGTCCAAAAAGAGGTATTGTGTGAGTTAATTATTCTTAACCTAAAAACCCAGAAATATTTTTCATTTCATGCCAGTGATAATGGGTTTAATGGTCATAATATTCTTATTTATAGGATGAGCTCAGAGACATTGCTCTCAGCTGGAGTGGGATTGGGTGGTTCGCATTGATTTTACTGCCATCAATAACAGACATGACTGTTAGCATTGAAAATTGTTTTAATGAAGACACCGCAAGAACTAAACACCATGAATGGGTTAGATGAATATGTCGACCATGGATCTTCTTAGTAAAGCATGTAATAAAAATTGTCATTCACTACATATGATGAATACCTTTGTTTCCTTTACTTTTATTAAGATGAAAATAGCTAAAAATATAGTATTTGTTATATCAAAATATCAGTTTTACATACAATCCCATTACGGTTGACCTAATTGTAGAACGAAATTAAAATTTTGGATAATTGTTCTCAAAATAACTTAAATTCCGTGTTCATGATCACATCCAATTTATAATTATCTCAGTTCACATAATCAAACAGCTCTTAAGCACATTGAATACACATTGAATCCAATTTATAAGAAGCACCCCATTTGAATATGCTACATCATAAGACTGGTACAAGATTGTCCAGTCAGAGTCAGGCATGGAGAAAGTTCACCAGAATCTGAAACTTCCATCATAATCCACTCCAACTGATCACAGAAATTTTGCATAAAACAATTACAAATTTCGTAATTTTGAACAATCCATCATAATAAAAAGTACTTCGCCCAAGAGATTTAAAGGCTAAAATTAACTTTTAAAATTACAATTTTTTCACAATTTCAACAGAATCTAACTAAAATTCAAACTTTTTTGTTGCAATGGGTAGACCCTTATCTTTAGTTGTTAATTTAAAAAAAGAAAAGTAGAAAGGTCATAAACCATGCAGGAGAATTTGATGGCTGATAACGCTGATAAATCAATAAAAACACAAAAAAACACAACAATTTCAGAAAATCAGAACCACAATCAGTCTAAATGATGAGCAAAAGCTTTCTGGTAGTGATTTTAATTTTAAAAGGTGCTCCAGAGTGCGAATGTGTTATATGATCTTTTGCATAACCCTCAAGTTGTACAGCTGATATAATATGCCTTCATTGAACAATTAAAATGCACAGGGCATATTAAAGAATTTGTAAATTGTCAAAGGAGATGCATATATAATTATTTGCCGAATTGAGGTTTACATACTTCCAGAAGAAAAAGAATGGGAATTAAATTTCCTAGAAGAAAAATAATATTGAGCGGGCTGGTACACAAGTGACCAAGTTTCTGTTTCAATCTCTTCTATCACTTGCACACAACTGGTACCTTGTCAGTTTTATACCCAATAACAGAACTTTCTTGAGAAGATCCCCTAATTCATTTACCAGATTCAGTAAAATTGAACTAAAATCTAATCTAATGTAGTAGCTAAATCTCATCCACTGAAATCCCATCCAAGGAATAGGAAATAAGAGAGCAAATAGAGAAGGCAGTAAACTTACTGCTCTGATAGTCTGATCCAGTGTTGAGAAAGGTAGACCTAAATCAGTGAAGAGGCGCGAGGGATTTGAACATGGGATTTTGTGGTAGCTTTAGTTGAAAGGCGCGATCAGAAGAGCGGAGCTGGAGAAGGATATGAGAGGAATTGAGAGATGGAGTGATAGGTCGCTGGATGAAGAATGGCGGAGCTATTTTGAATTTTATTTTTGGGTGCGTCTATCTTTTCTAGTTCTAGTTCTGTTCGCCACATCGTAGGTATCTCAATTTCAATCCTGAAAGTACTGTAGGTAAAGCTCAAATCGCAACGGTTATGTTACTGTTTTGGAATGAATCTGAGCCCTTCGTCTCCGCTAGCGGTGCTGCCTTTTCTTTCGCGAAAGCGAAGGTTCCTCACAGACTGTTCCTCTCTTTCGATGGATCTAGGGTTTCCCTCACGACACACAGATCAAAAGCTAAGCGCCCTCTTTCCATCAATCGACGCAGCAAAACAAAAGAGGTAGAAATTCGAGATGGAGGTGATGTCCTGCTTCGCCTCCTTGCTCTTTCTTGATTCGCAAAAGATCCAGAACCTGATGAGCGCTCAGATCCATTGATTGAGGTGATGTGGAGGTCGATCCAATATCTACAAAGAGTTGGTGAGAACAAAAAAAGGTACAAATTTGAGATAGAGGCTGAGGAAGAACTGTTTTTATTTGATCAATTAGCTTTAAATAAAAAAGTTTCAAAAAACTGTTTAGTTGTTGTTGGTGCTTCGTGCTTTTTAGTTGGCCCTTTTAGGCCTTTCTTGGTTCTGATTTGTCTCTGGCTGGTGTGTAGGAAAAAGATTTGGTTGTTTTTTTAAATTTTCTGTTCTATTCTTCTTAAGGCTTGGTCACCTGTGTAGGTTCGTACCTTATCATGCTTTCGGGTTGTCCTACTGCTGCTGTTGTCCTGTCATTGTGTCGATTTTATTTTTTTTGTGCTGTTGTTTGGGAAGATGTCTGCTTTAGGGGTTTCCAGGGGTTGTTGCGATGCTTTGATGGTGTTGTTTGGTGTCATGTTTTTCAGGTTTATTGTTGGTCTTGGTACTGTCGGCTCTGCTGTTAGCTCACCGAGAGGGCCCTTCTGTTGTCCTGTTGTATCAAAACAGGTACGGTCTAGCTTTGGGCCGATGGTCATTCTTATTCGCTTAATTTTTTGTTTAAAAAATTTCCATGCTATTGTACTCTTTTTTTAAGGGGCCACATGGTTCAGGTGACGCAATGGAGTCCACCTCTTTGATATTGCAAGGCCGCAAGAATAGTCAAAGAAAAAATCGATAGTTCTGATCTGCAATTCAGTTTCAAAAGACGGCCTCAAAAGTAAACACATCTAATTGTACACTTTTGACGTTACAGCTAAACACTCTAATCGGATCCATAAACAAATTAAACACTCTACTTTCTACAGATTCTGCCTCTCACGGCTTTTTTCCTTTCTTGCTTCTAGATTACTATGGATTGAAGCCATTCATTGGAACAAAATTTTACTTTGACCGAGAGATCCAAGAGATTGCTTGCTTCACTAACAGGTAGAATAATCTCAGCTTCCTCACGGAATTTATTCTCTTTCTGATATTCTTTAGCTTTCGAGTGAAAATTTGTTCTATTTCTGATAAGTCTGTTAATGAAACAACTCCTGTTGATCTGTATTGATTTTTTTGTTGGGTCATCATTAATTTGACAAAGATACACCAGTTAATATTGATTTTTCCCTTTTCATGCTTTCAACAGTAAAGTTGTTTTATCTGCTTTTGGAACAACTCCTTATTTATTTTTCTGATTTAGGGGGCCGTTTGGATCGCTTAGGAAGTTGGGGAATTTGGAGAAGTTGCAATTCCTAGGAATAAATTTATTGGGAAGTGTGTAATTTTGTGAAGAGTTTGGATTGTTTATAATAAATTTATGGTAGGAAGATGAAATTCCCCAAAATTCCATGGGGATCCAAACGGCCCCTAGGTTATAATACTAGGATTTGTTAGCTACAAAGAGGAAGTTTATAGCCGATCCCTTTGTTGGAGGAGTAAATGATGCAGATCGGTTCCTCTCAATTCGCCCGTTTATATTTTTTTAGACCAATTTATGATATTTTGCAGTTCTGTTGTTTGGTTACTTTAAATACATAGTTGCCAGTAAAGGAGTTCTTTCGTCTACTAGAATTTGTATCTCAACTGAATTAATTTGAGTTTTCATTTTTTTTCCCCTTCGACATCTTACCACTGATTTATTATTCTTTCCGCCTTAGGTTGACCTACCAATTTGTTTCAGTGTTACATGAGAAATCTCCATGTAGTGAATATCTCCATGTAGTGAATAGGTATTTTCTTTTGATGATCCTTTGTCTTACAATAATATTTTAGGGTATATGATTTGCGAGCCAAAACTAGCAATGATACTATATGAACGGAGAAATACATGAGGCATGGTTTCGAATCTACCCAGGTTGTCGTCCAATTCTATACATTTTTTTTCCAATTTGTGTGCTCATCTGATTTTCTTCTATCTTTTGCCTTGAAACATGACCCAAAGCTAAAAAAATATTTTGTTGTGTCAAAATTAGAAAGAAAGTAACTCTTCATCATTGTATAAAGAATAAAAATCTTTCTGGCATTTTCGACGAAAGGTCATATTGCACAAATAACAAAAGGGCATTTTTGTCTTAATAGAATATTTTACCGTGTATTGCAAAGAGCTGTCGTGGGAAAAACAACGCCCCTCCGATAGCGACAATGAAATATATTTCGCTTGCCCCATTTTAAATTTTTTTCCAAACTCTGCTTAATTTTACTCATTTTTAAAAGTTTTTGTACTTTCTCTATGTTTACTTTTTATTTTCGTTTTTTAAATGCCTAATCAGTAGAGATCAAATGACCTGCGGCTGGGATAGAGGTGTCGACGAATAGAGTAGGGTATCCAACTTTTAAAAATTGATTTTGCTGGTGCACGTTAAGAATTTCCAATAAAATAGAATTAATAATAAAAATTAGATAATAATAATAAAATGAAGTAAAACAAAATTATATATCTGGATAAATAAATAACACCAAATAAGTATAATAAAAAATAAAACAATAAATAATTTTTTATATAACAAAACCATGTAATTTCTTCTAATGTGAATTGTCACTCAGAAAAATATATAACTAATTATTAATTCTATACTATCATATAACAAAATAATGTAAGTATTTCCTATACATGAATCGAAAGAGGCTTAAAATTAGAATATTTGAAATAAAATGTAACAATTTAATTGTCTAATCGTGTAATAAGCTGTCATATATTTTTTCTGTGAAGTCACGACTCACCAGAGGGTCTGTGAGTCGCGCTCAAAACTTCTAGATTTGGTTCAAAAAGACCGATCTAAACCATCTAATACGATCTCTCTATTGAAATCTCCATGCATATCAAATTTTATATTTTTTTCAAAATTTTGAAGTATTTTTTTGAAATTTTAGAAAATCGTTAATTTAATTGGTTATGAACCATTACAAAACAACAGTTTTTACAAATCTGAAAAAATATACTTAGAATTTTCAAAAACAAAAATATAAAATTAGGTCTGCATGGAGATTTCAGTAAAGAGATCGTATTGGACGGTTTACATCGATCATTTTAAACCAGATCTAGAAATTTTGAAAGCGACTCACGTGAGTTACAACTCACCATAGCAAGACTATATGTAATTATTTAAATTAGATTTAATAGTTTGCAAAATTATCGACCAAAATAGTCGCTGCCTAGCTTGTCAAAAAAAAATTTATCGACCAAAATAGTCATAATATACAAAAGTCTCTATACATCTATTGTGTGCATCATGATGCATAAGAATTTTCATACATCACGATTTTTTTGGTCGGTGATTTTGGAGATCGACATTTGCATGCACTACGGAAAACCTTTCCATTCTTTATATATACGAGTTGCGTTGGTGAAGGAGAGTGGAAGCGGGTTAGCTTATGGGTCTAATGGTCTATGGACCGAAATTCTCTGTAACGTCTTATAACTTGCAGTGCTATGGACGGCCCATCGATCGAAATCGGACGGATGGTATTATGCACGGGGTAAACTGATAAAATGATATTCGTCCGGTGTGGATAGCTGAATAGCGCGCTACAGAGGATTCGATTTCGGGGTCTACGTGCACTACGGCCTACGGGGCCAGTAATGTCATTATCCTAGCACTGGTACTCTATTTTTATTAAATACTTAGTATCTCTAATGTTTTTTATTTTTTTCTTTATATTTCTCGTACGCACCGATTGACGATTGTTAATTCGATAACAACGGGAAACACAAAAGTTTGGACTTTTATCCGTCCGTACTTGACAAGTGGGCATGTAGTAAAATTTTATATAATATCATGTGCACTCAGGCCAAGGTTAGAATAGTTGCCATTCCGATTTCCGAACGGTATTTCCAGTGGTTAGGTTAGAGACTGTAAAACAAAATATTATTTTTTGTTTTTACCGTCGGACATTGTAGATTTGTAGTCATGAGTGGAAGCAACTTTCCTGGAAATTTCTCTTGCTTCTCTTCTAGTTCTCCAAACTCACATAAGTTCATCATTTGGCCCTGCAAAAAGTCGGATTCAGCTAAAACTCTCAAAACACCTCCCAGCAGTCCAATTAAATCATTCTCTGTTCTTTCCGTTTCTAATTTCTCCAAGCTTGCCATATATCAGCCATTAATCCATTTCATTCCTGTTGTTTCTTGAAAATAATTGTGTTCTGAACTTCTCGTTAAGTCACTTGCTTTCTTTCATTCCTCTTTCGTTCAAAGAGAGCAAGGAACTTTTTTCTTACTACCAAAAGTGGGAAAAAAAAAAAACCTTTTCTCTGTTCCCTCTTAATCAATCCCTACCAAACGAAAATGTAAAATTCTCTTTTTCTTCTATTATACCCTTGGTCTATTTTTAGATTCCTATGGATTATATCAAGACAGCTTTTGAAGGTGCAGCAGCAGTACCCTCTGTCTATCAGTGTCTTGTTGCACCAAATTCGGAATTGAGCCAAAGCATTTCAAGACTTGACACCACATTGATCGTTGCGTCACAGATAATTGAGAGATCAGAGTGCTGGTGCTTTAGGTATGATCGCATCAGAAAGCTGCTTTCCTATCTTAAAAATGCCGTTTACGAAGCAGAACTAACAATTGAGGAATTCGAATCCCAGAGGAGGAGAGCAGAAAACCATTATTGGAACATTGCAGGTGAGCTTATTAATAGTTTTATGAATTGGGCCACAGGTTTCCAGAATAAGGTGATAAGCGCTCAAGGTAACCTGAATCATTGTTGTGACCAATTGGAAAAGTTTTGTAACGGTTTTGAAATACCACAAAACCCAGAAAAATTCAGTAGACCTATCACGGTTTCACGTCCTCCTGTTGTATTGTATGGTCGTAATAAAGAACTGGATCATGCAATCGGTATGCTGGGAATTCCCAGATCTGGTTTATATGCTGGTGAGAGTAGCGGCTGTAGGGAGAGCAACAGAAAAATCCATGTTTTGCCTATTGTTGGTATAGGAGGTATTGGAAAAACAACCCTAAGTCAAATGGTTTACAAAGACAAACGAGCGGACTCTTACTATGATTTAAAGATATGGCTTTGTGTAACTCAGAAGTTTGATTTGGAAAGGATGTTGAAAGAGATGATCCAGTATGCCACAAAAAAGGGGTCGGATTTTACAAGTTTAGACCTGCTAGAAGATACATTGATAGAAGCGATAAAATCCAAGAGAGTTTTGTTAGTCCTCGATGATATTTGGAGCTCTGACTGGCAACAGCTGCTGGGGCCAATGAATGAAGCCTCTAAGGGAAGTGCGATCATATTGACATCTAGGTCTCGTGAGCACTTTAATAATTCTACAGAGGGTAACATGACTCTTTTGAAACCTATTTTGTTGGAGGGCTTGGAAGAGGGAATATACTGGGATTTTTTTAAGAAGTGTGCAGGATTAAATGTTGGTTTGAGCAATTATTCTGAGTTGGAGCACATCGCTGGAGTAATTTGTAGGAGGCTAAAAGGATTACCTCTTGCTGCAAAAACAGTAGGTGGTGTTTTGAAACAAAGGATTGATCGGCAACACTGGATTACTATTAGAGATAGTGAAATGTGGAAAGTGATGAGACAAGGCGAAGATGGTATAATGCACGTACTTCTTTTGAGTTATTTACATTTACCATCCGTGGAATTGAAAAAATGTTTCTCATATTGCTCAGTGTTTTCCAAAGGTCACGAATTTCATCCATATGAGATAACATGGTTTTGGATCATGAATCGTTTAATTCCCATACAAGAAAACCTGAAATCTACGGAAAATCTGGCTTGGTCTTACTTTTATGAGTTGGAAAATAGGGGCTTCTTTCATTATATTCAAACTCACGACAAATATGTTATGCATGACTTAATGCATGATGTTTGTCGATCCCTTAGAGGAGACGAATGTTATTGCCTCGAAGATGATCAGGCTTTTGCAAATATCCCTCCTAATATGCAGTATATGTCTGTATGTCGCACCAGGCTACTAAATGCAGAGAATCTAAGAAAATTGTCAAAATTAAAAAAACTACGCACTTTATTGGTGGCCCCTGCTAATATGAGCATTACAAAATTAAATTGGAATTTTCCAATTCCATTCAGCAGCCTATGCAATGAATTGACAAGTATTCGTTGTTTATCACTTACCAGTTGCAAAATAAAGGAAATACCAGAGAATATTGGAAATTTAAAGTGTCTTCGATATCTAGACATTTCCTATAATGAAGAATTAAAAAAATTGCCCCAATCATTCTGCAACCTATATGACCTCGAGGTTTTGAATATGCGGGGTTGCTGTCAATTTTCGGCAGATTCGGGTTTTCCAAGTGGCTGTGACAAGTTGAGAGGCTTGAAATATTTTAGACCGCCCGAACATGTAGTAACTTCTTTGACTGGCATCCCTTGTCTTTTTAAAGCAATTCAACTTTATAATTTCAAGTATAAAGTGGAAAATTGTGGGAGTAATAGAATTGAGATTTTAAAAGATTTGACTGGACTTGGTGGATCTCTGACTATAACAGGGCTAGAGAACGTTTTGAGTAAAAAGGAAGCTGAGGAGGCAAGACTAAATAAACAGGAACATATTGAAAAATTGATTCTATGTTGGCAGGATGAATTCCCTATGGCAAACAATGAGATTCACAAGGAAGTGCTTGAAGGTTTATGTCCCCATTCCAATCTAGAAGATTTGGTAATTTCTAATTATAAAGGTTCGGATTTACCACCGAGGTGGATGGGGAAAGATGACTTGCCAAAGTTAAACAGTGTCATGTTAAAAAAATGTTCAAACAAAACTGTCTCACAATTCTCTTGCTCCATTACTGTCCTACAAATATATGAATGCTCCGAGCTGGAAAGTCTTGTGGATTGCTTGCATCCAAACCTTCTTCCAAAAATGAAGTCTATTTCGATAATTTCGTGTCCAAAACTAAACTCCCTGCCAGTAGAATCCTTTTGTGGATTTATGTCCCTTGAGAAGTTGCTACTCAAAGAATGTGGGAGGCTTACCTGCCCAACAAAGATGAGTTTACCTCCCTGTATCAAATATCTTGAGCTCGATACATGCGGTGAGCTCGAGAACTCAATTCCCAGCTGTTTGGAGAACCTCACTTCTCTTGAGGTTTTGATCATATTAAATTGTCCGAATATAGTATCTACCTGCCCAACAGAGGTAAGTTTACCACCCTCCCTCAAACATCTTGAGCTGAAAACATGCGGTGAGCTTGAGAATTCAATTCCCAGCTGTTTGGAGAACCTCACTTCTCTTGAGGTTTTGATCCTTGCGAAATGCTTAAATTTAGTAATTATTCCAAATGAAGTAATGAGGAGTCTCCCGTCACTCAGACGCTTGGTTGTCATGTTCTGTCCAAATTTAGAGTCATTAGGAGACGAAGAGTTTCTTAAATCTATGGATCACTTCTTCATACAGGATTGCCCTAAGCATCCGTTAACGTGGGAGCAGAATCCAAATGGCAGGCAGTTATCCAAAGGTAAAAATAAAATTTACCATCAATTTAAATTAATGTTCCATATTATTTCCTTACAACAAATGGGAAGTCCTTGTATTTTCGTGCTTGCTGTCATGTGAAACAATACATTTTCTTTTATTGTATCCTTGGTTTAACAGTTTTGCAAAAACATGGGTTCTAGAAGCCAATATATTTTGAATTTAAGTTCTCTTGATTCAATATGAACAAACCTCCTAAATAATTATCAATTACAATTTACATAAAATGTGACAATCGATCAGTCCTTCAGATCATATCAATTATTACCGTTAGATTGTAATCTGTTCTGTCATAATTGTATCAGGTGCACTGGCAACTGCTGCACCAAGTTCATCTGACACTATACCACAGGTGGCATTGATTGAGCAGGCGCCAACAACCGGTATAAAAATCTCTATTACAACTGACAAGTTCATGCGGTTTTTCCTTCTCAATTATTATAGGATCTGAAAAAACAAAGATATTTTGAGATAATTATATATAGGTAGAGAAACGCGCGTCTTCTTCTTTTACCAAAGAATAATCTGAATTTTGTTCAGCTGATTTTAAGTTAGGTGAGGATTTTGGGTTGGGGTTATTTTGAGCCCCCTTCACCATAAATTTATTGAGAATTTATTCAATTTAAGAAATTCTACTTTATTTATAAATTTGTAGCAATGCTCATGTGATGGTGTTTAAATCATTTCTTGGAAACTTTTCTCCAATTGAAGAAAATATTTTTTTGGTTGAGTACAGACGATTGAGCGCTAATAACTAGTTTTATCCTATTTCACACAAAATTTAGAAAAGAAAAAAAAATCATTTATGACACTTTATTTCCAATTTAACGAACCAACGGTTTTTCCACTAATGATGATGTTGTAGAAATCAGCTCAGCTACTCGCCCAAAGGTTTTTTCACTTATGGGCTCCATTTGGATGCGGGTACAAAAATAAGAGAATGGTTTATTCCTACTTCCAAATTTATTATAAACAATTCAAACTCTTCACAAAATTACACACTTCCTAATACTCCTTCCCTTATTCCTCTTATTCCCACACCATCCAAACGGATGATACTTTAGTTTTCTCCAAAGTCTCTTACTACAGTTACTTTTGAAAAATCAGCTCAGCCACTCGGCCACTTCTGAAGCTCTCAAATTAGTAATTCTACCACCTAACACCATGAGAAATCCTTTTTGCAGCTCAAGACACACCTGCGACACCCATTTTACCTTTCACTGTTCCCTCAGTACCGCTGCACAGGCTATCGATTGACACTCCAATGACCGGTACCATTCCTTTGCATGTTAACTTCATTAAGCTTACACTTCTATTTCTTTTATTATAATAGTTCCCATATATAATAAAGTAGAATTTCACTGTGCATATATATTAGTATGTAAACTTTCAAAAGACTGTTAATTAGAATCAAATAGAACAAAGCAATTTTTCCATATGGAAAGAAGGAGCCTCTTTTGATTATTTCTACAATTTGCTAGCTAGAAACTTAATTAAAATATAAAAGTACTTGAAAATCATTATCTTCAAACTCATGACTGTAATTTTATCGAATAGTAAATTATTTGGCATTTAAGTAGAATAACAGCCCGTCAATTTGAGTATAATTTGATGAAACATCAAGGAAACTTAATTTTAGATTGTTACACAAGTAATTTTTATGATGAATAATCAAAATATTGTTTCTAAGCTTTATATATAAAATATGCAAATCATTTCTACAATGTTGGATTTCAAATTTAAAGATTGCTAAGATGGTCAAGACAAGAGTTTATCATGTGAGTCTCTCAGACAATTAGAATTATAGTGTTTCTCTTCATTATTATTTTCTTTTCCAGGCAGGTAACAAACAATCCCCTGCAATTAAAAATTCTAGAATTACCTTTTTCATTTTTTAAATATAAGGGTTTCTTTTTTAATAACATTTCTTTCACTATCTTAGGATATCGTACTTTTAGTAAAATTGAATTGTTAGCGCTTGTTAATTTTCCATGGGAGGAGAGTATATATTGGAAAAAATAAATAATTAGATATATTCCACTATGAAAATTTATAATTATAGATATACCACTCTTAAATTGTAAATAAATTTTATACCACTATTAAATGATTAAAATTATTTTTATGCCATTAACTTTTGTCAAAATTAGAGATATGCCGCTTTAATTGTGAAAATGTCACTATAACTTTTTAAAAATATCCAAATTGCCCTCAAGAGATTAAATCACTAAGAAATGGAAAAAAATTACCGATAGAAAATAATATTTAAAAATTTGAAATTTGAAAATTTTATTTTTCTAGATTTAAAAATTTTAGAATTTGAGTTCAAAATTTAAAATTAAAATTTTTTTGGTCAAAATGCTTGGTAGTGGCTACCAAGTGAGAATTACAAAAACAACACAACGTCAAATACAATACAACAACAAAATCTACTGATACAACTACGACAATTGCAGCAGCTACCATCTAAACAACAACCTAAGCGAAATAACCACCTCACTAAGCACACAACAAACACTACAAACCTGACTTCGTACTACAACCATAGTCGAACCGCTCCCACAACAGCACATCCACGACCATACCACGCTTGGCCGCATCGCATAATCAACTGTACGTACACCAACGGTCACACTACACTTAGCCCACCAGATCAAAAGACATCAAAGGGAGGTCATTTGTCACATGTCACACACTAAAATTTTGTTAGTATTTGGTGACCTTTTTTCTTGTTGTTGCACATGTAATAGTTAGTTTTCTCAAAAGCTAACTGAAATAACAATTTTGAACTATATTTTCTAGTCGATTCTATGGTTTTCAATTGATCGGCAGATCGGTTCATGCTATTCCTTTGCCGTTGACATTTGGGCTAATTTTTACTAGAATGTTTGAAGTCTGAAATTGTGAACTAAAAACAGAAAATAGAGAATCTCAAGTTCATTACATCGTCAAGCATTTTTGAGATATCATACAAATTAAGCACCACACAAAATCCCCGTAATAATATTCTTAATTTATTTGGTATCCTTTTATTTTGCAGATGTCCCTTCCTCTTCTAACCCCAGGAAAAGGAAGGCGGGTGACCAAAACTAACGGGCTATTACAGACAGGCCAGGTGCCCGTATTATTTGTACACTATATTTATCCACATGACACTAGACAATAGTATATTATTTCTACACCATTTGCATGGATATTAGTTGAACCAGATACGTCTCTGTAAACAGTGTCCAATTTTCATGAGACTAAAACCAAAGTATTGCTATTTATAAGGACTTATAATAACCTAACCAAAAAAACTAAAAAGAAAAACATATGACAGTGGGTTAAGAAAAAAATTGTACAAATAAGCCTAATACTGATGCACTCGGAATTTGGAAAGGAACCTTTGAAACAAAGTAGCCATAAGTAAAAAAGTGACAAAATATTACTTGTACGTTGCACCAACGTGTGAGATGTATATATCTATCCTCGAAACAAATAAAATGCTATGTAAGCTGTGTGGTCATTATATCTTCATAATCTAAGGCGTAAGGACCGTTTCATTATATTGTAATTTGGGTTGACGATTTTAGGAAAAAAAATATTTAAGGATTATATTGGATCTAGATCTATATACATTTTTTAGTAAGTATAGTTCATAAGCTTCCCTTAATTTGGATATATTTGTAAAATTTACATAACCTCAGGAGTAGCTACTCAGCGAAGAACAGTAGAAGAAAAGAGACATTGTTGGACATTTAGGTGTGCTGGCCATATTGGCAGACTATGGCTAGCATGACTGGAAAAGGATCATTGCTTTGGCAAGTGAGGATCGACTTTGGTGTGCGGAATGTACAACCAGGATGGGGATCACAGATGACGGTTATTTTCGAAATGTTCTAGAACCAACAGTTTCTTTTCAACAACTGTTCAACACTGGATTGTGAAATTCAATTCAAACGAAGCTCAGTGACTTGTTTCTCCTGAGTCCTTTGTATAGTCTTAGACCCCCTGTCGGCTGAGGGCATCCTACCTTTTAGTTGTTTCACTTAAATTCGGTTGTTTACTTGTTTTAATACTCGGGTAGAAAGCATTAGAAGGAGAGTACATTTTATCTATTTAACTGCTTTTGTCATGCATTTGAGTATGTCTAGTAAGTTGGATCCTTTATTCTTAGGTCCGGAAATTGGATACATAACCTTTACTTAGTGGTACACTGGTACTTGCAATATTGTTGTTTGTTTGTTTGAATTCTCTTTTCATGATTTTAATTTTTATTTGTGTTGATAATTTGAAATGCTCGAGTATTGTGGATTATGTTTCTTTAAATGCAATGTCGCATCTAATTAAATTCCCTGACAGAAATGTTGTTCCGTTGCTCTTTGTTTTTGAGGCATGGTTGCATCTGAGTGATAGACAAGTCGAGCGTTTTCACTTGGAGTTTGAGAACCATGGAGGCGTTTATGTTTGGAAAAAAACAATATTAATTTTTATATATTTCTTATAGGCACCGTTTGGATGCGTTGAGAAGAATGTGGGAAGAAGAAAAAAAGAAAAAAATAAATTATAAACAATCTAAACTCTTCACAAATTAACACAATTTCCGATACTTTTTTTCATTTCTTCCCTTCTTTCTTTCTTCCCACACCTATCCAAACGGAGCCATAAGAAAACAAAGAACTTTAATCTTCCTTTCCTTTTGAAAAAATAAAGCCACTGACCACCATCAAAACTTTTCAACGTTCTCATTACTGATTTACCATCACTTGAGAATAAACTCACCACTACATTACCAATCCTGACTAGTCGGACCACCGGTTCAGACTTCAGTGAATCACCGGCCAAGTTGAATCCAGATGTCACTGTGCGAGGTTACTACGTGCAGCCCCACAAGTGTGAGTGATGATTAGATAGATTGTTGAGGCGTTAATAGACCGTGTATAGTAAACTTCGTGTTTATAATACAAATACAAACTAATTAAAAGGATATGGTATTTTCGACCAATTATTTTTTGTAATAGGTTTGTGCAGTTGAGGTGTTTGCGGAAAAGCATAAAAGAGATGTCTTGCTCGACCTTGAGATCAATATGCCTGTGATATTACTTTACCAAACAAAAGGCCTTTCCTTTTTTTTTCCCATAATATTAATCATTGTAAAAGTGAAAACATGTGATTTATTTTAGGTTTACTTGTTGTAGCGTATTTTGTTTAAAGACACAAAACTTTGTTTCAATTGCAAAAAAGATGCCTGACGTTGTTCATCTAACATCTTCTGTTGCATAAATGATAAATGACATAAATTACACTATAAATTAACACTGTTATATAACAATTACTCATCTAATTACGTAGGTCCAATTACAGGAATCAAATCGTCGGTTCACGTATACAATGTGTTTGTGAAAATGCCTCAGGCTTTGGGATCAAATTGCTTGGTACGACTTTACCAAAACATCACGCTGTTATTATTTATCTATTGATATCACTGTAGAAATCCTACTCTGGGCAGCACTAATACACAGCAGGGCCCCATTGCCATTTGCCAATAGTTCATTTCTTTTCCGTAATATTAATTTTCTTTTGGGTAGCATGTGAAGTCTAAATTTTCCTATATTACAGTATTTTGTTCAAATTTGTTTGAGTGGAAAAAGATGTCATGCGTTGTGTAACCAATATTTATACTAGTACATAAAAACACACTATTAATTATGAACGGCGCATTATAATTCGTCATCTATAGTCCGTTCAATTACTGTGGAAATCCAATGTATCTAAAATATAATCTTTAATCGAACATTATGTTGCTGTTAATGAACGCTAGCAGTTGATACAAAATACATAATTTTTCTATCCAGTGGGTTTCAATCAGACAAAACTAACAGATTTGTTTTTTGGAAAAACTAGATAGAAAAACGAGCCGATTTGTTGTTAGCAGGTATTTCAACTTCAAGTAGTCATCGCTACTAGTTAGTAGTTACTGCTCATGTTTTACGCAATTAGCTATGGCTGCATAACGTCTAAAACGACCACGAAAACGGTCGATTTCGTTAACCGTTTCGTTTTAAAACGAAATTGGTCACCCATTTGCGTTAACCGTTTCGTTTTGGACGAAACGGTCGAAATCACGAAAATATCACGAAAATACACATGGACGAAACTGTTCTAAGCTTTCGTTAACCGTTTCGTTTATAAAACGCAACAAAAAATCTTAACCGTTTTGTTTCGTTTTGGACGAAACGAAACGAAAGGACGGTCGAAACGGTGACCGTTTTCACCCCTACAATTAGCGCATGCAATACCTTTACCAAAAGTGGGCCAAGAATATACAGTTCGTGAATTTATTGGGCTTCTCAAAACATAAATAAAATTCTCCATTATGGTATATAAATATACCCCTCAACTCTTAGTCAGTTGGAAATATCACCCTCTAATTTTCAAATTTAGAAATATCCCCTCCAATCATAACTTGTATAGATATTTACCCTTTTAACTATTTTTAGTGATACTAGCAAAAGATGCCCTCAATACGCGAGCAAATAAAAAAATAAAATGTTACATGTTAGGCAATAAAGATATGGTAAAAACAATAAATAGTTAATTTGGTAGTAACTTAATTTTTTTTTTAAGAAAAGTCTAACCTTGATCTAAACCACTGATAAAATCAAATTACACAAATCAACGGTTCATAATTGATATAAAAATTGTTTACACCCTTTTATCCAAACTTTATTCTCCTTATTCCTGTTATTTACTCGCAAGATGGGCTTTAACAACACTGTTGAGTTTGAACTGGACCTTCGGCCCACGAACCTACTAACAAGATTACAATATTTATGTTAATCTTCGTCCGATAGTTATGACTTATGAAGGCATTTTAAAAAAAAAAAATTAATTCGCTTTCATCACAGTCATGTGTTCAATTATATGTGTAAGCCTGTAAGGCTAAGTCAAAAGTCACATAAGTTTGATTTTTGAGGTCTTACGTCCAGTTCTTCAGTGGATGTCTCTCCCTAAATCATTTTATTACAGTATACCACATGTTGCGTCGGGCCCAAATTAGTATTGTATGACACCGAACAATGTGCCGCGGGTGCTGACTATACAAGGCTGGGTTGACATATCAATGGTCTCAAAAGCTTGCTCACCAATCATCATTTGCACTGTGGCAGCGCCAAAGTCTTTCTAGTCTCGGAAATCTGACCAGTTCAATCTTTCAGTTCAAGTTACCGTAAATAACATTTAAAGTCAATAAGATGTGTTTGCTTTTTGTATATATCGTTCGAGGTCCAACTTGTGGCAATAATAGTTTTATAGTGATAGGCTAGCCGGCTAGGCCATATCATCAATTACTTATGGTAATTATAGTTACTAGCTACTTACTATATATTAACAGATAATTTTTACAACGTTTAAAATTTAAATGCATCATGTTGTCTTCCTTGCTGATAGATAGCAGAAAGATGCAGAACATGACTCTCCTCTTACTCTACTCTCTCTTCCTCACAAATCTTCTCAAGTTACTCCTAATTACTTCTGCTCAAAATTCCTACCTCTATACTATTGCCAGTAATGATATTACTTTTAATGAAAATACATATATATGCAATCTTAGAGAACTCGCCTCCTCTCTCAGTGTGAATGCATCCGCAGGAGGTTACTCTGAGCAAACTGTTGGTGTTCCACCTGACCAAGTCTTTGGTGTTGTCCTCTGCCGTGGTGATATCAATGTTTCGAACTGTACTGGCTGCATTGACCAAGCCTATGGATATATGACAAATAATGGATCCTCACAGATACCAAAAAGTGCAGTAATTTGGTATGACTATTGCCTCTTCCAGTACTCTAATGAGCCCATCAACCCTACTGACAATTCTTTAAGGTTTTTACTGTGGAACAATCAAAACTTTACAGACCAGAAATTTAATGGATGGAACACTAACGATGTTATAATGTCCTCCATCCACAGTACATTGAGTGATTTACTAACAAATGTTTCAGAGCACACAGCTTTCAACTCAGAAAAGCGATTTGCCACAGGAATGACAAAACAAAAGACATTGATGTCCTGGAATGAAGAGGCTAACATAACAGTAAAATTGCCTGAGATCTATGGCTCGTCTCAGTGCATTCCTAGCTTTTCAAATAATACATGCCGTACTTGTTTGCAAGATCTTATTGATGAGTTGCTAGGTTCCTATGATGGAAGCCAAGGTGGACGGATTGTAGGAGTTAAGTGCGACTTCAGATATGAGATATACCCCTTCTTTTCTGGGAATCCGGATATAATACAGCTCGGTTCAGTCCCAAACACACACTACAGGAAACAGCTTCAAGTGCATCAAATCGTTCTGATGCTATCGAGATCAATTGCATCCGTTTGTTGTTGCCACAGACCTATGGCATCAGCTTTTTTCTGGTGCAACTGCCATAGATGCTACTGATTCAATAGCATCAGTATTTCGATAGCATGGGCATTAATTCGATGCAACTGCAATTATCAGTGGCATCAGTATGTCTGATGCATGTGCTTGTTGTTTTGCATCCGTAGAACACGTGCAATTGGTTTCGTTAGCATCAATTAAGTGGATGGCAAAATATTTTTTTACATCAAAAGATCAGATGCTACTATTTTTGTTAGCATCAACATAACGGATGCCAAGGTCTATTCTTTGCATCCAATAAGCGGATGTAATTGATTCCGCTTGCATCAACCAAGTGGATGACAATATATATTCTTTGCATCAAAAGAACGAATGCTACTATTTCTATTAGCATGAACTAAAGCGGATGCCAAAGTCCATTCTTTACATCCACAAAGCGGATGTAATTGATTATGTTAGCATCAACCGAGTGAATGACAATCTAAGTTCTTTGCATCAAATAAATGGATGTCATTGCTTCAATTAGCAACAACCATGATAATGCAATTACATGGTTTGACAATCCACTAAGCGGATGCTATTCTTTCAATTAGCATCAAGCATGTTGATGCATTTGAATAATTTGGCAACGTAGTATATATTTTTCATTTAGCATCACAAATTAAATAATATTAAATACTTTCAAGCACTAAAAATTATATAGAATTATCAAAATTTTAATTTTCAAACAACCATTATCCATAATACTTTAAATTAACCAAATTACATTGATACCATACAAAACACTTCTAGATAGCCCGAATACCAAAATAAAAATATAATAATTCCATCCATAATAGACATACCAAACAATACCAATCAAAACATTACGTACCAAACAAAACCCCTATATTCTATTATCTACCCAAATCCCAAATTCATTCAAATATAATAATTCATCTTCTTCGTCATGACTTCCGTCACTCAAATTCTACCTCGTCATCATCACTTTCATCATTTTCTAATTATGGCTCCTCATAATCTGATTCATCATCTCATTTCTTTTTTTAATTTTGTGTGCCTTCTTTCTTTCAAAACATGGAAAATAATCGACATCTTCTTCGTCGTCATCATAAATAAGCTTGCGTACCTTCTCTCTTTCAAAATGTGGAACATAATCATCATCATCATCGCTGTAATGGATCAATCGATTATGACTCCTAATGACCAAAGATCTATGCTGCTCAACATCCTGTGAATGTGAATGAAACATCAAATTATATACTTAATTTAGTCGAAACACACAAGTAATAGGCAAGCACAGATACTTTGAGCAGTACAGAGTAATAGGCAAACAGTAATAGGCAATCACCGCAATACACTTATGAGGTGACCATTATGATACCCACTCCATCAATATTAATCCATCTACATAATATGAAACTATTGATCATGCAACTAAGAAGCTCAATTGAGCATCTATTTACAAGTTGGGAATGCAAATTTTGAAGATGATTCCAAATACCCCATCTGTTTATTTTCAGTACCAAGTTTTCACACCACTTGTCAAAAGTACTTTGTACTAAGGGAGATGCAGGGACCAGTGCACCTACACCCAGCATCTTCTATGGCAATTGATTTTGACACTCTTTAAAGTACCATTCCAATTTTGCTAACAGTGATTTATAGTACTTTTCTCTAATTCGCATTTATGCAAGCACACAAAGAACTAGCCCAAGGAATGCTGGAAATATCATTTTATTTCAATTGCTGGAACAAATAAAGAATTAATATCCATTTGACCCAACCCAGTGATTTAGTAGACCTATGTTGTCCGATCGACTATCCAGATATTTCTACACTAAAGAATTAACATTCTGGTACGGTATACCCCATTGTTGCTTGCCAATTTTAGTTAAGAAGTAACCAAGTCAATGTATAGTTTTAATGAACAATTTTAATACAGTGGTAAATAGCAAGTCAGCTTAATTGTGATGAAACCAAAATTCATGATTAATTAAGCACACGACTTGTGACTTTACTTGTGGTTTCCGATACAAAACTGTGACTGTTGGATTGTATTCATTCAATCAGTTTAGTTTGGCAGAAGAAACCTTTTTTCTTAGATTCTAAAAATCTTAAATCAAACTGGATTGGAGCGAACAGATCTGAATCTCGAACTAACAAATTACAAGCTGAACTTTATAACATTAAAGAGAACTTATTACCAAAACCAGCAGTATTAGCCTGCTGAACGCGATGCTTCTCGACTCTAGCTATCCTCAAATTGATATTTTTTGAGGAACCTTCCGTTGTGATTCAGGTCTTAATACTGGCATCCTAAAAAAAATACCATGAACAAATTCTCGAATGTAGCGATCAATATGAGAAAGAGAAGTTGCGATTCAGGTCTTACCAATCAGAAAGAGCAAGAAAATTGAGAACAAACACAAAAAAAGTTGGAATTAGAGTTCTTACTTGTCAGTGATTATTGAGAACCGAGAGAGAGAGGCGATGAGAAATGAGATTTCTCTTACGGTGGAGAGATAGAAAAGGGGCGAAATAAGTATACAATCTCTAAAAAAATATTGTAAAGTGCTTATGGTGGAGAGATAGAAAAGGGACGAAATAAGTATAAAAATACTATGAAGCGGCTACATGAAGGGTTGTACAGATGGAAAACTAAATGCGAATTAATGAATTTGCTTTCTTTAATTAAGGCAAAGATTTGTTGTCTAATTCTATGGAAAGACTAGTTGTAATTCTATCCCGATGAAATTTATGAATGACAATTATATATATAAATTTTACGCCATTACAATAGAAAATTAGTAATACTCTGGAATTGTTGGGGGGAAATTATTTGGAGTTTGGCGCTTAAGTTAAATTTTTTTTTTTTTGCAAGTGGCGCCTAAATGTATTATAGCCATTTGTAAATATTTAGCAAGTATCGCCAAAACATTATACTCCTATTAGTAAATATTATGTGCATTAGTAATTCCTAAATAATATTGCATTCAGATAGTTTTTTTTTTAGAATAACTAAATTGATATATAATTCCTAAAGTTTGATATAATTCAATTACAAGTTTGAAGTTATCCACTTTGTTAAGACATTATTTTTTTTTCCAATGAACTTCTTTATATTACTAATGATATGTAACAAAATGACAATCAAATAATAATATTTTCTAAAATGACACGACACGTAAGCATGTTGATACGACACGAGTGAGCACAAAACTCAATACTAGTGAGCTTATTCGAAACTCGTATTCGTTAATTACCCGTACCGTTAATTTTTATCATAACCAAAAAATATAATTGTAAGATTCAATTAATACGTTAATAACAAACTAAAATCCGAAAGATATATTTGTAAGATTCAATTGATATATTAATAATTAAACTAGGCAATTAAATTATGAGATTTGATTGAAATAATACTATGTTAAATTTGAAAGATATAATGGTAAGTCTCAATTGATATGTTAATTATATTTTTTCATTCACATGATACATTAAAAAAATAATAAACTTTTTTAGAAGATCATTTATTCTCAGTTGTCATTTGACATGAGAAGATATAATATGATTAGTTATGTAATTAGTTTTGTAATTTTTTTGTGACAATTGACATGAGGATATAATATGATTTTATTATATTTAAAGTATTATTCAATGTTGCACTTTATTAATATATTTATCTGATAATATCATAATATTTATTTATCTCTATTGTATAATATTTTGTTCATTGAGTTATTAACATTATTACCCATTTTCTACCGTTATCCTACGTTTACCGTTAATTCTTAACGGGTAAGAGTAGAGTACGGGTAAAGTCAAATTTTAACGGATAAGGATAAGATATGAGTAAAGAAAATTTTAATGGATACGGATATGAAAAATGTCTCTACCGCATCGTACCTTACCCATTGACAGCCCTAACTAATGATATGTAATACAATGGCAATCTTATAGTAGTATTCTTTAATATGACTTGGCACGTTTAACATATTGTGTCAATATGACATGACATATGGAGTTAGTCAATTATTTCATTAAATATAAATACGAAACAACACGTTCAAAAATATTAACTTGTGTCAGCACGACACGATGCACGTGTTTAGAACAACATGGTACAACACAACACGACACGTATAAGAAAATATTAATATTTATAATAGTATATAAAGTTAAAATAAATTTTAACAATCTACTTTATTTTTCTATTTTAATTTTTTTAAATTAATTGTTAACAAACTTTTTTCCCAACTTATTTGGAACAAAAAAACTTTAATAGTTATTGTATTTGTTAACGAATTTTTATTTAAATAAATTTAAGTTTTAAAAAGCATATGTTTGACCCAACATGTTTTAAATGATGTCTAAATTGAAATATAATAACATTCAAAAATTATTTTTTGTTGTCGATGAACTTGTTTATATTGCTAATTATATGTAAAAAAAAAACAGCCGATCTTGTAATAAGGCATGTTTGACATTATGTTACTAACATTATTTTTTATGCCATGTCGTGTCAAGTACATGTTTGACACAACAAAACATGTAGTATTCTTCAAAATGATACGACACGAGCGTGTTGATACGATATACATGCATGTTGACAAAGTCACGACACAACACGAGTATGAAATTAGCACAACATGTGTGTGTTGACGTATTTGTATCAAAGTCGTGTCCTGTAAGAGACATTTTAAACATTGGCACGTCCTATCATGACACGACATGACAAGTGATACAAGTTGACAAGATAAAAATTAAATGTATTGAGTTTATATTACAAATTTAAATAATATTTATTCATAATCTTTTTTAGTCGATCATTAATTTTATTTTAATATATGAAGTTAAAATAATTTTCAATAATTTATTATATTTTTATTTTTAAATTATTAAGTAATTTTTAATAAATTTTTAGTAAAAAAAATTAATATAAATTATGATATTGCTTGACACATTTAATACGTCGTGTCAACACGACACGACATAACATGTCGCGTTAATTAATTCCTTCACTTAACACGACACGACATGTCCTTAGCTAATCTATACAACAAATCAATTCCATTATTTTTCCTTTTTTTTTTCTTTTCATCGTATCTAAACTTTCTTTATTTTATATTAAATATAATATAGGTAATACTTGTTCGTATATTTGAGAATATATATATAGATAGATATTGGTTTAGTAATGAATTTAAAATCGGAATTATTCGTCCTATATTTCGTTCACTATTTTTTATTTACAGGCAAAATAGGCGCCGACCTTTATTTGCTTATTTATTTATTTATTTTTCTGCCATATATAATCTGTCCCATCTTAAACTAAATAAACTTAACTATTGTTTCTTTTTAAAAATGTGCTTCAGTTTTGATCTTTAAAATCTATTATGGACTAAAACTGTCACCCAGACTAAGATTAGTCGCATTAATACAAGGACTCATGATTGTGTGAATACAGATTCAATTCGAGCACATTATGCTTCAAAATTGTTTGGAATGTCATGTATGTTCTTCTGAATTAAGGCCCTGTATGCATGCCCAAATTAAGCCTAATTTACATAAATGAGCCACAAGCAAAACCTATTACAGTATTGCTTTCAATAATGCGCTTCAGCTTTCGGAAAGTCAAGGATATGGTTAACTTTGACAGAATACTTGAGACAAGCAGAACAAAAAAAATGACTTCGCGCCTCACAATGCCTACCCAAGTCGTAGTTATGTGCATGCCTCTTTCAGCTACATTTCTTACTCAGCAATTTTATAAACGCTTTTCTATCCTCCCCTAAATGGAGATTCTTTAAATAAGCATAGCGGTGATTACCATCGGCATGCAGCATTGATCCCCAATCTTTCCTTTTCCTCCCTCTTTTCATATGAGTGATCAGGGGAATCTAAGGAAAAAAACATAAAAAATGTATAGTGAACATAGGTTACAGTTACCTATGTCATTTCATATTTTAGATCTAATAACACTAGATCAGCAACCCCATACATACAGCAGCAGAACTCGTAGCTAATGACAGGCAAAGAATTTTATTGAATCCAGCTGAATTTCAAGGGTCATTTGAACATAAGGAATCAGGGTGTTAATTTAATCTAAAACAGTTCATGATTTATTTCCAAGCTTTCCTCAAATACAAGATTGTTACAATATAAATAAAAGAAAAAATAATAACACATAAAATTCTGATTCTTGCCGTGAAAGTCCCAGCCAGAATTATAAGGGTCAAATTGAATAAATTAAGGTAATTTCAAACTCCCCCCCTCCCCAATTGTCTGAAAGGTGTTTGATCGAACCATAGCCCATTTGCAAAGCAATAAACACAAAGAGAATGAACACTAAAAATAAATAAATGCCATGGTCATGCAAAGAATAGTTCAGACTTCATAATCTTCATTGCAATCTAGACTTAGATTTTGTTGAGCATCATTAGGTTAATCCAAGGGTAGTAAGAAAATAAAGAAATAATTTCATCAAAGGAACTTTACCCATTCAAATACCAGCACATATAATGAAATTACAACAACAACAACAACTAAGCCTTTTGTCCCAAACAAGTTGGGGTAGGCTAGAAAGAAACCCAACAAGAGAACACATCCAAGAACAAGAAAAAAAAAAAAAAAAAAAAAAAAAAAATACAAAACATAAAAATACTAATAGTAAGACTAGCCATACTAATAATAATACCTCTAATAATAATAGTAATAGTAGAAATCTAGACCTCGACCGTGACCTAATAGAGGGACCTACAAACCTATGGCATCGCTCCTACCCCTAAGTTCCTACGTCATGGCTCCGGTACATGAATTGCTAACTTCCAAGCGCTCCTATCGATCGCCAACTCCTTGGAGACGTTCCATTCTTTAAGGTCTCTTTTCACCGCTTCTTCCCATGTCAATCTTGGTCTCCCTCTCCCCCTCCGGGTGTTCTCGAAATGATTAAGAATTCCGATACGTACCGGTGCCTCTGGAGGTCTGCGTTGGATATGTCCAAACCATCTCAAACGATGTTGGATCAACTTCTCCTCTATTGGTGCGACCCCAACCATATCTCGTATGTCATCATTTCTAATCCGATCTTTCCTCGTGTGACCGCAGATCCACCTCAACAGCAATATATAAATTGTGAAAAAGAGAAGTCATGCACCTCGTGAATGAGGTTCAGTAATTCCAGAGAAGGGCAATTATGAAGCATCATGATGAACGCATCAAAATTGTGCTGATGAAAGCAAAGGCCCACTCCAAATGCTTCAGATTAGGAAATTTTGGCATGGTTATGCTAGACAGTACATACTAATGAGTATGGTGCTGTGCCAAACCGGCGGCTAATCAAATGTACATTGAGTTGACTCACTACATCTACACACATTGAACACCATCATCCTCCAAATAGTAGAGAAAAATATGATAATATAGTACATAAATCTCAGCCAAGCCTTTCACTGTTCTCATTGATTTCGCAAACACCAAATATTATAGATGGAAAACAAATATGCAACAAGTGTAGTCTAGTAAAAATGCACTTTTCAAGCATCTTTATTCTTCAGGATGTGTTTGGAACGGTGTGCGAATAAGGGATAAATTACGAATAACATTGTTCGCTCCCCAATTCGCAATTCACAAAAAATGGCGAATTAAGAATTAGGCTGCTGTTCCGTGTTCTTCGTTGTTCGTGCACCGTTTGGTTCGTACGAACATACGATGTTCACGACAGTTGCCAAACATGCCCCAAAAGAAAAAATGGATTCCTTAACTTACTTTTTTCAAACAATGAAATCTTTTCCAATATTCCATACCCTTCCATCAATGCAGTTTAAATAAGCATCTCACTCATATGGCAAAGTTACTGAAATCTTTATTAAAAATACATTTGTGGATAAGTAAGGTTCAGATTAGCTTGTCCAAGTTCTATCGGCATGGTTCGACTGATTTGACACAAAGATTTTAAATTAGGTAATTGTATTTTAAATAGCGCCCTTGTTTTCAATTTACTGGATCTGCCACTGTACAAAATCCAAATATGCATATAAGGTGTCATACCAGTATCAAAAGTATATCTGACCTATCATAATATCTATCGAAATTTTATGAAGCATCAGTCAACTGATAGGTACAACACACATCTGAACAATAGAAGATGAACTTGAACCAGAAAGGAACAGAACATAAATACACATGCATGTAGGAAAAATGGAAAAGAAATAAAAAGAAGAATTAAAAAAAAAAATAATATAGAGAAAAATTAAGGGGTAAAGCCTATTACCCGACTCTCCTTTACATGCATGCTTAACTCTTCCACATGCAATATACAAGTTAATAGCGTCCTAACAGCACCGGCATCTCGTGCATGAACTCCATGAAGGCTAATCAGTGCTTTTCTCAGCAAAAAGGAACCTCTCCATGAATGTGAAACAGACTATCAAGGAAACCCCTATTTTCCAACTGAAGTTCATTTGTTTCTCATTGGAAGATTCTGCACTGATCGCAAGTCACTACAGGAAACTGATTCAGTACAAAATTAATCAAATAATCAGACCACACCACAATTTCCTATTCTTAGCATTAATAATGCATCATTACAGAGATAGAAGGAGAGAGAACATTAGTTACAACATTCATGTGCATATAGCTCTTCTCATACCCTGTACTGGCAATGCACAATTGGTTAATATTTCATCTTCTAAACTGGAATTAAGAATCAAATAGGTACTGGCACTAGTAGACAAAAAGAGGAAAGATTGAGAAGGGGTGTTTGAAATTACATGTGAGCAGAAGGGAGAGGACACTTTTTGCGCTGCCGAGCAGGAGTGGGGTCGGGGCCAATCAATGCGACGTCTTCTTCTCCAGTTGACTCCACTGCCGGCAAGTTCCCGTTCGGATCTCCATCCATTGGATTGAGTTCTTCACACTGTAGAACGAAAGAACCAATTGTGCCGCGCGAGAATATACTATGCGGCGCCAACGGCGACCCTCTAGGGTTAGAGACTGAGAAAGAGGCGAGAGAGGGTTGCTTCAGATAGTAAAAAAAATTTGAGGGAAAGAGGAGGTCAGTTTACTGAATTTTTTTTGACGAAATTTTGGGAAGAGGGAGATTCCGCGCTTGGTGAAATTTTTGGAGCGAAAGTGAAATATTTGGGGAAATCAGAGACATGTGAAAATACTGGAAATACTTTGGTGGACTGTTATTTGTGCAAATTACACGTGGGTCATCTCGTCAAAAAAAAAGAAATTACACGTGGGTCATGATAGAAGGGAGCGTATCCTCTGGATACAACCATCCAGTGGACGTTTTTGGATACGAGCCGTCTGATTTAATCTAAACGGTTAGATTTTTTCGGGCCTATCAATCTTAGTATCATGCACGGGGCATTTATAGCCATTGAGATTAAATCAGACGACTGAGATCGAACCATCCACTGGATGGCCATCCAGAGGATGCGATTTCCATGATAGAATGGGTATGAGACAGAATAGAAAAAAAAAATAAAAAGGAACTTTATCGGTCAAGAAGAGTCACTTGTAGAAAATTAAAAGAAAAAAATAGTATTTATCAGCATGTACAAAATTGATGCAACCGAAAAGCAATTGAATGCACAAAATCGATGCAATCGAGTAAAATATGATGGCATTAACTATTTTGATGCCGTTGCTCTTCTTAGCATCAAAATAATTGATACAAATGACATAAAAATATTATTTTGGCAGGCATCTATTTTTTGCGGATGCAATAGATAAAGAGTTGATGCCATTGCTAGAAGACTGATGCCATTGCTACAGTTTCTGTAGTGACAGAAATTCTGCCTCCTACACTATCTGCCCTACCAATTGGCAAAAGTAAAGGTGAGAAATCTACCACCTAATAAACCCCTTACCAACTTAATGTATATTAATTAATGTGAATTTTACTCATTTAAATCACTTTTTAATGAAATTCAATATTATTTCTTGCATTTAAACCAATAATAAAGCAGTTCATTAAATCAAAATGGATTACCTAAGATTTTGTAGGTTAGTGCAGCCTAACCATGTTGATAGAATATTTTTTTCTTTGGATCAAGAATATGAAAAAGAAGGATTTCGATGTAATTATATAGAATTGCAAAAGAGAACAATTATTTTGAGAAATTTTCTAACTGTAGCAAATATTGTATGTTGAGGTCTTTAATTTACTGCTATTATCAACCTTGATCTATCTCAATCTGAGGCCGCATAACAAATTCTTTAAAAATCAAACAAGGGAACTCAACTCATGCCTCAAGCAATCTCCCAAACCTGAACCCTACAACAACCTGAACTAAACTAAAACATCATACATGCACAAGCTCAACCTGGCACCTGATCCTTCCTTCTTTCCCAAATCATCTAACTTAACTTATCAACTATCAAACCTCATGAAAAAGTGATATCTCCAGCTTTGTGTGCAAACATGATCGACTTGAATGATAGACTTCCTGGCCTAGAAGTATTATCTCGGGCAATTCATAACAGGGAGTAATCTGAGCCCATGCGATTTGAAATTCAAAATTATCTAAACTAAACAAAGAATTATTAGCACAATATGACCCTAATCTGATAGTTTCATCTGTCACATAATTTCCACGATTTAAGTAGTTTGGGTAGTCACTTCCTGTTATACCCTGAAATTCTACTATTTATAAATTTCCTATGGAATTTTGATATTACCTGACTAAAATCTTTACTTGAGTGTTTATGCTGTATAAAAGAAATAATTTTCTATTCTCATCTTGAGTAAGAATTTGAAAATTGGAATTGCTTAGAAATATATTGTGCATTTTATTAAGTCGTTGACATTTTTTTTTACGAATTATTATGCATCAGAAATAATTGTTTTGATTTATGTTGAATAAGAGTTATTATTTGAAACAAAGAAAATTGATATCTTCTCGTAAAGCTGGTTTAAATTATGTATGTAAAAATTTTCTTAAAACTCATTCGGTGCATGAATTTGGCTCATCTCTTGTACAGTCCATTATAGGTGGGACCCTATGGTCATGAGTATTCTATTGTCTAAACTCTTAATATGGACCATGTCTAATTAGAATCTCAATGTTTGGAACCTTGGAGAATCCATCTCCTAAAATTTTGGATCTGGTTCTTACGCCTCCACCATTCTCTTGTATTTTCATTTTTCCTTTCTACAAAAATGAGCTATGCCCTGTACCACAAATTTCGCCCAAAATCTCCAGCAAAATTCAAAAGAAAATCAGATTTGGACTTGGAAGCAAGTTTCTCCGGTACGTCAGGCAACAGAAATTAAAATGTCGGAAAGTCGAGTTCCACTTTTTCCACACCTCCGATTTATTACAGAAATTGAGCAAGTAAGTTCATAGATTAGAGTTATACTGCTGTTTTTGTTATTTCTTTGAGATAATTGCGAAATTTTACTGAAATTTTTGTGTGTCTAATTTCTAGGGTTTTCATGAAATTTTTCTAATGGGATGGATTTAGAACTGAAATCGTTTCTCTTACTTATATAAATTTAATTGTGGGATTTAGATAGCTTTATAAGAATTATCAGATTTATTTATCAATAGTAGTTATTCATTTGCAAAATGGACTAATTTGGTCACACTTTTATTAACCAGATTACAGTTCTGAATTTTAAGTTGTATTTTTTTAATTTGCTTGATTATTATGACTAATAAAATGGAGTAGTTAGATGGCCGTATGGGTGTATGCATAATAGGACTGTGGGGAACAAATACCAAACAAGCCAAGATTATGTACGCCCCTTATAAGCTTAAGCATAAAAATATAGATTTAATTTAGAAGCAAGTTCCTCAAATGGGTCGAGTTGCTGAAACTAAATGTATAGTTTCTTGTTTGATTGATTAACTAAAATGAATGAACATGGGTGCATAAAAGTTAATTCTTGTTGCTGGTATCATTGTTTCACCACTTGTTATTGCTTTGCAAGACCTATTAACCCTCGCCCAGTCTTGAAATCACTCACTAGTACTACTAATTAGCATGAAACTTAGAAATTTTTATGTTCTCTAGAATCAGGAGGTTATGAGTTGAAATTTAGGAGCTGTTGACATGAGAGAGGCAATGTAGAATTTGTTTGATTGCTTGCTTTTGCTTTGATTTTTAATGATGTTTAAGGTACGGATTCCATTTGAATTTTAATTTATCTTTTTATTATATATAGATATAGAGACTTAATTAATAGCTTGCATGTTGTGTTCATTAATTGTTGCATTCATGAAAATCGGTTTATGCATAAATGATGCATGATTTAAATGGCATGTTGAATGGTATTTCATTGAAATGTGTTCTGAATGTGGTAAGTAGTACAGCTTGTGTGGTTGAGATAGACACTCGTAATGTTTGGAGGTGGCGTCATGACCCATCCTACCAAGCACCGTGTAATAAGCGCTTATGTACCGGGACTCTAAAGGTCCAGTCTAGAATGGTCCGGAGGGTGAGTGTTCCCAGCATGCATGTACAATTGAAATATTATTTGACTGAATTGAGTGTGAATTATTTGGCTGTTGGTAGTCATCAAGAAGGTGGCTCGCAGCGTTATTGACTTGAATGGATCGATGGAACCATACCTGCATCTTACTAGAATGTCCAAATATATTGGAGCCAGCATTTGTTATATTCTTTTTAAAAATCTGAATTTCTATTGAATTTTTGCTGAGCTCATGTCTCATACTGCATTAAATAACTTAAATTGATACTGCTTTATGTATTGAGATAAGATGTAAATAATTTCCTAAGAAATCTGTTATTGTATTTTAACTCAGTAATGTAATTAGTTTCTAAACTTGAAATCAAAATTCAAGTGGCTGGAACTAAATACCGTACTGAGATAAAGTTTTTCTTTATCTCATTCTCCACTTTGTGGGTTCCAGGTTTAGCGAGCGGGGTTAGAGCTGTAGAGGATAAGCCCTTTTACTGTCACTTGCTGAGTAGCATATGATCTCCAAGTACTATGTATTTTAATTTTTAGAACCAATTTTAATTGTTAGAACCAAGCTGCATGGTAGGATCTGTTTGTATATGATTACGTATTTTGGAATGATAATCTAAGTAGCTGATACTTGTAATATAAATTATATGTGCCTTCACATTAAAGTGAGTGAATAATTGCATCTTTGCAATCATTATGGAGCCAGCTTATGCTCAGGTGATTATATTCATATAAATAAATCATAGAAAAGTGCTTGGCAAATTTGAACTATATGTCTTGTCTGGTTTGTGTCAATGTGGTTTATTTATATGGGACCTGCAACTTTCATGGTTAAGTAAGGTATACTAGTAATTATTTTGAAAATGTATATGTATTTTAGCTACTGCTTATGTAACAAGTATGCACAAGTATGCATGTTTTTATTGTGTCACTATGCTATATCCAATTGAGGTGAAGGTTCTATTGGTAGTTAATTTTATAATCATCTATAATGATTCTATTTATATAATATAAGTACTTTCATAATTTGAAGTCTTTGTTGTGGCATGCCAAAATAAGTCTATATCTATGTACATTCTGTAGACGTGCTTAGATGAAATTAGACTTTAGATCATATGTTTTCTAATGCGTGCATCTTAGGCTGTTGTTATATAAATAACTTCAATCTTTAAAAAAAAAAAGAGTAAATTATTGCTATCTCATACAGTATATAATTGCAAATGCTATGTCTAACTAGTGTCATTGGTGCTATTTTTTTTAGAAATTGTATTTTGGTAATACCGTAATAGAGTATAATATGTGGTTGTATACATGTATCTCTCTGAATTACATATTTTATTAGTTTTACGTCTATACATATAAGACTTTCTAGTTAAACTTTGAATGAATATGCTAGAATTTCAAAAAGTGCATATTAGCTTTTTCTAAAGTTGTACTAAGGCACTGTTGCTTTTATAACAGATACATAACTTTCATGTTTAAGATACACATGACTTATATTTGAGGAAGGTTATATCATATGCATTCCTTGCATTTTATTTAATTCTTTTCTTAAAAAAAAATATCAGTAATCCATCTTTTGAAGGATTAATCACATTTGTCTTTTTGTCGAACCTTATAGATATGAGGTTCCATGCATTGGTTTATCTAAGAAGATTAATTAGAAAAAAAAAATGAACTCCACATTTTCTACTTTTGTACTATTATAGTTGTAGCTTTCATATGTTTACTATGCAAATACTTGCACTTATAAACGTGTATCATCTTTTTGTTTCATTGTATAAAAATGCTTAGATTTCTCATTATCAGGGTATGTTCAGTTTATGTATTATTATTCTTAAAAGTCAAACATTAGAGTACGCTTTGCGTGTGTGCCAAGGTAAGCGTGCACTCGCGGCGGCTGTCAGCACTCCCGGTCCTGGGGTGTGACAGTTAAAATGGTATCAGAGCATGGTTTAACGACTGAACCAGACTATTAGGTTGCGTTCGTGGGGTAGATCTATTGGGTTGTTTGTTTAAATTGATTTAGTTTCTTAGTATTTATGGCAACTTAATCTTGTTTCTTTACTTTTCTAGAAATGCAATGATATAGATATACTTAATTAATTTTATGTATTAGTGAATTGTTGTAAATTAGTTATTTCATTTGTCTTTTGTTTCATGTCTTGTGTAGGCAGTATTGGTTGCACATAAGTAAACATGATTTCTTAATATTGGTGACAACAGATTAAAATTTGTCTAGCTTATTTATAACTGTGATAATATATAGATTCTTCGTATATGTATATATTTAATATATGTTAATTAGTCGTTTGATTGTTCCATGTTTGAATTTCAGGTGATTTATTGCTTCAAATAGTGATTGTTTAAGAAATTAGATTCTTATAAACTTTCTTTGATGACTATTCTTTGTGTGTTGAATAGTTAATTTAAACTTGGTGCATGTATTGTCTAGTTTTAAGCTATAATATATGAATTCATAATTTAATATATTCATTTGTTTATGGTAGCTTGAAAAACATGCACATAAAAATTTTGATTTTTGACCAAACTTGAGAAATAATTAGAAGCTTTTGGTGGAGTTGTTATACATACCAACAATGTACTAGGAAATGCATTGCATTTAGCATGGTTGCTTGATTATCCTATATATGTGTTGTTACTTGAAAGATATGTTTATAGGTTGAAACAATTTATGTGCATTAAATTAATAGGACTTATTTTCTAATGTTTGGAATTTAAGGTGATTTTGAAACGTGTATAAAAAGTTGGTATGGCATGTTAAGGGATTTCATTTATTATAGTGAGCATGTTTTGTTTATATTGATGCATGGTTGAAATGTTTAAGGATTTCTAAATTTAATATAGTATGCCCAAACTTCTAGAACTTATTTGAATAAAGATCTTCTTATCTTTTGTTGGCACAAGGATCAAACAAGCTGACTGATCATCTGACTTGTAAATTGAATCTCAATGATACCAGAATTATCCTTACTTCCTTGATTGATCACCGAGGCAGCCAAGAGTAATTTTGGTATTACCGTGTTTTTTAAAAGATAAGAATTGGACTAGACCTTTTTAAATGTTACCAGCCATTAGAATTTAAAGTTTTAAAAAAATGACAATATTGTAAGTGGTACAATGGAAGCGTAATGAGCTGTACATTTGAAAAATAATATGAACTCAATTGTGACAAACTAAAAAAGAAGTTGCATATTTCTTAGGTGATACATATAAACTAGGTAATTTATAGTGAGCACTGAAACTTTCAAGGTGATCTTTTTAATTCAAGGTATTTGTTTTATTTAATTGCATTCGAATATTTAAGATATTCTATGGGTGATCCTCAAACTTATAGAAATAGTTTTAGATTGTATTTGTTCTCAATTTAAGTTGATGAATCTATTATTTGTTTACACATGAACTATTTGCTTATAAATTTTGGTCTTCAGCTTCATGTAAAATATTTATATATATAATAAATCTTTGAGTAATGTGATTTAATTATTGTATGAGTTGGCTTCTCGTTCATTCTAAAGCTGTGCATAGAAGTTGAAAATTACAAATAAGTTTTTGTCAACTTTATTTTTTTTAATGTAATTAGTGTTAGCTTGAGTTGGGTTTAATTCATTTTCTTTTTATATAGCACTGGTACCACTTGTTACAAGGTCATTTTCGTAAATGTAGGATGGCAGTACTTTTGTTTAAGTTTTCATTGGCCAAATGTGACTTCCTGAGCTTATCTTTACAAATGTGTTATTTAATTTTTTTTTTATATAGACACTGTGTGTTGCTAAATATCATCTAACTTTAGCATTTCTTTAAAGCATGGACTAAATAGTTATTTCAAAATTTGCTATGAAAAGTAACTTATTATTTGATCCTTGTCTCTATCTTTCTTATAAAGTTCTAAGCTGATAGCAATCTCCACCATGTTATTTGTATACTAGTTTGAAATTCTGTTGAAAAAAAAAAATTTTACTTTATATATATTCTAGCAATTTGAAAATTTCTAATACATTTTGAATCTTATGCTTTTCTAGTATGGGATAATTATAAGTTTCTTCTACTTTGATTACAACCTTAATAATAGTTTGTTTCTAAAGCTATAGTTATTTGTTTGTTGTTAATTTGAGAATTTTGGTTTTTGTTAGCTTTGAAGGTAGTTGAGCTTGTGGGTGTGAAACATAGAATGAGTTGATTAAAATCTAAGTTCTCGCTAGAACTGTTAATATTTTCTAGGAATTGAGTTTTTCTAAACTATCGATACAAAAAGAAATATATGGTTTCCTTTTGTTGCTTAAATTTATTATTGACATTTATAAATCAAAGTAAATGAAAAAGTGAAGAGAGTTTTATTGAGTACTATAGTATCATTAAGTTATACTTTTCTATCCTGATTGATTTCTATGATTATTCATATGTACTAGATTGGTTGTACTTGAGCTATATTCTTGCCATACAGACTGCACATGTGTTACTCGTAAAATATGCTTAGGCATATTAATTATCAAATTTGTCCCAAATAGTTCTACTTTATTACTAAATTATATAAACTAGAACATAAATATAAATTAAAATATTTTCGATAGTTTTTTTATTTCCTACTGGCATAATTTCGAGGACGAAATTTTTTAAGGAGGGAGGAATGTTATACCCTGAAATTCTACTATTTATAAATTTCCTATGGAATTTTGATATTACCTGACTAAAATCTTTACTTGAGTGTTTATGCTGTATAAAAGAAATAATTTTCTATTCTCATCTTGAGTAAGAATTTGAAAATTGGAATTGCTTAGAAATATATTGTGCATTTTATTAAGTCGTTGACATTTTTTTTTACGAATTATTATGCATCAGAAATAATTGTTTTGATTTATGTTGAATAAGAGTTATTATTTGAAACAAAGAAAATTGATATCTTCTCGTAAAGCTGGTTTAAATTATGTATGTAAAAATTTTCTTAAAACTCATTCGGTGCATGAATTTGGCTCATCTCTTGTACAGTCCATTATAGGTGGGACCCTATGGTCATGAGTATTCTATTGTCTAAACTCTTAATATGGACCATGTCTAATTAGAATCTCAATGTTTGGAACCTTGGAGAATCCATCTCCTAAAATTTTGGATCTGGTTCTTACGCCTCCACCATTCTCTTGTATTTTCATTTTTCCTTTCTACAAAAATGAGCTATGCCCTGTACCACAAATTTCGCCCAAAATCTCCAGCAAAATTCAAAAGAAAATCAGATTTGGACTTGGAAGCAAGTTTCTCCGGTACGTCAGGCAACAGAAATTAAAATGTCGGAAAGTCGAGTTCCACTTTTTCCACACCTCCGATTTATTACAGAAATTGAGCAAGTAAGTTCATAGATTAGAGTTATACTGCTGTTTTTGTTATTTCTTTGAGATAATTGCGAAATTTTACTGAAATTTTTGTGTGTCTAATTTCTAGGGTTTTCATGAAATTTTTCTAATGGGATGGATTTAGAACTGAAATCGTTTCTCTTACTTATATAAATTTAATTGTGGGATTTAGATAGCTTTATAAGAATTATCAGATTTATTTATCAATAGTAGTTATTCATTTGCAAAATGGACTAATTTGGTCACACTTTTATTAACCAGATTACAGTTCTGAATTTTAAGTTGTATTTTTTTAATTTGCTTGATTATTATGACTAATAAAATGGAGTAGTTAGATGGCCGTATGGGTGTATGCATAATAGGACTGTGGGGAACAAATACCAAACAAGCCAAGATTATGTACGCCCCTTATAAGCTTAAGCATAAAAATATAGATTTAATTTAGAAGCAAGTTCCTCAAATGGGTCGAGTTGCTGAAACTAAATGTATAGTTTCTTGTTTGATTGATTAACTAAAATGAATGAACATGGGTGCATAAAAGTTAATTCTTGTTGCTGGTATCATTGTTTCACCACTTGTTATTGCTTTGCAAGACCTATTAACCCTCGCCCAGTCTTGAAATCACTCACTAGTACTACTAATTAGCATGAAACTTAGAAATTTTTATGTTCTCTAGAATCAGGAGGTTATGAGTTGAAATTTAGGAGCTGTTGACATGAGAGAGGCAATGTAGAATTTGTTTGATTGCTTGCTTTTGCTTTGGTTTTTAATGCTGTTTAAGGTACGGATTCCATTTGAATTTTAATTTATCTTTTTATTATATATAGATATAGAGACTTAATTAATAGCTTGCATGTTGTGTTCATTAATTGTTGCATTCATGAAAATCGGTTTATGCATAAATGATGCATGATTTAAATGGCATGTTGAATGGTATTTCATTGAAATGTGTTCTGAATGTGGTAAGTAGTACAGCTTGTGTGGTTGAGATAGACACTCGTAATGTTTGGAGGTGGCGTCATGACCCATCCTACCAAGCACCGTGTAATAAGCGCTTATGTACCGGGACTCTAAAGGTCCAGTCTAGAATGGTCCGGAGGGTGAGTGTTCCCAGCATGCATGTACAATTGAAATATTATTTGACTGAATTGAGTGTGAATTATTTGGCTGTTGGTAGTCATCAAGAAGGTGGCTCGCAGCGTTATTGACTTGAATGGATCGATGGAACCATACCTGCATCTTACTAGAATGTCCAAATATATTGGAGCCAGCATTTGTTATATTCTTTTTAAAAATCTGAATTTCTATTGAATTTTTGCTGAGCTCATGTCTCATACTGCATTAAATAACTTAAATTGATACTGCTTTATGTATTGAGATAAGATGTAAATAATTTCCTAAGAAATCTGTTATTGTATTTTAACTCAGTAATGTAATTAGTTTCTAAACTTGAAATCAAAATTCAAGTGGCTGGAACTAAATACCGTACTGAGATAAAGTTTTTCTTTATCTCATTCTCCACTTTGTGGGTTCCAGGTTTAGCGAGCGGGGTTAGAGCTGTAGAGGATAAGCCCTTTTACTGTCACTTGCTGAGTAGCATATGATCTCCAAGTACTATGTATTTTAATTTTTAGAACCAATTTTAATTGTTAGAACCAAGCTGCATGGTAGGATCTGTTTGTATATGATTACGTATTTTGGAATGATAATCTAAGTAGCTGATACTTGTAATATAAATTATATGTGCCTTCACATTAAAGTGAGTGAATAATTGCATCTTTGCAATCATTATGGAGCCAGCTTATGCTCAGGTGATTATATTCATATAAATAAATCATAGAAAAGTGCTTGGCAAATTTGAACTATATGTCTTGTCTGGTTTGTGTCAATGTGGTTTATTTATATGGGACCTGCAACTTTCATGGTTAAGTAAGGTATACTAGTAATTATTTTGAAAATGTATATGTATTTTAGCTACTGCTTATGTAACAAGTATGCACAAGTATGCATGTTTTTATTGTGTCACTATGCTATATCCAATTGAGGTGAAGGTTCTATTGGTAGTTAATTTTATAATCATCTATAATGATTCTATTTATATAATATAAGTACTTTCATAATTTGAAGTCTTTGTTGTGGCATGCCAAAATAAGTCTATATCTATGTACATTCTGTAGACGTGCTTAGATGAAATTAGACTTTAGATCATATGTTTTCTAATGCGTGCATCTTAGGCTGTTGTTATATAAATAACTTCAATCTTTAAAAAAAAAAAAGAGTAAATTATTGCTATCTCATACAGTATATAATTGCAAATGCTATGTCTAACTAGTGTCATTGGTGCTATTTTTTTTAGAAATTGTATTTTGGTAATACCGTAATAGAGTATAATATGTTGTTGTATACATGTATCTCTCTGAATTACATATTTTATTAGTTTTACGTCTATACATATAAGACTTTCTAGTTAAACTTTGAATGAATATGCTAGAATTTCAAAAAGTGCATATTAGCTTTTTCTAAAGTTGTACTAAGGCACTGTTGCTTTTATAACAGATACATAACTTTCATGTTTAAGATACACATGACTTATATTTGAGGAAGGTTATATCATATGCATTCCTTGCATTTTATTTAATTCTTTTCTTAAAAAAAAATATCAGTAATCCATCTTTTGAAGGATTAATCACATTTGTCTTTTTGTCGAACCTTATAGATATGAGGTTCCATGCATTGGTTTATCTAAGAAGATTAATTAGAAAAAAAAAATGAACTCCACATTTTCTACTTTTGTACTATTATAGTTGTAGCTTTCATATGTTTACTATGCAAATACTTGCACTTATAAACGTGTATCATCTTTTTGTTTCATTGTATAAAAATGCTTAGATTTCTCATTATCAGGGTATGTTCAGTTTATGTATTATTATTCTTAAAAGTCAAACATTAGAGTACGCTTTGCGTGTGTGCCAAGGTAAGCGTGCACTCGCGGCGGCTGTCAGCACTCCCGGTCCTGGGGTGTGACACTTCCTTCAATGCCTAATTAATTAATATGAACTTCTATAAATAAAAATTTATTCTCATATATGAAAACTTGCAAAAGAAACTATCAGTATGTATTAAAGGTACTTAGAAATTTTTATGTTTCTCAGGTGTTAGTCGCAAGCTTCTTGGGATCATTATCAGTGTAACTGTCGTATTGCTTTTTATCAGCTGCTTCATCGGCATTTTATGGATCAGAAAATTACGATCCACAGGTACATTATTTAGATAACTAGGTGTCACTGCCAACTTGATTCAATGAAAACCCTCGTAATTACCAATTAATCCTTTATATACATAATTACATATAGATTTTGAGATTTCTCAAGAAGAAAAAACACTGACAACTGGCGATGAAACACTGGATCTCTGGAACGGAGAAGGAAGCTCAGATGTCCCTCTGTACGATTTTAATCAAATAGTTAATGCCACAAACAACTTCTCTTTGGACAATAAACTGGGCCAAGGTGGATTTGGGCTTGTGTACAAGGTCTTCCTCATTCCTTTTTTTTTTTGTGTTAGAATTTCAAAAAAAAAGAAAAGACAAAAACAATTAATTAATATGCTTATTTTAAAATAATTTCAAATAATAATTTGCGAATCAATTTAGAATTAAAATAACAATTACTTAAAAAAACATTTATGTGATTGAAACAATAGACATGGCCTTTATATTTTATAATTAAATAAGAAGAATTTGGTATTCATTATGTCCATTTTCACTTAATTGTCCAGGGTGTGTTACAAGACGGCCTTGAGATTGCTATCAAAAGGCTTTCTGCATGTTCAGGTCAAGGGCTGACAGAATTTAGGAATGAAATCCAGCTTATTGGGAAATTACAACACAGAAACTTAGTACGACTGGTTGGATGGTGTGTTCATGGACAAGAGAAGTTACTAGTTTACGAGTTCATGCCAAACAAGAGCTTAGACTTCTTTATTTTCGGTCTGTCTCTAGAAACTTATTTTGTAAGGCCTTTCATAATTGATTATCATTATGCAATTGGTTCCGCAAGAGAGATATACCACTGGTAGTTCAATTTTATTCAAGTTATTTTCTTCATAGAAAGATGCATCCTTTCTTAATTATAATTTGTATACAATTTTCTATAATAAATCATTGGAGTTGTTAACTGTTACCAACTCGTTTTGTGGTTGAAACACCAAGTTGGATTTGATAATGTTGCATTCTAACCTAGGATCCTCGTAGAACACAAGGATTATAATTCATTATATTAAAATTTTTTTATTCATCTTAAAGTTTTTTTTACTATTAAGCAAATGGAGTATTGAATAAATAAAAATTCTGACATTGTTGCAAGAATGAAGGATTTAAAGGCAACTATAATTTTATTTATATCAAAATGAAGCATACTATGTTTTAACTCTATTGGATGTGCTTATGGTCCATGAATTCTTTCTTGGATTTCTTGTGTCACAGATGAGACAAGAGCAGCTCTGTTAGATTGGGAAAGCCGTTTCGAGATAATTGAAGGAATTGCTCATGGACTTCTATATCTTCACAAACATTCAAGGCTCAGAATTGTTCATAGAGATCTGAAAGCAAGCAACATTCTCTTAGATTCTGAAATGAACCCAAAGATATCAGATTTTGGATTGGCTAGGATTTTTGGTCCAAAAGAGCTCGAAGCGAATACCAATAGGGTAGTAGGAACACAGTAAGTATGATGTTACATGTCAAATAAAAATGCCTGATATTTATCAGTGAGCAAACAAAGTGATTAATTGAAACAAAGAAAAAAAAAAAAAGCACAAGGATTTAACACAAGTCAATTTAACACCATGCATACTACAAGAAATATAACATCTCAAGGTCAATATCGTATCATATTATGCTTTTTTTCTTGTTTTTTTTATCAGCGGTTACATGGCTCCGGAGTACGCATCTGATGGTTTTTTCTCAATCAAATCAGATGTGTTTAGTTATGGTGTGCTGCTGTTGGAAATTGTAAGCGGCAAAAGGAATATGGGTTTCCATCAATACAGACACTTTTTCAACCTTCTTGGATATGTAAGAGGCTCATTCATAAATTGGCAAATAACAGTATCATACATAAAATATATGTTTCTTAAATTTAATCTCTTGTATCTTCTAACAGAATTCCAGTGAAACATTCGACTTAATTTTGACTCATGATACAATACCTACCTGTATGACAGGTTAATTTTTGTATCATCGCTTTTGAAAGAAAAGTTTATTTTTTCAGGCATGGGATAAATGGAAAGAAGGGAAGTTTTTCGATCTAATTTGTCCAACATTAACCGAAGTACCCTCCCAAAGACAGATAGAGAGGTGCATTCACATTGCATTATTGTGCGTACAAGAGAATCCAGCTGATCGACCCACCATGTCAGATGTGATCACGTTTCTTACCACCGCGAGTATAGTTCTACCAGAACCCAAGCAGCCAGCTTACTTCAATGTAAGAGTAACTGAGAAAGCAGAAGAATCATCTGATCTTGATGGTTCATCATGCTCTATAAATTATGTTACCTTGACCAACCCAGAAGTGAGATAACTTTGTAATATCGAATTCGTCAGTAGCAGAGATACCTTTCCTGAGACACATTCTAATGGAATTCCTCTTGCTTGTCTTTATCCATTCAGTTGCATTATTATGTATGATAATATAATATGTATTATGGTGTGTACTACATTTTCATTCCCGAAGTGTTCAATTTCAAAATGAAAATTTTAATCATTATGACTGTTTAAAGCTTGCACTAGTTAAGTCAGACCAGTACCAAGCAATTTTATGTGAGATTATTTGGTGCTTTTTTTTTATTAAGGAATGAAAGATCAAGTTGTTAACACAGCATAACGGAATTTGAATTCTTGGGCTATCACATTTGTTACTAATTTGAGCATATAATGTTCTTGCGAAAATATCGCAGATAAGATTTCATAGTTGAATGGTTCCATTTTGGTTTATTCACCAAGACAATTTTTTTTACCTTGTATCATGGCAATTTCTTATTCATATAACTTGAGTAGAACGATGTTTACAATACTCAACAACCAGAAAAAAAAGACCCAACAATGGCTGAAATGCTAAGGAACTGATAAACAATCAAGACATGAATCCATGCTGGGCTGTTCATACCAGATATTTCCGATATTGGTACAGAATTGAGAGTACAATATAAATACTGCTTACTAAACAATAGCAAAACCAAAGTAATGGCTTTGCAATGTTCATAGCTTTCTAGCAAGATGGGAGGAGCAGGGTAGTGGTATTAGCTTATACTTGATGCACTTGTAGTACCAGCTTTAAAAGGCTGGACAAATTTGCTTGGGAGATTGTAATGGATCATCTTGTCTTCATCTTCCATGTGGCTGGACCAGCCCCCACCTAAAAAAGAAACTGATTCAATTATATAACCCAAAATATCGACAAATGAAAGATCTGCTTTAAGCAATATAAAACTTAAGTGAGGTCAATTAACCACATAATTAAATAATAACAATGTTCAGAATCTGCAAGTATCAAGAAAAGGAATACAGAATACAAAATACAAGATAAGACAGCAGCAGATATAGTATAGCACGCGTCTTGGCACAGGCCACAAAATACAAACCTAAAAATTGCCACAAGAGAATTACAACACTATTTCTAATGTCCTACAAGCTCAAGATACAATCAAAATACAACTTGAAGGGTATGTACGTCAATACAATCGAAAAGTCAACATATTACTTCGAAAATTTTCTACTGTCACAAGTAAGCTCCCTTCTTGCCTACATGAAATTATTTCACAATGCTACCATCCCTAAAAAATGATATCAATTTCCAAGGCCACTCCAGAGTTGAATGTACACCTGCCAATTAGATAAATTGTTAGTTTGCAGATTGTATATTGAGCAATTAGGTGATTGAAATTGCACAATGCAGAATGCTCAATGCCCTAAGTCAATCATGGACCATTTTATTTCCATACTTTTTATTTTTTATTTTTTATTTTTTTTTTGAGATTGTTCCATAGATTTTCTTGATAATTGGTTTTGAATTAAAGGTTTGAAAAAGTCATGTTCCAAAATGGCCCGACAAGCCCTTCCCATGTTCCAAAATTATTACATAAACAAATATATTCAAATTTTATGTTTTTCGGCAAGTAGTCTATTCATGAGTACCAAAAATCCATGCTAACTTGGATTGGATAACTAAAAAATAAAAACGAGTTCCACATTGGAGCAGTAGCTTAGCAAAATAATGCCACATGAATATTGGTCTACAATCCACTTCTTCATCAACTTTCCAACTAATTATCTTAGTACTAATTCATTCTTAAAGAAATATAACAATAAGAAACTCCCTATGCTTGTCCCAGTTACATAACAGCAACTTGCACAACATCGAACTAAAATCTTAAAGAGCACTTCATTAGAAAATTCCGAAGTACATCATTAGAACAAGACACCATTGTTTTACAGACAAAGTACGAATGTTGTAAAAAGAGTACTGGAATATTCACACTGTCAATGTTCCAACTGAGTCATTTAACAATATATTGGAGAAGCTCTTATCATGCAAAATTCTAACACTTGCATAAGATAAAACTTTTGCTCAACAAACAGCCATGCATAATTCCCTATACCATTAAGTTGGATCAAGAAAAATATATAAATACTATTGTAAGAAAAAGAAGAGAGAGATTAGATGCCCCTGCCACATCAGGACACAATGAAAAGGATAAAAAATAATTAATGTGCCCCATAAATCAAAGTGTAGAGATAGTAAAAGTATTGCATGCATGATTCAGATGGAAATAAATATCCCCACCAATCAATTCATACAAGACAACAAAAGCATTGCCTTGCACATATATGATAAATAAATACTTAAATAGCTCCAAATTGACATGCCACAATCATTACCGATAGTAAGTGATTCAGATGGAAAGTAGCAGTGATAAATTGGAATGACATCACTGCCTGTGTCTTAGTATGCACGTAAAATATTGGTGTATGTGGACATTTCATTAAAATTTTACTTTAAAATTACCGCAATGAAAAAGAAACTAAATGTGTACTCTATACAAAACATTCACATAAGATCCTACTGGATATTGATTTTGGTAGGTAATTCAAAATCAAATAATCAATAATAGTAAAAAATAAATAAATATATATAAAAAATATTTTACCTCAGAGCGGAAAGAAACAAAAACCCTACTTAAAACAAGAATCTTTACTGGCTACAGGGAACCCCGCTTCATCTGGACGTCAAGGTCCAATTCCTTGTGCTTCAACTCGAGTGCCATTCTCTCATTCTCAAGTCGCATCCTATCATTTTGCATCTTCATCCTCTGCAATTCTCTATCCTTCTTCTTGCTAAATCTTTCCCACTTAAACCTCTGCCTCTCCAGCTCCAATGATTGTGCCTGCAAGTGAAGCTTCTTCCTCTCCAGCTCCAGCGCCTGCTCCCCACTTGCTCCACAACTCATATTCCCACAACTGGGCCCACCTTCAAACAATGCTTGGTTTATGTCTGGCCTCCCCCCATGTCCCCCTGAGTTACCATAGCTCGAATTGCCACAGCCAGCATTGTCCTCCCGTGTCCTTTTAGGAGGATAAGCATGCATGTCAGTTTCATGTAAGTCATCATCCTCCTCATCATCGTCACTGTTCATGCTATGCTCCTCCTCATCCACTTCCCCAGAGAACCCCCTCTTTGTGAGGTCGGCCTCTTCCCGATTTCTCAAGGCCAACTGAAGTGCCTTCTGCAATGCAGGGTCAGCTGGCAGGTTAATCCGGTTTCCATTGTGGTACGAACACATTTCTTCATAAAAAAGGTGCTTTGAGCTCAAGATTTTTCTGACATCATCCTTCACCTTATCAGACAGGTCCATTTGCTCCAAGAGTACAGGGTTCTCTACCACCTTACACGACGTGCCTCGACCAAGTATATCAGTCAGCCTCTTGTACCGCTTGTTCAAGTCATTAAATTTATCCTCGCACTGCTGCGGGGACACATAACAGCCCCTTTCACCCATGACTTTCGAAATGGCCTTCCATTTCCCCTTCTTTTGCAAGACAGTAAACTTACGCCTTGAGCCACATTCTGGTCCAGTATCCTCGCCAGTGTATGAAACAGCAGTAATAAGCAATTTCACCATGCCATCAGTCCATTTCATGCGCTGCCAAGGGGTCCCAGCACCCTTCTTCCCTCCCTTCTCAGTACCATGCCCCGGACCAGTACCTTCATCTGTGGGCCCCACAGCCTCATCCTCATCAGAAACCGGTGTCTTGCTGTGGTCCATCCCCGACCCATTCTTACCATAATCCATAAAGGGAATACCAGAATGCTGATCGCTCGATTCAGGAATTTGGCTTAGTTGGTGTGTGAATCCGGCTGCCGACAAACCCGGGTGAGCGAAATTAGGACTAGGGTTTGTGTTGCTTTGCTGGAGATGGTGGTGGTGGTGGTGGTGGTGGTGGTGAGGAATTTGCATAGAGTTTTGTAAATCTAACACACCATATGATCCAGCACCTTGCATCATGTTGCCTGAAGGTATATTCCCTTCCATTTTGCAAGGTCAAAGCTAAATCCTTTTCAGTTCATAGTACCTTCCCTTTTGTCAATTAATTTGTTTCAATGCTTGGATTGAGAAACCAATGGATCTGGATCAAGAAACTAAAATCAACATCTGATAAACAAAAAAGGTAGAGCAGATCCTTGCCAATAGAAAAGAATGTAATTACTATTAACTTTACCCAGAGACGAAGAGAAGAAAACCCACCAGCGCTTGTGTAGTAGTTAACTTAAATGAACTATCTTAGTTCAAATTAGAACCTTCTAATTCCGATTTCTCCAACTGACGCGCGTTTGAGGAGAGGAGACGCTTGAATCGGAGCAGAGTTGAACCAACGTCGGACGTCTTGAATTCACGGACTGAGTTACGCCGATTTTCCTTTTTTGGGTTTCTAAGTTGAGAGTGATTGATTCTTCAGATGTTATTTGTTTTTATTACTGGTTCTTCAGAGATGATCGGAGCAGAGAAATTGGGGAGGCGTGAAGTGAAAGGAGAAAGAAGAAGGAATGAGGGTGTGTCTGTCTGACGAGTGGGACCCAATGGTTGATAAATCGGCTGCTGACGAACAACACAACTTGGGAAAGTTGTCTACAACGCCATCATAAATTTTGTATTCACATATTGGTCCAATTCAAATATGCTTATATTTGTATTTAATCAGCAAATAATAGAATTACTAATATTGAAAAAAAATTACAACAATGTAGTTATATTTTCGTATGATAAAAAAGAATAAATTGTTTTCTGGCTTTATAAATTCCTCCTTCCTCTTTTGTTCTTTCCACTCTTTTTCTAACAAATTGTTTATGATTTTCCTTTAATGCATAGAGTTTACTGTTGTTGCTTAACTTTTCACTGTCTTCGAATCTGGTGATGTCAATTGTCTAACGCTGATTTCTTCTAATAACAGAATTTTGAATATTTGATGCAAAAAAAACAGAGTTTAACCAGATTACGATTTATCTCCCAAATTTATTATAAACAATCCGAACTCTTCACAAAATTACACACTTTTCAATACTTCTTCCCTTATTCCTGTTATTCCCACACCATCCAAACGGAGCCATAATTATGTTTTGACAAACAACGGACATAACGAGGACCTAAACTACGAATAATTTTTTTCTGAAATTTGTGCTATTTATGGCTAGTAAATAGTGATATTTATATTTAGTATTTCTCTTCAACAATACCAAATTACATGTCAACGTTACTAAGGATACTAAACTTTGTCAGGGTCCTTAGAATAAATAGTGTTGGTTTATTTTTTTTTTTTATGCATATGTCAAAGACTCAAAGTCATTTCGACAAAATAGGACTTTGAAATTAAATAAAAAATAAAAAAAATTGGGCCTCCTTGCGAATATCCCATTATTCCTCTTTGTTTTTGGGAGGGAGGAAGAATTGTTCCGGGGTACTAGGATCGTGCAAGTTGGTCCCTCTCAACCAGGAATCATAGGAAGACGTCAAGATTTCACTGACGACAGGGCCCCACTAACGCCTTATCTGGTCCATCAAATGTAAATTGTACGGGTCAGATCTGCTTACACTACGTGCGAGCGCAATATGCCTGAATGGACCTCCTCGTCTATTAATTTTTATAAGAATGTCGTCATTTATTTTATTTCATTGTGGCAAAAAAAAGAATAGAGAGATGCTTTGGAGTTGCATTTACTGCACATCAAATCATCAAAAATCATCAAAAAATACTTCATTTCTAGGGAACTTTTCTACAGTAACTCCGATGACGTCATCTTCGCGTTTTGACCGTTCGATGTTTTGGCGTTTTAATTAGATGCATCGCATCTGTCCGTTTGTTAACATCCGATAAAGGACTCTCTCTCTCTCTCCCCCAACTTTATCGACAATTTGACATCCTCTCTCTCCCATTTGTTTCTTTTTTCTTCGTTTTCTCCGTCTTTTCCGATTGAAAGAGAGCTAATGCACTGGTTGCTCATCATCGTTAAATTGCGACGACCTCCAGTCTCAGCTCACGCTTTCAACCCTTTGAACGAGTAGATCGGTTGCTTCTCTTTCGAACGAGTACTCTTTTGCACATACACGTGGCCTCTTTTTCTCAAGGTTCTCTTTATGTCTTTCTGTGATTTTTTTCTTCTGGATTTGTTGAGCTTTGCATTTTTGTGGTTTCTTCTTCTAACACAATTTATTCTTTTGATTTTACATTTTTGCTGGTTTTCATGGTGTGGAGGCTCGGTGGATTCCTCTTTTTTCTTTAGAGTTGCGTTTTGTCCTCTACTGGTGTTGCCATCTCAGGTAATTTCTCATCGATTTAGGTCTTATTAGTAGGACTAGGAATTTCATCGATTCAAGTCCTGATATTCTCACATCTTCCATTTTCTACTCCTTTCTAATATTGGATAGGCATACAATTATTGCTTTTGTTGATTAATTAAATTAGTCTTTGCTGAAAATTTTGTTTCATCTCCTTTATTTATTATTGGATGGGCATACAATTATTCCCATCTCTCAAAATAATTTCTCTCACTGTTTATGACTTAATAGTTATATATTCGCCATTGATCTAAATTGCAGCTCTAAATAATTCAAACTCAAGCTCATTTGTTTGAAATTTTTATTATGCAAGTTATAAATTACCTCACCTTTAAATGACACTTTACAACCAATTTGAAATTTAGGTGTTTTATTGCTAATTATTTTACCTGACATGATTTTGCTGCAAAAAAATTGGCTTTTCAGTTTTGCTCCCTGTTCAGCGAGGAATATTGTTGTTTGGGTGCACAAAAGAATTGGATAAGTTTTTGGGCTCAGACAAATTGCATGTTGACATACAAGATCATCAGTATGTTTGGTTTTGTTTAATCCAGTATAGTTTTGGTTTTGAATTTATTTGCAACGATTTTTTTCCGAATAATCTTTTTAGTGTGTTATGGAACTAATAAGTGCAAACCTCTTCATTGATATAAAATGCACTTCAATGAAATTGCATGACTGTTTTCCCGTTATATCAGCACCACCAAATTGTATAAAAACCCAAAATAAATCAGCTGAGGATTTCAATAAGGAAAGAGGACAAAATTGTTAATACTGTCTCTCTTTTAAAATTGATGAAGAAGAGAAGAGCTAACTTCCGCTCAGAATTTCATGCATCATGAGGAGAATTTAGAGAGGACTATGTATTGGTTATTATTGAGTCTTGATCATTTTGTTTATGACACGATGCATGCCTTCTCCAATATCGACGATAGTAACCTCAAACACTTTATATCCTTAAATTGCTAATACTATTTTTTTGTTGCATCTGAAATATAGCTCGAGAAGAGCTTTGGTGATTATGTGGCGATTATAAGAATAGAATGAACTAGAAAAGTAGGCACAGGACTCTGTTAAGTCATGAGTCTGAGCTGGACATGACGACAAAGAGAGCGACATTAGTTGAAATATCTATTTTTGGCATTAATCAATGCTGTGTGGTTTAAATTTCTAAATCTGTATAGACCCTTTTGTTTGCCAATTATTAGTGCTATGTCTATTGTGAAACAAGTAATGTATTCAAATCAACAATGTATTGCAATTGTACAATGTCAGCAAATAAACAGGCAATGTATTGAAATCAATAATATAATCGCTTTGGGTTAATCATACTATCGTGCGGAGCGCGATGCAGCAGCTAGTTATTAAAAACACAAAGCCTGTTTTTGTATGGATTTTTCATTATGGTGCATATGAACAATTCATATTTAATATCCAGTAGAAGTGCAGCGTAGTCTAGTGACCAGAAAGTATTTTAAATATATGTGACCAAACGTCTTCAAGATTGGGAATGCTTGTTGTATATGAATTAATAAATGCGCACTTGGATTTAGAAAGATTAATATAGAGCTTTGGGCAGATCAACCATTGGCCCATTACATGTTGTTTAGAGTTTACACTAAGCATTGTAAAAGAAAAGTAAAGGAAATATGCTTTCTATATGTATTTATGTATGTACGATATATAATTAATTACTTTACGCAGACAAAACGAAATGTATTTATGTCTAATATTAGTAAATTTTTACAAATTTCTTGTCACCAATCAAAACAAAGTAGAAATATAATAATTTCTAATGTGCACATACAAAAATATTGACCAATCGTTATATTTTTATTTTGATTTTTCAGTTTTAGATCATAAATAATGGAACTTTAAAACAATTGAAGGATAGATATTTTCGGAGACCTTGACGTGGTCGAACAACTCGTCAATGAGCCTCGGTCTATCTTCAGCCAAACAATTATTAGTCTAAACTCCAAAGGCAGCTACTGCTATAACAGGACACCTGTCTTGGTTGTTGTCTCCAGTACTAGGTATATATATTTAGTAGTATTAGCAAAAGATTTTGTTTAGTATAGATCCCTGTACAAGATTGTCAATGAGGTGACTTGTATATATGAACAAAATTTACCTACTATTGCACGAATTTAGAAATATTCAATAGCCCAAATTTGATTCGTGTGTACAATATAAAAATTAACAAGATATCACAGTTACAACTTCGTTGCGCTATGTTCTTTTAATTGAATAATATACAAATCTATTTCATCAAACTTGCCAAAATTTCTAGACAAAAATTCGTAAGTTCACAATTAGTAATTTCTGTTATACAAAATCTCCTTATAAACTTGGCATTAATTTTTTGCCCAAAAAGAACTTTCCAAAAGTAACTTCTAGCATAAATTTAGATCGATCAGCGGAAATTAAAGGGTTCAGATCGCATATCATACGAGGGGATAATTTTATTTTTATAGATTAGAAATGAACTACTTTAGATTTTCAAATATATTTAATTCTTAAATTTATTAATGATTGATACGATTATTTCGAATTTATTTAATAAAAAGTTATTTTTAATTAATGCGGTTACGGTTTTTAATTAATATATATATATATATAGAGGATTGCTAAAATGCTATGCATAGCATGGATGACCTTCGTGCTACGGATTCGTTCTTGCATTTCATGATTCAAACCGTTCATTATCTTCTACATATTGAAATCTTATTAGAAACCAAATTTTACATTTTTTTAATTTTTTTACTATTTTTCTCAAATTTTTGAATATCACTGTCATGGAAGATTCCAAATTTTTGAAAATCAGTGTTATTGAAGAGCAATCCTCTATTGTATATATAGATTACGAGATTTCTCACCACAGAAATGCATGTGTTTTTCAGTGAAAGCAGTGCTTTGCTTTTAGTTTTTTCTCTTTTTTTTAAATAGATGGTAGATTAGCTAGGGAGTTAGAATTGCTCATTTAATTAAATATTTTGGTTAACTTTGTCAACCGAAAATTTTCTTTGTGTGTATATCAGCAGCCAGTTTGGTAGGCCTGTTTAATGTTTCAAACGGAAACGAAACGTTTCGTTTAGGTAAACGAAATGTTTTGGATATTCTGTTTGGATGGAACGTCACGAACGTGTATTTTGACTTTTTATTTTACCCAAACAAATGACGAAACACGTTGCATTTACCGTTTCGTTCCTTAAACCGTAATAAAATTTTGCATACCGTTTGGACGGAACGTGCACAGAAAATAATGTGGAGGAGTGCTCCCTCGGCAGGCCTACCGTTTGGAGGAAGATAAAAAATATAGAAAAAAATTTTTTGGTCAAACCTACGTCATGATAGTGCTCCTTGAGAAATAAAATTTCAAATAGCAATTTGGGCTATTTACGGTAAAACAAAAGTGGATCCTATTACCAGAAGAATTTCTGATCCATATATATGTACATATGATAGCTACAAATTGAAGAATCTTTACTTTTCAATTTTATCACGCAGAAACAAAATCAAAGTCAATGAATTACAAGTTGGATACCGGCTCTAGAAGTGTAGTGTGTAGCAGACTCTTTAGTTTACAATGGCGGCTTATTCTTTTTGGAAAATTTTGTCAACTATTACATCATTTTTCAAATGTTTTACTCCGAATATGAAACAACTTGTACCATATATATCCCTGAACGTGACTTTCAGATCCAATTTAATATTACCTGAGAATCTGAGATAATTCTAAAGTTCATGTCAAAACATCATTTTTGATAAATAAAACAAAATGAACGGCAGCATAACAAGCACGTTGTCAATGTATGTATAGTATTGGGTCTACATTTCCTTCATAGCAGCTGTCTACGGACATTTCAAAATTTCTATACCGATCTATGTACATATTCATATGAATTCCTCGAAATTAAGTACTGTACTATATTGTATTAATTGTGTCGTACAAGCAAGCCCTTGTGTTATATCTATTTCAAGGAGATGTCAATTTATTAAACTTTCATGTCTTCAGTATTATACATTTTTTCATGAGTCTTTCAAAGTTATTAATTCGACATATCAACATCATCTTACATGTGATAAACTGAACTGACCTATAAAAGAAGAAATTAATATTATTCGCTCTCATAGAGTTAATTATCTCATCAATCCAAATCCGACCCGTTTACCACTCCTTTGACTCCCAGCTCAAAGGAACAGTTTAGTTATTTAAATATGAGGTGCAATTTATACCTCATCGTTTTACCCCTTCTCTGACCCTTTAGAACGATGCAATACATTCCCCTCTACTTCCTTCCTCTCTTTCTCACAAGTTTCCTCAGCTTACATGCCACTCTTGGCTTTAATATTCCTCTCCATTACATATGTGGTTCCACTGGCAACTACACAGCAAGCAGCACATATGGCTCCAACCTTCAGAAACTCTTCTCTTCTCTTTCCACAGAAGTTGTCGCAACCGAAGGGTTTTCTAAGAACACAACTGGCACCGAACCAGACCAGGTTTCTGGTATCATTCTTTGTCGCAATAACATCAATTCTTCGGTATGCGGCAACTGCCTTAACCAGTCCATGGTAGACATAAAAAATCTATGTCCATACTCTAAAGAAGCAACTTTTTGGTATGAAAACTGCCTCCTCCACTACTCAAACCAAAACTTTCTCAACTCGACCAATAATTCGCCGCTGGTCTACCTGTGGAACACCAAGAACTCAACAAGAGGAAGAATTACAGGATGGGAGTCATCAAATATTGCTGTGAAATCCTACATCAACACAGTTATGAATATTTTATTTTACAGTGTTTCACACCGGGCAGCTTATACCTCAGAAAAACGGTTTGGTACAGATGAGACAAACATAAGAGCTTCCTTGCCAGTCATCTCTGGTTCGGCACAGTGCACACATGATATGTCGAATATTTCGTGTCGTGAGTGCTTACAAGATCTCATCCATCAGATGCTCCAGTTGTTCGATGGAAGGAAAGATGGAATGATTTTAGGAGTTAGGTGTAGCCTGAGGTACGAGGTAGTGCACACATTTTCTGGGTATGTCAATTTACAGGGCAGTTCAGTTACAAGAGTATTATCAGATCTTCCTTCATCTGACAACCAACCAACTGCTTCCCCTGTGACTTCTCCTCCATCTGATACCAGTCAAGGTGAGAAAAAATCTAACCCCTTCACTCCAACTTGCACTAGCTTATAGTAATTAAAAAGGCAAAATTAATGGTCCCTTACTCCCTTTATTATTTCCATTTCGTTCAAAAAATACCGTGGCAATTATGCCACTTTGAAATGCTTTCCTAAAAGGTAAAATCTTGATTGAGATATATATAGAGAGGATTGCTAAAATGCTATGCATAGCACGGATGTCCTTCGTGCTACGGATTCTTTTTTTAATTTCTTGCTTCAAACAATCGATCCAAACCGTTCATTATCTTCTTCGTATTGAAATCTCATTAGAAACCAAATTTTACATTTTTTTTATTTTTTTACTATTTTTCTCAGATTTTTAAAAATACTTAATCTAATAAATTTTGGACCCTTCAATAACAGTGATTTTCAAAAATCTGAGAAAAATAGTAATAATTCAAAAAAATGTAAAATTTGGTTTTAGTAAGATTTCAATATGTAGAAGATAATGAACGGTTTGGATCGGTTGTTTGAAACCTGAAATGCAAGAACGAATCTATAGCACGAAGACCATCCGTACTATACATAGCATTTTAGCAATCCTCATATATATACCAACAAGAATACTTCACATTACTTGCTTTTAGCACAACTCGATCGTCCATGTTAGTCAATATCATTATTTTTTTAATTCTTCCAAGCAGTAGTTAACTAAATGCACAGTAGTATTATTATACTCATTAACAGGATACTCCAGATTGATAGGATTTTATGAAAACTATAATAATAATAAACCACAACAATTTACTCTGGTTTCTGGACGCAGTTAATTTTCATTGCTATATATGACATTTTATTTCTTATTTAAAAATCAATGCATATAGTGATCTCAAATCTCAATAAAGCAGGCCAGAATACGATGTGTCAATAATCAGATGTCACGACTTTTGGGCCCTCCATTTATGATCTGATCCCTTCAGAATCTTTACCTCTCAATCCATCCTTTATCTAAGAATTTTCCAAAGTTTTTGTTGCAATTAGAGACTTTTGAAAAGTCCACATTAAAACAGTATCTTCTTTTCTTTTTCTTTCTTTTTTTTGTGTTTTTATTTTCTTATTCTTTTTATATATTTTGTCAATTTGTTCTTTTTCTTTGTTGTGTCTCTGCAGCCACACTGAGTGGCCACATGTGTCTAGATAGTCGCTATCGAATGGGGTGAGGGGTAGACTAATTTAAAACATGCAAAAGTAGGTCATATATGAGACTAATTAATTAAATAGGGGACTCAATTAATTGATCAAATCCTTTTGTGAAAATTCACATCTAGGTTGTGTTTCAATTTCAACATTAACAAGAAAGTTTTTTTTAGTTCAATTTCGAACCCACATCTTCTAAAGTAATCACTAATCAGAGTAATTGGATCACAAACTTCAGTATAAAAAATCCCGAAAGTCGGCTAATTTCTTAAGAAAAAAAATTTAACAGATAAAAAATGAATAAAACTGACGAGACTTTTGATTTGCTCAAAGTTTTCTACTTCCAATTGTACGCAAATAACACAATATCGCTTTCGATGTAAGGTCTTAATCTTCCATATAAAAATACGTATTCGATTTATCTCGAAAAAAAAAAGTATATGTTCGCTATAAACCCAATGAAATCCAATTAAATGCATACAATTAACCTGTCAACCAGTGAGGAACAAGTCTAGGTTTCAAAACTATCAATATATCATGATAGTGAGTAGAGCTGAATTTTGTATAGTTAGGGACAGTGATAGATTTCTCACATTGATTACATACAGAAAAATAGTATAAGTACTTTTCTAAAGGTCATATTATTTCAACTAATTCCGAAAGGAAATTTTTCTTAATTTTTTCAAATGTTAATTATCAAATTACTGCATTACCAGAAAGTGTACAAAATTATTTCTTGGGACATTGGCAGTAAATTTTACCCTGTATTATGCCATATTATTTTCTTATTTAAATTCAATGCAAACAATAATTTAAAGAATGCCAGAACTACATTCGGAATATGTCATATAATGCAAGGGAGGAGCATATTGATTAGGAAGAAGTAATCTTTAATCAGAATGAAGAATAACTTTGCAATTACTTTTAAGTGACAAGTATAATTCTAAAAGGCATATTTCTACTGTTAGTTTTAGGACGATGCAACCCTAAGGCCTAGGCGGCGTGAAATCAGAGCCACTTGGATCAATTTAATGAGGCTCAACTACCAAAAAGTATGAATGAATAGTAATCATATCTAATTGACCATCAAATATGACCATAATTTGATGCAATATAGTCCCGCGCATACTTCAATAAAATGGGTGTAACTTTACCATCTAATCGAACTGAAATTTTGACAAGAGTTCTGTGACCCAAAGCTCACTTCGTTTTGGCCAAATCATCAGCTCGAATTTACGATACGAGCCTTTTTTCATGGCCTTTTGGACCTTTCTTTATAATTTTTAGCAATTTTAGAGTTGTTTTAGTAATTTTATGTATTTTCTCTTTCTAGGGTTCCGTATTCTGTTTATTTAAAACAGCCATCATGTCTTCTTACAATTAGTTATGTTTTAGAATTGAACTTTATAAAAAAAAACTGAGAATCTGTGTGATCTCAGCCAAAAAATCTCTCTGTTTTCGTACTTTTCCGTTATTTTTTTTTATTGTTCGTGCATCATAATTGACTGTATTTTTTATTTATTATTTTTTTTTTTGGAGGAACTTGAACAATTCAACTTATCAGTTTAATCTTTTGTAGTAAAAATCAGCGAATATTGCAAGATGAATACAATCTTATTAAAAATAATTAAAACTTCAATTATTTTTGTATAGGAGGAATTAACAAGCCCATCATTATCATCGTATGTACAATTGTGGCATTACTTCTTTTCGGCCTCTGTTTCAGCTTTGTATGGATAAGAAGGCACAGAAATCCAGGTATACCTCATTATACATTTTTTTTAATTGGACATTATACAATTGCATATACTTGTCAACTGTTCGTTGAAACTAGAACTTAGGCTAGCAACTTACATGGTCTAATGATTTAGAAACAGAGCTTTCTCAAGAAGAAATAATATGCACAACTGCTGGCGAAGCACCAAATATTTGGATCAGAAGACTTAGCTCAGACTTGCCGCTCTTCGACTTCAACCATATTGCTAAAGCTACAGATAATTTCTCATTATACAATAAACTCGGTGAAGGTGGATTTGGACCTGTCTAGCTACAAGGTGCTTCTAAATCTCGATCTAATTTATTATATTTAGTTTATTGTTTCCCTTTTCGTTCTACATTTTTAAGAGGCTGTGAAGCAAGGTAATTTGAATTAAAGTGGAAGAAAAAAGAAACTATTTGAATGGATCACGAAATTAGTTTGGGAAATAAGTTGAAAATAAAACCACAATAATAGATACAGGCGGGTGAAGTGTATAAATGATTTGATTTAGCTATTAAACATTATAAAGAAAAAAAGTTACGTCTCTTTTGTTTGGTCAATCATTATTTAGTGTTTGGGTTCTTTTAAAAAATAAATTTTTGGGTTATATTATAGTTATGAAATGGAAACATCGTAGAAATAACACTCCTATATATTAAGTAAAAGCAAGTTGTTGGTAACTCAAGATAAGATATTGTACACATTTTGTGCACTGCTTGACGTATCCAGAGTAATTATTATTTATTTCAATTAACAGATGGAAAAATATTGTTAACAAATAAGGCGTACAATAGAAGAAGAATGACGCTCAACATTCCTACTTATTGAATAATTTTGTTCCGACATTTACAAAATGGTTACTAATGGTACTCCATAGAATGAGTTTGAGGAAGCTCAATTTTAAAGATTTTTTTTTTTTTTCAAGGGTGTGCTACAAGATGGATTTGAGATAGCTGTTAAGAGGCTATCATCACAATCAGGTCAAGGTCTAGTTGAATTTAGAAATGAAATCCAACTTATTGCAAAACTGCAACACAAAAACTTAGTTCGACTGGTTGGTTGGTGCATCAAAGGAGGGGAGAGATTAGTAATCTATGAGTTCATGCCGAACAAGAGTTTGGATTGCTTCATTTTTGGTATGTCTCCAGAAACTATTTGGAATTTAGTATTGAAATTTTATGTGAGCTTGTATAAGTGTATAGCCATTTTCAGTTCTTGAGGCGAGCTCATTTCAAGAAACTGATATGAAATGCGGATTAAGCCAGTGTGGACCACCCTTCATAAATTATATATAACACTAAATCTAATTGATTCATTATACTATGGTACTCTGAATTAGGACCTCTTAAAACAGTTGAATATAGAATATAGATTTGAAACCAAAATATTAGGAAAAAAAAAAGAACGATGAATTTTAAGTTAATCTTCGAAACAAACCAGTTGATAAAATCAAATTAACCTTATGTTCAAACAAGGAAATTTTGAGCTCTAGTAGGATTGCATTCCTGGATGCAATCACTTACTGTTAAACGTACAGCCAATTCTGTTTTCTTTATCTTTCCTCTATATTTTTCTTAGTATGAATGAATGTTCCTTTTGTTTCTTGTTAATATTACAGAAGAAAGAGAGGCACTGTTAAATTGGGAAAGACGTTTTGTGATAATTGAAGGAATAGCTCAAGGAATAGTTTATCTTCACCAACACTCGAGGCTCAGAATCATTCACAGAGATTTGAAAGCAAGCAACATTCTCTTAGACTCTGAAATGAATCCAAAGATATCAGATTTTGGAATGGCAAGAATTTTTGAACCAAAAGAGCTGCAGGCAAATACCGGCAGGATAGTGGGGACTTAGTGCGTATCTTTGAATTTTAGTGCAAATAGTTCAAATATAAAACAAAACTATTACAAATGATGAATCAATTGAATACATAAATAGTATTTTTCAAAATTTAAAATGTCTGACATCAACGAATTAAAATTCTGATGGCTTATATGATGACTTGTTACATATTTTACAGATGGTTTGGTAACAACCAATTACTTTTTCTTACTTTTCAGCGGTTACATGGCTCCAGAGTATGCATCTGAGGGTCTTTTCTCAATCAAATCAGATGTATTTAGCTATGGAGTATTGGTTTTGGAAATTATAAGCAGCAAAAAGAGTATGGGCTTTCACCGATATGGAGATTTTCTTAACCTCCTCGGATATGTAAAGATCTTATTCTTATATAATGTGCTATTATAAACATTTCGATAATTACTTTATTCTCTGGAAGTTCTTTTATGCCAGCAATTGTGGTTGGAAACCTAGTTTAATTTTACGTGCTTGGTAACCATGCAGTTCATAGTTTTCTAATTTTTTATCTTTTTAGTAAAGAATTAAGTCATAACTGTATCTAAAGCATATGCGTACAAGCTTACATTTATATTCTTTTTTCAGGCATGGGATCGATGGAATGATGGTAAATGTTCTGAATTGATTTCTCCTACATTAATTGAGGCACCGCAAGTACAAATAGAGAGATGCATCCATGTCGCACTATTGTGTGTTCAAGAGAATCCAGCTGATCGACCCACCATGTCAGATGTGATCGTCTTTCTCAGCACAGAGAGCATAATTCTACCCAAGCCTAAGCAGCCAGCTTACTTCAATGTAAGAGTATCAAAGAAAATGGTGGAATCATCCGATTTTGATGGCTCTACATCTTCTGTAAATGATATGACCTTGACCAACCCAGGAGTCAGATAATTTTACCAAGTGATAGTACTTGTGTTCAAATTATATTCTTTATAGAAATAGTAGAAAATTTTGAAGTACTTGTGTTTAAACTTCGCTACACATTATAATACCTTTTATACAGCACATCACTTTTATGGGTAATGACAGAAAATGCAGAATCTTGTACTTTGTACTAAGAAGTGTGGTGAAGGAAGCAATAGTAATAGCAAACTTATTTTTTTCATTGGACCAGAAATTTCATTTTACTTTCATTGTGAAGAAGTGTGGTGATCAATAGCAAAGTTAGAGATAGCGAGAGTGTGGCAGAGAAGACGATAAAATTTGAGCGCTTTTAAGTATTGTATTCGGTATCTGGAAGTGAGTATTGTTTATGCAAAAGATATGTGAAGGTCAGAAACTGCACTGTGACTACAGCCCTGCCGGGTTGATTAAATAACCCCCACCTCAACCGGCTTCCGCCCATTTTAAAAGCACTGCCACTTATACAAATTTTTAATATTTTCCATCTAATTGAAAGGCATTCCTTGATCACTTGGATGAGTTTAGCCAAGACGAGAAACCTGAGTCCACTTTTAAGAGGCTATCAAGACGATGGGAAAGCATCTTCGAGAGTTATCATGGCCCTGAAGTAACCAATGGTGCTCACTAATATATCTTTCTCGCTCTCATGTCTGGCAGCTGTATCCTCCAGCTCCAGTAACTCCTGTTCACTGTGAATGACAGCAACTGTTTAACAAAGGATCCAGTATATTAAGCATCCTATGGTGGTACTTTGGTCACAAATTGGACCAGGGATCCATGTTTGTACCAGTAACAGTACTAACCAGCATGACATAGAGAGAACTTAGAATTGAAGTGAACCTCCTGTTAAACTGGCAATGCAGCAAACAAACAAGAAAAAGCAAATACATAAGAGGGTATCCCATTGATCTAATAACATATGATACTCAAGATGACAAAGAGTATCTAAACTGACCTTCACAGTACAAGAAATATTTTTACGAAAATCATGTTACCATAGTTCTGTAGTTTCTACATAGCCCGTCCAAACCATGAAAAGGAGGAGGTGTGTCATAGGTTTGGCGACCGAACATAAAAAACATGACCATCTTTGTGGAAATGAAGCCCAATCAAAATCTTGTTGTGTTTCATTTCTAGCCTACCCGAAATTTTGGGACTAGAGACTTTGTTGTTGTTGCTGCTGTCATGTTACCAGATCCAAACTGGTAGTAATATCATTCAGTCAAAACGGCATCCTTATCAGAAAAAATTCCATGTAACCTTCTACAGTATTAACTGTATTATCACTATATCACTTGAGCTAACCATTTTTTCTTGACATCTTTTTTCATTCCAAGTCTTTTAAAGATTAAAAAAAGATATGCAGTATTACTATGAAGTAGAGTTACAAACCTGTCGCTGTTTTTCTTCCCTGTCAAACTTACTTGCCACAAAGAAAGAGAAAGGGTGGCAAGGACTTGAGAAAGATGTATGAATAGAGTGGATCAGAACAAGCGGTACTGTGAGGTAGCAAAAGAAGAAACTGTTATGACACTGCGAATTCTACCAAGCAAGTGGTTGGTGAGGCTTTTGTTCGTACTCGTTTCATGAGCGCCTAGGATGACGAGAAAGGAAAAGCTTACGAAATACTTTTTGACAATAAAATATTCATGGAAAATTTTCAAGAGAGAAGGAAATAGAATAATTGTCTATATCATTATTACCTAAATTTCTTCTGTTCAAAACTAAAAAAGAAGTTGAGAATTCTACCTATTCTTTGCTCACTTGGATGTCTACATACCAGAGAAGGCTATTAAAAAGTAAATATTATAAGGTTTATCTGCCAACAACATAAACACACAAATAAAATTTCATAATAATCTAGAATGCGCTGTTGTTATATATAAAATAAACCAAACGACGCAACCATGCCAGAGCCTAACTGATTCATAAGGTCTAACCTGATCCATCTCTTAGCCCAATGATGAACTCACCCATTCTGAGAGTATAACCAATCTGGGTCCAAAGAAAACTGAACCCCAATTGAACAACAATTTTTGCAAGGAAATATACCTTCGTCCAAATGATGCACAACCGAACAGAGCCAAAGTCAAACGAACCATTTTGACAAACTGACAATTCAATACCAAAAAAAAAAACAACATAGAATAATCCCGAAATGAATAAGTGAATAACCATAGACTGGACCAAAGATGATGATAAAAAAAAAAAAAAACTAGCCCAAACTGTCCCCACCTGTTAGCCTCTCTACTCCTGAATTATTTCCTTCTGGTACTTGATTTAAAGGTATGCTCACCAATTCCAGCTTAAAATTTCAGAAGCTCTCCAAAAATGTGGAAACTCCAACTGCCCGTAGCGAAGGGGGAATTAGTGGTGTAAATCTGTATATCAATCTGATGGATTTTTAACCTGATCTTGCTCTCACAGAAGAACTCAGATCTGGGGTAGCTCTCTCCCAATACTGCTCACGGCAGACTGCAGATCTTGTTCTGGAAATCACAGTAATGCGACCCCTGAAAAGATAACAACTAAATCTAATCAGTTAAATGAAATTATGATTAGGATGAGAACCAGATCTAGCATAGGACAGAAGACTGTAGGAGTGTAGGGTACATAAATAAAAAGATTACGAATGATATTAAAAAATGAAGGCAAACACAACAGGATGGAACAAACATTTTTTTCTTTCAGCATCAGCAATTGCTGACAATTTTCCATTAATAAAGAACAAAGTTTACATTTAAATAAGACCTGAAACCAAATGCCAGTATCAAAACTGGTACGTCACAAACAAACAAACAGTATAAACTCCTAACAATGTCTGTACCTAATGTACCGGTATCACACTGATGTCAACAGTTTGAACAAACATTGCTTTGATTCAAGGCAATAACACTAAAAGCTCTCTACCAAACATTTTCTTTTATTATTATATTTATTGAATGATTGATGAAATTATGTTGCTCAAGACACCCCTTGACAGACAAACTGGAGCAATAACACAGAATTTTATTAAGGATAAATGAATAAAAGCTGAAAAGAAAAAATACAAATACATCTAGAAAGTTGAGCTTCGAAGATGCATCCAACAGCCCTTTTTATATATGATTGAGTTAATGCACGAATTGTCATTAACTGTTTAAACTACCAATAAAAACATGATGGTATTGCTTGGCCAAAGTAAGAACTAAGAACTAATCTTAGCACAGGGGCACGGTGAAGGCAGCTGTTTCTGCAATCCATATGCAAATTTCTGTAAACCAATTTCTTTTTATCTGACAAAGTGACAATATAGGAACATATAATTCAAACTGTAAAGTGGAAAATGAAATATTCAGAGCTAGAAAGATCGAGACATTGGTACACATTTAAATAGAACATGATATTCATAGGTCAAAGAACATTTGTTGTTTATCTAACAAAGTTCAGGACTCAAGGTCCTCAGCTTGATTCTCTAATGCAATCATCATGGGTCGAAGGATCCTTCCACTTCCATATCCAACTTATCCAAACCTAAAATCCTACATGACCTATGCTACCTAAACGGTAATAAACCTGCAAGTAGTCAGTCACTGGAACCCAACCTATAAACCAAATTGAAGCAATTTGGAGCTCAACTGACGCACAATGAAATAAAAGCTCTAGCACAAATGAGTTTTACAAACAACAAGGGCCCATCAACAGAATCTGACTAAAATATAGGATGTGTAACTGAACCGCAGTTGTCGTACATCATTTCAAACACTAATTAGAAATGTAAATGGAAGATCTTTTGAAATGTAGAAAACCATAAACAATGGACTTGCAATTTGACAAAGAACGCAACCGTAAACGAATGCCAAAACAAAGCCAAGGGAACACCCACAATCAACATGACATGCTCATTGAGGAATTTGTACAAACATCTCATATTATATGCATATAATGTACCAAACTTAACCACCGCCTGTGCGCACGTATGGTTAGTTTGAGAGAGATGCTAGGTTTCTCTAAATGGCCCCCTTAACGCCTCCAACAGTCCAACATTGTTGATTCATCAATTTCGACATCTGACCCGCCTAGTTGGTGTCTCAAGCAGTCACGCTCAAGTTCTGGTGCCGGGCCCCACATGCTTAGCGTCAGATAAACATCGGTTTTGCTAGTGAGCAACTGTCTCTTTTCAAATTTTTTTTATTTTTTTCGTGGTTTCTTTTTAAAGAAAAGAAAAAGGAAAATTTCTCATAGGTTGGTTTGTCTCTCTTTGGAAGATACTTAAGATGTTGGATTTATAGTTTTGTACCAACAAAGTTTAAGCCCCCTAGGATTTATGATTAAAAATTTTGTTCCTAATTCTCTTTATTTTGGAGTAACATTGGCTGCTTTTTCTTGACAAAATTCGTTTCCAGTGTTTCAGAACTGTGTGACGAAAAAAATCCATACTGCTTTATCTGTACAAGATGGACCCGGAAGATAATTGGTAATTATGTTAAATGTAATTTTTAGTTATATCAAAGCTTTTAAAAAAAACTCTGTTTTTTCGTTTTATCTTAATTTAGATTCATACCGCATTATTGTTTTATCCGTTTTATCACCTATAAACGCTTAATCACCACCCAACCGTTTAATCGCATTTTAAAACCTTGGTTTTATCCTAATCAGAACGTTGAAAAGATTCAGCACAAAAATTTAATTATATCCAAGTTCAAAATTTGGATATATTCACAAAATTTAATTAAGTAACAAATCAAGTGATCATTGCCAATGTATTCGATTTTAAAAGACAATGTGCACGCTCAATAAGAATCAAAATTTTCCAGACCAACTATGAGTCTATGACTATATATGCACTTAGACGCACTAATCTGAGCATAATAATTTATTAATTTACACACATTGCAAGCCATCAATAATATTATAAAAATATTTAAAAAAAAAAGTTCCAATCTAGCCTGATTACTATACATCTCAAATTACAGCATTTTTCCATTATCGAACTACCAAAAACTATAAACTGAAAATAGCAGCAAAATTACAAGCTGAAAAAAGGAAGACAGAGAAAAGGTAGTTCGTAAAATCCCCACAAAAATACCGGCTTATAAGTTATAATTATAACTATCATTTTGCACAACTATCCATTTAAACTGCAAGCTCCTCATTTACTGGTTAGCCGCACCGACGCTTCTTCCTTTCTTTTAATCTGACAATATCTCATCAGATCAAAAGGCATTTTCTGGTAGTTTGTTTGAGTTCAGCTAAGATGATACAACAACTATTAGCCATGTCTATAAGAGGCTATGGGGATGACGGAAAAGCATCTTTCACAGCTGAGGCAGCGGTAAGGTAATTAAGGGTGCTCTTGAGTGTATCCCTCTCTCTCTTGAGCCTGGCTGCTGTATCCTCCAGCTCAAGTAACACCTGTGTGAGTGAACAAAAACCAAGGCTTTAAAGGGATCATCAGTTTGCATGTCCTATGTATCCTTGTTCCTTTTTTCATTTAGTAATTCAATTACTCATGTTCGCACTTATATCAGAAGTAACCAGTATGCAAAACCAAAAACTTGGAATACAAGTGAACCTCCAGGCTAACAAGTAACAAGTAATACACAAAATGGGAAAATGAGTCAAAAGCCTAAATATAAGAACATATCTCACCATCCACTAACATTAATTTGGTACCCATCAGATACCAACAAATACCCAACCTGATCTTTGGAAGGCATGATATTACCAGAATAAAACTGGTACCCAATTCTATTCCAGTCAGTCAGTCTAGCATCCTTATGACCTTACCAAAAGTCCATGTAGAACTTTCCACGTCCATGAGCACTAGAGATCTAACCTACTGTATTACTATAGTCCCAGCAGTAAACCAACTTTTTTCAAAATTATCTGTCGATTTCCAGTTATTTAAAATTCAAGAAAATTTCATGACCATATCTATCTAGTCTTCTATTACAGCAATTTTTCTGGGAACTCACTATAAGGTACATTTACAAACCTGCTGCTCTCTCGGTGCACCTTCAAAAGTACTTGCCACAAAGAAGGAGAAAGGGGTGGGGAACTGCCCCTTTCTTAAATCAACATCAGCCTTCTGGCTGTCTTGTTTCTTCCCTTCAAGCCGATTTGATAGCCTTATAACATCCTTCATGTGTCCCTCCACTTCTGATGCTAGGTTTTCCAAGTCGTCACCTTGTTTTGGATCTGGAGGAGGCCGGTCTTCCAGCCAGGTCACTGCTGCTACCATGTAGGGCTTTGTTTGTAGAGTATGGGAAATGCGGAATCGCTCCTGAAGTAGGAAAAGCAAAAACCATAGGTAATCTTCCTAATTGGTAAATTAAGACTTGCAAAAGCACAATGAAATTTGTAGAGAGCTACCATTATTTGATATGCACTTCTCTTAGTATACAATTGTAACTTCCTATCTAAATCTTCATGTATAATATGTGTGGCAGTGTTCATTTTGGTGTTGCCACAAATGGGAGTTAGGCTTGTATAAAATAGATGGTCTGATGGTGTATTAAACAATAAGTTGAGAAATTGCAACTTTCTGACCTATTGAAAGAATCACTTTTCTTATTCGTGGAATGCACATTATTTCCTATTGCAATAACTAACTTATTTACTTATCCAAACCAGTAACCAGTAAAAAATAAGTTGGTTCAGTGAACATACCAGAATATAATAGTACATTTTTTAACCACCAAAGTTTATATCTTTTCACCAATCAAACACCATATAAGTATATAACTCTTTATCATATTTGGGATATTTAGCTATCTTTCATACAGTAAATGAATTTTTTTTTTTTATCTCAAGGCCACTGAATTCCAAGTTAATGTACAATCCAAACCATAATTTCCACCACCCAACAAAGGAAATTAATCACACACCTGTCCTTTGCATATGAGAAAGAACCGATCATCGACCAATCTCTGGTGCTTCACCACCTCAGCCACACAACCCACCTCAACCGTACCTGAAGAAGGGTCAGTGGAGGAAGGCATGGGGTTAGAGAACAAAACCCCAAACCTAAGATCCGTCTGGAGCAAGGTATGCATCATAATCCGGTACCTGAACTCGAATATCTGCAAAGGCAACATGGCGCCAGGAAAGAGAACGAGAGGCAATGGGAAGATGGGGAGCTCGACGAGATTGGAGGCCATGGAATGGGAATTGGAGGAAGCCAGGCAGACGGAGAGGCCATGTCTTTTGATGGCTGTGGTGTGGGAAAGAGGTTGCACGAGAGGTGTTCGACGTTTTGCCCGAGAGAATGGGAGGCAACGCGGTTGGGAAGGGAGGGATTGCGAGAGAAGAGGCATGGGGATGGAGATAGATTTTTTTGGATTAATTTCGAGTGGTTTTTGTGTGGTTTTTGAGAAGAAGGAGAAATGGAGAGAGAGGGAGAGGTAAGGGTTGCACGGATTCCAGCGAGATGAAAAAATAGTGTGGATCAGAACGAGTGATAACTGTGTGGGACGACAGAGAGGCGGTTATGATACTCCAAATTGTACCCATTACGTTGTTTCTAAAATATTTCTCAAAGAAAAATAACAGTTTTGGAAGAATATTTTATGAGATAATGGGAGAATTTTTATAAAATTTCTAGAGGAAATATGTTTGAAACTTAGGTTCGATTATAATATTTTTAAAATTTATTTATCGATATTAGTAAGATTTTATAATAATTTAAATGCACTATGACTCTACGAGGTGACGTATAAAACTATATATGTTATTTCTTCTAATATACATTCTACTTTCGGTAGTGTTAATCCAAAATTCTTCATAGTTGAGTAATATACTAAATCTTTATGTTTCTTTCTGCTCACGCATCTATTTTATGACGAATTAACGTGTGAAATAAATGGATAATGTAAAAAAAACTAATAAATAGCTTATGAATAGAAATCTTTCTTTCTACTTATAACACATGCTTCTCTATTTTCATACTTTTATTTTATATTGCTTAAATACATAATTAGCTCGAATATTAAGTCATTAATTATTTTGCCGAGGTAGTATCTATTATCATGAAAAATCTAAAATGTCTATCTAGTATAATATCTCTGTAATTACATACTAAAATATTTATCTAGTATAATCTCTTTAACTACATAATAGATTATAATAGATGATCGGTGCTGAGGGTACAGGTCAAATTAATTCCTTAAAAACCGATACTAATTCGTTTGCAGTATAGTTTAAGGGTCGAATCACGGGGACGGACTATTCCTTTTCTAAGTTTAAACAATTCATATTAAATTAAATTCTTTTGATTAAATAAACAATTTAAATTTCAATCAGATCTAAACAGAAAGGTCAATTGCAGTTACAGAATTTAAAATTGTAATTCCCTAGAGAAAAACTTAGCAAATTGAAAGTTTAAACAATTAACAAATGATTAGGGGTTCAGGTTGTCTAACTTTTCCTGTCTGTCAAGGTTGGGACGGACCGTTCCATCTCTGGAACGGGCCGTCCTAACCCTGTCAAATGGCTGGAACTGTCCGTTCTAGGCCAGGACGCCCCCTCCCGGGCGGTCCGTCCTGACCTTGGAACGGGCCGTTCCAATCATCCGATGTTTGTCTTGTCATCCTACTTAATTACTTGCTGAGTGTTTTTGCGTGAATTGGATCAAACCTACCCTACAGACTTGCGCTCTAACTCTCGTTCAGGTCAAGTTGTGGGGTTCTGTTTGATAAATCCTAAAAACTCCTAAATTTCAACTCTCGTTTCTTGGTTTAGGTGTTTCTAATTGATTTCTGGGTCTTGGTAAACTCTCAACCTCTCGGTTTGTTGAGTAAAACTTCTAATTTCTTGAAGTTTGGTTAAATCCTTTCGGATATCGCCTACCTAATTGATCTAAGTGTTTGTTTGTTATTGCAGATTGACTTTACTTTGACAATTAAACTAGGCCTTTGTTTAACGCAATAATCAGATTCAAACAGTAACAAGTTGCAATAAAAAGATAGAATAAAATTTGCAGAAATCATAAACGCGACTTAACTTAGCAACTAATCAAGTATTCAAACAGAACAAACAACTAAAAGAAAAGTTATCGAACCATAGCCCCTAAACTAAACTACTCCATGCAAGAAAAAGCAGGTTTCATCATACGAAAACACAAAGAAAAAGGAAAAACCAAGCTACAACAAGATGTGCTTGAAAATCGTCTATCTCCTAAGCTCTGTCCTGTCTGGGGCGGCCCGTCCTGATCCTGGGGCGGTGCGTCTCAGGCTGGTGGATGGCCGTCTCGACAGGGTGGTTGCCTTGCTCCTTTCTGGCTCTCCAAACTTAGCAAATTTCGACTCTCTCGACTTGGAGCCAGGACAGAGCTTATATAGGCCTCTTGGGAAGTTCCAAAACGTGGCATTGTGGCTCAGAAAGGCGGTGGAAACTGAAGAAACCGCCTCACCAAATCAGGCACTCTATATTTGGCAATCTCGAAATAGCTCTTCTGGCCTGGTTGTGGACTGGGACGGCCTGGTCTGAACATGGGGCGGCCCGTCCCAGTCTGGTGGATGATTGTGTCGTCTGGAACTCTTCTGCTTGCGTCTGCACTGAGGTGGGACGACCCGTCCTATGATTGGGGCGGCCCGTTCCATCTTGCTGGATCTGTGCGACTTAGTCGATTTTCTCCTTTTTTCGCGTCAAAGTGTGATGAACCTGTATAAAAAACTTGCCGGGCTACGGCTGAACTTTCCTACATCTAACATTAGCACAATTAAAAGGAAAATGAGTAAAAACACAAGTAATTTGAACGAAATTTGGGGCTTATTCTGGCTGAAAATCAAGTACGAAAACCGTACATCAATAGATTAAAAAATTTTATGTAAATTATACATCTTATATGTTGTTAAAAATATTAAATTATAATTTTTTAAAGAAAATCAAAGCACGAAAATTATTAAGTACTCAACAATCTTTGTGTTGTTGACTTGTTGTTAAGGGGAGTGATCTATGAAGGCAATTGAGAGAACTTCAAAAAGGACCTGTCAAAGTTAAGTTTGAGATTACAATATTCACTTGTAGTGTGCCTATCGGTGTATTTGTCCCCTCTATGGTTGAAATGGTGGCAGCATATGGTGATATCTTTGTGCATTTACATGTCCAGATGTCAATTTGAAGAGTGCAAGAATTTTGCATGTAATATTTTGCTATGTTGGTCTTATTTCACTTGTTCTCGCATTGAATTTAGTTAATAATGTGCATGTTGTGTGAAATGCTTCTTCAAAAAAATACAATGCAAGCTATAGTGTACTCAATATTGAAACAAGAGTTTTGTTAAGCAACAAACAATCTTCTTAAGCCCTATACTTCTATAGATAATTAGATATAAATAGGAATATTATCAAACATTACCATATTCTTAAATTCTAACTAATATATATATTTTTCCAATTGTACGGATTTCAGCGACACGGTGGAGCTAATATTTTTTTTTCATTTTATTTGATTTGCCAGCAGAACTGTATCTCAATTAACACTACTTGAATAAAATTGAGGGGACAACTTGGAGGTGAAAAGACATTCCCATAAAAATAAGATAAATTATTTCAATTTTCTGGAACATAACACAGTGAGAAGTGATTAAATTTGACCCACAGTACAGAGGGAGAACCAGTGGGCCGCTTACATGCCTGAAAAAATGATTTAGAAATGGGACCCAGTTATTTTGTCGGGATGAGGTTGATGGGTCGGAGGTTTCCACGTGGCAGCTTATCCACTCTGAATATTTAAGAGGCTCTGTTGTTGGGACGCCGGGCATGATATTATTAGACCCTGATTTATCTTATCAAATTAATATATCATTGAAACTGTTAATAATTATAATTTTTTTGTCAATATAATTATTTATTGTTTAGAGGCTGTTTCAACAAGCCAGAGAATAACGAATTATTTTGGATTAACTATTTAATTTGGGATAAAAAAATTCAAACATATTTGAATTTGAAATTATTTTGAATAAAAAAAAAGTAATTATATTAAATTTTTGTTCGAATAATGCCAAGAAGAAAATCCTAATTTTGAAGATTATAAATTAATAATATGATATAAAATAATAAAAAATATGATTCTAAGAAAAAGTAATCCTAAACAACAAATTATAACCCAAACAATATTTTTTTGTTGACAATACTTCAGCTACTATTTTTAGAATAAACTTATTATTAATTGAGAAATAACACGATTAAATCCTGTATAATTAGTTCTAATCATATTCTCAAACGACTCAAATGCATTAAAGTTAACGATTTTTATTTATTAACTGTTTAACATGTCCACATATATTTTAAAAATTATTTTCTAGGATCAAGGGCCTTTAGACTAAATCCTTTAAAACTTATAAATTGAACATTGATATTACTCCGGTGCACTTCAAGAATCTTTGATAAGATTTGCCAAACAACTGCCTAAAGTTCATCGCAGCTCTATAAATAACTTTCTGCGACAAAAAAGTTGGTTGAAATATTGACTTGTCCAAACCAAAAGAGTTTTGACCGATAAAATTGTTAACAATCCACATAATTACGATTGTAAGTTTTTTTTTTTCAAAAATTCAGGTCCCGTCCTTTTAATATTAGAAAAATAAATGCTTATAGCCTCTATTTCATTCAATTTCTCCAAAAAAGAAAACGATACATTTTGTTGGTCTATATTTACAAAGTGTTTTGACAGCGTTGGTGAACTAGCTGCTCCAAACAGCGCGAGTTTGCACGAACCAAATGCGATACCAAAAATTACGAACAGGAAACAAGGGGCCTGTTCCCAATTCCATCTTTTTCGCGAATAAGGAGAAACAATCAAGGACAAGCATGTCCCTTGTCCCTAGGTAGCTGGATTTTAGGCTCGAGTTAATCATCTCTCGCTCGACTTATTCCATTTTAATATATGAAGTTGAAATAGAAAATTGTTACTTACCATCCACTAAATTGTCATCTAGCGTCATTCAAATCTAGACGCTACCCTCATCTGGTGCTCCCTCACTTTCCTCCAAGTGCACATTTCCCTTACCTAACATGCAAATATCTCCTACGAGCGCACCTTCTCTTCTCTCCCTCTCCCTTCCGTGCGCTATCTTCTTTCCATCTCTTTCGCATCTTCTCCTCTCTCTCGTTTGTGCAGGTGATTTTTTTTTTCTTATTTTTGCATTTTTTCTAATTTTGATCTCTATTCTTCCTTCTCTCCTTTGTGCTCCTTCATGTTCTCTCTTTATTTGTCTTTTTTTCTTTCTCATTGGTTTCTCTATCTATTTATTTTTGTTGCCACATGTGTACATGCTCACTTTATTTCTTATTCAGCTAATTTTAGTGTTTGTTCATCTTATTTGTTGTATCCGCTCATTTTGTTATATTTATATATTCACTTTATTTGTTTAATCTGTTCATTTTATTTCTCTATTAATTATTTTTATATCCGTTCGCTTTGTTTATTGTATATGTTAAATATGTTGTTATATCTTTTCACTTTGTATGTTGAACATGGTTATTTATTTCTTTTTAACAAATTTTTATATATATTCACTTTCTTGTTGTATATATTCATTTTGTGTTATTGTATATGTTCACTATGTTGTCATATGTGTTCACTTAGTTATTCCATATATTAATCTTGAAAAAATAAGACTAAGTATGTTCATGGTAGAAGCGAAGGGAAATAAGGCTGAGGAAAGAAAAATGAGTGAGGGAAAATATGCGAGAAGAGATGTGAGGAGAGGAAATTTTGAAGAGATGAGAGGTATAGGGGAGGAGAAAACGGAGGAGAGAAGAGAAAAGCAATAAAGATGAGAGAAGAGAGGAGGAGAGAGGTACCAAGAGTAGGGATGGAGAGGGAGTGGAGAGAGACCAGGGGTAGGGAAGGAATGACGCGGAGAGATGGAGAGGATCATATTTGTCTAAAACTAAATTGGGATGACATTGGATGACAAATGTCAGCTTCGATCAGGTTATGCTTATATAGGAAAATTACATCCTTATATATAAAAAGGTTGTACAAGAAAATTAAAAAGCCGTCCGATTCGATTAACATGTCCAATCTGACTCATATTTTATCGCGTTCATAGTTTAGTTAGTTCGGATTTTAATTTTACTAACTCGCAATCGGGGTCATGTTTTTTTTTTGTTTGGATAATTCGGATACAAATTCAATCCATTTTTATTTTTTATTGATACGTTTAGAGAGGTTTTACTGTTTACAATGTGTGTTGCACTGGCTGACACCAAGATTTTAGGATAATTATTTTTTATCATGTCGAACAATATTTGTTTTTGTTTTTATAAGCACGGTTAACCTCATATAGAGATACATGGTAAGAAATTATAAAAGAAAAATATTTCGCGGTCTTACTTCATTTTTTAATTAAAGACTACTAGTGTTTGCACGTTGATAAATTAATATTTGTCTGTTTTATTTATGTACTTTAAATACTGGTTTTACTTCATTTTTCGCTGCATTTTTGTTAATTAATATTGTTAGTTTTATTTATGTATTATATACATAATAATCCGTTAAATCCACACATATGAAAAAAATCGTAGTAAAAAATTTATATAGATTGAGTTGGATTACGGATGAATTAACTAAAAAAAAAATTAATCTAAGGAGCCGTTTGGATGGTATGAGAATAAGAAAGAATAATTTCTTTCTAAGCATCCAAACAAAATATGAAATAAGGAGAAAAATAATTTCTTCCTAGGAATAGTTTCCTTCAACAATTATATATACATAATTTCAACAAAATTAGCTAAATACTAATAGCTAAATGAAATTGTATGTGACCTTTAATTAGTAATTTATTTAATATTAAAATAATATTTTTTAATAATTTATCTAAATTAATTTTAATTTACTTATTCCTAACTAACTATCGAAACAATATTTCTTATTTCCGGCATAATATCTTCTCACTCTTTTCAAAATTACACACTCTCCAATATTTTCTTTTTTAAATTCTTATTACTACCAATTAGTTTGAAATATTAATAAAAAATTTCGAATCCTATCCGTCGTAAAACCCTACTGTATGAATTAGGTTGAAAGAGGAGAGCGAGAGCGAGAGTGTGTGCGCGCAAATTTGCCATGGCAACGGCGCCTCAGCCATGTCCACGTCCCTGTGGGTTAAATTTGAAAGTAGCTGCAGCGCCTCAAAGCCCTAAACTTTCTCTTTCTCTCGCTCTTCCTCTGCCTCTGCGCTCCTCTCCTTTTTCCATCTCCCCTTCCCTCTTCTGTTCCACTCCGCCTTCCCCACTCCATTGCTCCTCCTTCAACCATCAGCGTCCTCATGTTCCCTCGCTGCGCTCCAGGTCCCAGGATTCGACCAACAACGTGAGCTTAATCGGTACCGTCACAAAGCCTGTCCAGATCAAGCCTCACCCCACCACCGGCAATCTCGTCGCTTGGACCAGACTTGCCGTTTTAAAATCTTCCACTCGAACCACATGGTCAGTCACTAATTCACTCACTCAGCCACATGCAAATATCATTTATTAATCTAGTCGTTACGGTTGTCCTCTCCTCCAGGGTCAATTTAACCTTTTGGAATGAACTGGCGCATGTTGCGTACCGGCAACTCCAACCTGGTCAACGCATTTCTGTTTCAGGCAGCTTGGTGTCCGATGACCTTTCACTCTATTTTAAGGTCATTCTTTCATGCCTATTAGGCTTCAATGATTTCTCATTTCATTTCATTGATGTCATCTCTGACTTGTGTGTCAGTGTCATACAATTCTGACTCTGCCTCTTTAAAAATGATATGGTGTTTCCAACTGCCATTCAGGTTGTCGTTAAGCAGATTCATTTTGTTCAAACTCGCTCTTCACCTGTTTCCTTTTATGATCTCAGGATGGCTCGGAATTCTCCAGGTTATTCTCACTTCTTCACTCCACTCACTTAATTGATGCCCCTTAAAATTGCATCCTTTTTGTCACATTATGTGTGAATTTACAAATTAGACCTAGAAACTCATCTCAAAAGGACACTCTTAAGTTTGACCAATGCGGGTTGTGTTGGTTTAGAAACTCATTGTTATCAACCTTTACATTATAGTTAGTTGTACTATTTTACTTATTAAATTGTCCTGAAGTAACAACCTCCCTTCAAACCAACACACACAACAAAAAAAGGGAAAAGAAACATCGCAAAAACTGCCACCAGGCAAAAAAAGAGAGAAAGGGAAAGCACAAACTTACATTTAACCGTCTTATTGGGAATGGTATATACTCTATACAGGTAGATGTACAACAATGTAATTGACGTATCCTGAAAATATAATTCTTCTTTTATGTAGTATTAGAATTTTAATAGTTTTACAAGAGGGAAAAGGAATGATATTAGAATTTCAATAGCAGAAGTTTCTTTTTCAGATTCAGTTGAACAGCGCTGGAAGGCTTTCTTTGCTAACCCCCGTGCCTGGTGGGATAACCGCAATCATAGAATTTAGTATCTTAAGATACACGATACGTAACTCACGATACGATACGATTCATTGCCCGGTCGATACGTATCTTGACCATTGTATCTCAATTGCAGCGTATCTTAATGTATCTTAAGATACACGATACGTAACTTACGATACTAGGGTGTATCTTAAGATACAAACGATTCGGTAATAGTCAATAGTGAAACAATTCAATTTTAGTAGAATAATAATAACAATAATAATCATTTTCAATTATAATTAATATAGTTTATAATAGAATATTAGTAGAATAATAAGAACAACAACAACAATAATAATCATTTATACAAATTATATAGCATAATACTATACTATGATGATTAATAGTTTAATACTTTCTACATATATTATGTAATATAATTTATACAAATTATAGTTTTATAAAATATAATATTTATAATTTATACAAAAAAATATATATTCAGATTATACAATATTATGTTATAAAAATACTTTACACTATTTTAAATAATATAATGATTAATAATTTGTACATACAAAAATAATTAATAATGAGTATAATTTATACAAATTTTACAGTGTAATATGATAAAATAAAATTGTAAATGATTTATAAATATTATATATTGTAAAATTTAAGTAAAATCCAATATTTATACAGTATATTTAAAGAAGGCCAAATTAGCGAATGATTATTAAGGATGTAGTGTGATATTATAACTTTTTTAATGAAAATAATTCATATAAATTCTAATTACTTATTTTTACATAATTTAAGGATAGCTTACCGTATCTTAAACGAATCGATACGATACACGATACACGATACGATACTTAATGTTACGATACACGATACATTTTACGATTCAACTTCTATGACCGCAATAATAAGGTCACAACTTTTATTTACGCACCTTTATTTTAACGCTACTGGTCAGTTGATGTGGCTGCAGTACCAGTGTTTTCTGTACCAGCAATTGAGTTGGTTGCACTATTGGGCCGATCCTTTGTCCAAAATCGGAAGCTATATTATTCACTGCCTAACATTGATATCTGTCATCGTACAATATCAGTAGTGATTGAATTTGTATTGCATAACAAAAAAGATCCAAAATGAGATACTTTGTTTTTTATTACTTGAAAATTAACATCTGATAACTTATTAGATGGTTGAATACAGTACACTTTAATACATGGTACAGAAAAATCCCAACGCTCCTGATTTTAAGCACAAGGACACTGGTGAAGCTCTATGGTTAAATAGCAAGTACATTCCTCCTTGGGTTAATTCGCAACTTGAGATTTTGGACTCCAAAATGGCCTCCTTGCAAGATAATAGTCGCAGCTCTGCCGTCTCCTTTACAGATGTGACAGGATTGTAGCTTACCCTCATTGACAAGTATTATATATGCCATTTTTAAATTGAGATATTCTACTGCATTCCTTCACATGCTGATTGTTTTATAAAAGATTCCTAAAATCACCAAATCACCCTTTTGGTTATTCAGGTATCTTTTTGAAGGCATCAGTGAAGTAGAGGGTATATGTTATGTGCATCTCATTTTGATGGTCATATATTGATATCTTTTGTTTTCTTCCGGCATGTGTAGTTATCTAGATGTCATGTAGGGTAATATATAAAATTTTTGTTGCATTTTAATTATCCCTGTCGTTTTGTGGTCTGGAATCTCTCCAATTTTTGTACAAGGTTGGAGCATTACCTGCCTCGCTGTGATTCTGCCATCTCAGCAGAAAATCATATTATGGGTTGGATTTAAAACATGCTGATATGGCGGCATTTGTGGGCAGTGACTTCTCCAAAACTGGAGCAGATGCGAAAATTACCTCTTGGATTAATTTATATTGGTACTTTGATGCTAGATGTATGCATATGTACATTTGCTATGTTTTGTATTGCACATTTGCACTTGTGGTTAGGTAGAGGTTAAATAAGATGTATATAAATAATGTGATCACTTGGGATGAGGTAGAGACATGCTAAATTTCCTTTGCTGTTGCTCTAGAGCTTGTGTACCTCTAAAAGATTGGTTTTGGTAAACGTTTACCCCTAACTTCTCAACTTTCGTGCTAAGTATTAGACCAAACTGTATCAAAGTATCAGAAACGATATAGTTTATGTTAAATACGTTGTGTTTTGCAATTGAAAAGAAATAGGTGCTATGATTTTAGTAGTAAAACTGAGTTGTACTAAAACAGTGGACTTAAAAAAATTAATCGACATCTACTTAATTCGCTAATTGCTAATACTTAGAGCAGGTTTTACAAATCCATACATTTCTACAAAGATAAAATTGATTAATCATGTTGCAATAACAGGAATTGATGAGTTTATCGGATGCAATTTTCTAAATAGAAATGCTATAGAGGTGGTCTAGGGTGTTGGACCTTGAAACATATTTAAATTACGCTTTATTGCTAAGTAAATGAGTTTGGAAAAATGAAAGATCCGTTGTGTATATGGTGGAAGGGCATCCTCAATTCCACACCCACAAATATAGAGGGAAAACAGTTAACAAGTTACAAATTCAATACATGGAGAAATTAATGAACATTAATTGCTCCATCAAAACAGGGACTGATCATTCAACCCTATTTTGAACATATAAATGGTGCGACCAAGTGGTATTGTGGATATACCTTATTTCCTTCTCTCTATAGAATTTGTTCTAAGATAGTCATTTGAGAATCTCAACTTCCAAATACAATTGAAAATTCTGTGGGGTTAGATGATATCAAACAAATTCGTAAAATATCTAATGAAAACTTTTTTTGGCATCATCAATCCAAAATTCATTTAGAACAACACAAAAACTACTATATCAGAATTAATGTTTTGATTATGTATATCAAATTGTAATATCCTATGCTTCTTGAGAGCAAGGAGGTTTAAATTTAAGCTGTCTGATAGCATCATAGCAAGCACATAAATTACTAGATCATTATTGCTCCATTTGGATGGTGTGGGAATAAGAGGAATAAGGGAAGAAGTATTGGGAAGAGTTTGGATTGTTTATAATAAATTTGGGAGTAGGAAGAAGCTATATTCTTATTCCTAGGCTCATCCAAACACAGTTTGTATAAAAATTTAACACGACCTCTGCTACTAAGCACACAAAACTATAAAAAGGGATATCCAAATTAGAACCAACAATGTATTGGTTTTGGAAATTGATTACTGTCATCTGCAGTTTTGCCATCCCTGCCATCACTAAATATAAAATGAACATATACAGCAAACAAAATGAACATATAGACGATCTAAGTGAACACATACAAACAAATAAGTTCAATGAAAATAAGTTGAATATGCATGTAAACTTCTGAACAAGTGATAATAACACTTATTTGTTTGTAAGTGTTCACTTAAATCGTCTATATGTTCAACTTATTTACTGTATATGTTCACTTTGTATTTAGCGATAGCTGGGATGGTATATTTGCCGATGGCACTTATAATTCCTGATTAGTTTTATCATCAGCCAAAAATGATTTCTAAAGAAACCAAGCAACCATTCTATTTGTATTATTTTAAATAGCATATTGTTCGTGAGATGAAATTGTGACGAAGGTACTTGCATTTCACAATATATTTGGCGCCGTCGGTCCCAAGGAATCTCGGGGTATCTCATCCGAGCATGACTAGGGATAAAAACGGATCGGATACGGAGCGGATGTAGGTCTTCCCATATCCGCATCCATATTTTTTTCTCGGATACGAATACGAATACGGATGCGTTCGGATACGGATACGGTTCGAATATTAAACGGATACGGATACGGTTCGGATATTATCGGATACGGAGTCGAATACGAATATATTTTGTCTGATACGGATCATATAACGATCAATTTATTTTATTTCATTTCTTTAGAACTTTTTTTAAATTTCATATTGCGTATAAAAGTTTGTTATATATGAGAGTAGCTGAAGTATAAAAAAATTTTCATGTCATGAAATAAGTTATATTCAAACAATATAAATTATACGATAATAAGGTAATAAGATAAGCAATGTACAAAATTTATTCTTTCAACCAATTAAATCCAAAATTTCATCAAAATATTATATATAATATGTATAAATTAAATTATTATTAACATTATTGGTTGGATTCTCAACAAATATATTGGATTCAATAAATCACATATATAACCGTAATTATCAAATTTATGAATTAATCAATAAAATTGCAAGCACCACATAAGTACAAATTTAATAGAATTGATCAATAAATTCAGTCTTTCCACAATTTGAATTCCAACAGTATATTTAACTATTCAATGTCAAATCATATCATGTTAACTTAAATGTCATCATACATTAAAAAAGTATATTAATCATATGTAATCAACATGATTAGAGAAAAAATTTAATTTTAGTATTATTATCATATATAATCGTCTCAATAATAAAAAAATAAAAATAATTTTATGTTCCAAATAAAAATATTATTATAAGAGAACTTATCTAATAAAAATTAAGCATTATATAATTAAAAGTATTCTCTAATGTAGATAAGTATTTATATTAATTATCTTATGCCGTTAAAAATACGGATAAACGGATTAATATCTATCGGATACGGATAATATTCATGTCGGATACGAATACGGATCGGATATTGTCAAAAAACTCAAAACCATATCCGCATCCATATTTTTTTTGCGGATACGAATACGAATACGGATATGTTCGGATACGGATACGGATCGGATGTTATGCGTATTTTTCGGATTCGGATACGGATCGGAGCGGATTTTATCCGCTCCGTTTTCATCCCTAAGCATGACACAAACTAGACCCAAGAAGGTATCCCAAGTAGGGATGAAAACGGATCGGATACGGAGCGAATGTTGGTCTTTTCATATCCGCATCTGCATTTTTTATCCGGATACGGATACGAATACGAATGCATTCGGATACAGATACGGTTCGGATATTAAATGGATACGAATACGGTTCGGATATTATCGGATATGGAGTCGAATACGAATATATTTTGTCGGATACGGATTGCATTTTAATCTTTATTATTTATTTATAATAGTAGTTTCTATAAATATAATGATATTCAATATAGTCATGTCTATGTTAGTACTTTGTCAATATTAGAGAAAAAAATTAATTTCAGTATTGTTATCATTTATAATCGTCTCAATTAATAGAAAGTAAAAATAATTTTATGTTACTAGTCCAAATAAAAATATTTATTATAAGAAAATTTATTTAATAAAAATTAAGTATTATCTAATTAAAAGTATTATCTAATATAGAGAAGTAATTATATTATATTAATCATCTTATGACGTTAAAGATACGGATAAACGGATTAATATTTATCGGATACAGATAATATCCATGTTGGATACGGATAAAGAGCGGATATTGGTCTTCCCATATCCGCATCTATATTTTTTTGACAGATACGGATACGAATACGGATATGTTCGGATACAGATACAGTTCGAATATTACGCGTATTTTTCGGATTCCAATACGGATCGGAGCGGATAAAATCCGCTCTGTTTTCATCCCTAATCCCAAGTCCGTCTATGTGGATTTATTTTATCTTTAATCTAAAACATTACTATATTTATAATTTTCATATTTTTTCTATTTCTACAAATTTTCATTTTATGTTAATATTTTTCTTACAATGTACTCGATCCAAGGTACTTCCTCCCTAAATAAAGGGCGCTTGTCATTATAAAATTCGACTATTAATAATTGAAATTTCTCTTTGAGCTCCAAGAGTTCTTTGCTATTTAACATTTCTGTGTTTTCCAATTCCACAAAACTAGTTATCGCCACGTGCCACTAATGGAGTGGTGATTTGGGACGAGAGACGTCATCAAATAGTCAGCAGCAAAGCCTCGTCTAGAAAGCTACAACCTTATTACACACAAATGAAATGTTACAAAGCTTGTTCAAATGTCAATTGACTGGATAACAAGATCAGCTTTATTCTTCGATCTCATAATTAACTCTGCATTAGGTCGGTCATTGTACTCTATCTGCATTGAACTAATATACGTCAAAAGTATGTTGAAAACCAATCGTTTTAAAGGTTCTACATCAAAAATATAAACCATGTCTGGTCCAGGTACGTTATTGGGTGATAAAAAAATAGTCATGAAAAAATAGCAAGACAAAGATGCCTTTACCCGCCATGCAGCAACATCAGGTTCCTTCCCTGTAAAATAATTCAAGAAGAGAAAGAATGAATGTATAATTAGATATATCCTTAGGAAGGGAAAAAACAATATTCTACTTTTCATTTAAGAATAAAAATAACAACCAGTAGAAATATGTCGCTTGAGAACTCTCTCCATAGCAATGTCAATATCAATGTCTATGAACCTGATAGATAATATATGCAGACAATTAAACACGAGGCAAGGACTCGTATGCATGATTACCTGAAAATCATTGATTGAATCAAATAAATATGAAACCAAAAGAGCGCAATCATTTAAAGACCCACCATTTCTCATCGAAGAACAAGGAGATTTCCTTCCAGGTATCTTCTTCCAAAAGCAAATAATTCCCCTCTACGATCACAATTTTGTGCCTAAAATTTGAAAAAGGTTGACAACTAAGGATTGTGGCAAAGGATTTACATATAAGATTGACTGTAATAGTTGAGTGTGGCATTCAACTTTCAGATACAGTTTCTGACTAAAATTCGCATATCAGCAAGAACAAAATAAAATAACAGACATAAAAGTACACTCACTCTGAACTGACATGTATATCATTCTCTACTGGGTCCCCAACACCATGATCAAATGATGGTGCATATACTGAACCCTACACAATAGAAATACATTAAGACTTTTTCCAGAGCATGAAGGAATGCACCTTTCTTTGGTTCTTTTGTTTTTCCTTTTATCACTTTTTCCTGTAGCAAATTGCACAATCATTTATGGTATATGCAAAGAGCGTCTCAATGTTTTGTTAAGATGACGAATATAACATCCAATCAATAGACTGGTGCCATGAAAAAGCCAATTTTGTAAACCTTGACAAATTTACCCGGACAATAATACAACCACTTTCTAAATCGCAATTAAATTGAAAACCAAAGATGAAGTTTCAAATAGTTCAAATACTTTGAACAGGCTATAAATCAATTGGTTTAGTGAATATGAAAATGTGCAGGTCCTAGTCATTATTTGCAAATGTGGATCTGCAAACTGGAAATGTGAGATTTTATCTTTTCATATGCATGTACATTAAAAGATTCATATTTCATACTGGTATTTCACAAGACAAGAAGAAGTGCATATACTTTTTATGTACTATAGTGTAGAAATTATACACAACCTCCTTTCTCAGAGTATATAGACACTTCCGAAGTAGATCAGGGTTGAATGTCCATGGTGCTGATACAAAAATTCAATGGTTTTACCAGTAAATAAAACATCCGCAAAAGAAAACAGTAAAACCAATCTACTCCTCTCACCTCCCCTTCTTGCGTGAGCTTCCTTTGGATCCTAATAAAAAAAACAAGTAACAAAAGAATGAATAACAATAATAATAACATTGGTGCCATTTCCTTCAGATAAAGAATCATACGCAGCAAGCTGCAATTCCCATATTAATTATACAGGGAATTAGAAAACTTAACAAGAGCAACAAACTAGCTATTTAATTACATTTTATGGTTTGCAGTAGGTCACCAAATGTAATTTCTGATAACAAACCTCCTCTTTTCTTTTCCTTTTTTATTTTTTGAGCAGACAAAAATAATGACTAGAAATACAGCTAGTAATATACTTTCAGGATAGCTAAAGAGGTATAAAAGCTATGCCTAGAAGTAATAATATTTAAGTTCAAAGATAATAGAAATCTACAGCCTAAGTTTAACAAAGTCTCAGGGTTTCTTTATGTGGAACCTAAAAATTAGCAAGGGTAACCTAGACATCATAAAAAGGCAATATCTGAAAATAATTGTGGGTATACAGATACCTAGTGACTACTACAGTGGTGATGACTAAGCAGTTGTTACCTAATATAATCCAACAACCAAGTGTAGGTCAGAGATTCTTTGAGGACAACAAACCCACAAAAAAAAAAAAAAAAAATGCAAAGGAAAATAAAATAATCAAATACTGCCTAGTTGGAAAAAGTCATCATGATTTAAATTATAACTTAATTATCACATATGATAAAGGAGTTATTACTATCATATATATCTAAATGATCTGCTCTTAAAACAGAATTCACATTAAAAAGAGAAACTGACCTCCATTTGGTCCAGCTGGGACCGATAAAGGTGGAAACCATCCATAGGAAGTACAGTCGCTACCTCTCCCTTGGATCCCTTCTGCAGGGGCACTTTTGACCAAAGTAAATTAATCCGGCACACCACTTCTCCTGCCAATGTTGACTTCCCAGCACCAGGAGGGCCCACCAAACCTACAATGTATCTGACAAGATAAATTTCATTTAGCAGCTGTTGGGTTCAAGTCCAATCAAGTCAGAATTATTTCACTAGAAGGACATGTCAGCAGAATCACTTAAATGAGTTTAGTTATTAGTTAAAAAAATTGTTTATTATGATATAAGCCTTTTGTATAAGCACAAGTGAGTCTGGCCAGACTCATCTGCCAGCATTTTAACAAACCTTCACCAGAACCCACCCATTAACCCAATGGTGCTGGTGTAATTAGTGTATCCAACTTCAGCATAGATGCAGATTTGAAGTTAACAATTTGTTTACTCATGGTGTAGAACATTGTACCACTAACAGCATATACCAGTCAAGACCTAAGCTCAGGGTGGTAATACTCCATTTTTCAGGTCCTTTCTGTATTCCTAAGACCCAGAAAGTAAGCAAGAACTGTCCAAATGACTTTATCATATCTTAGTTGTATTGTACATTAAGATGTTATACCAGTAAGAAAAATCCTGATAATTTATAGCAGAAAGGCATGTGAAACATACTTTGAATCAAAATCCTGGATTTGGAGCAGGGTAGAAAAAAGATGTTGTGCCAAAGAATCATACACCTCCTCAATTGACCTTAAGTAAAAACAATATCAAAATATTTATGTCAAATTGAGGATGAAAAATAAATTAGTTAATCAAACTAGATCCAAAACTACATTATAAAGTGCTTCCATCAGGATCCAAATATTGGGTTTAATTGAGGTCAAATACTCAAATTGCAAACTGTTGGCAGAACCAAGCAATCTTGATGACATTCATGAATCATTTCAATAGAGGCAACTACTTAAATGTAACAAAAATAAAAAAAAGGTACCTACATTATTTGTGAATTTCAGATAAAATAAAAGTCAAGGCAGTACCTACAGTCCAGTAGAGGTGCTTGTTGCTTTTGGCAAAACAAAACCTAAACAAAAAAAAAAAAGGAAAGGAGTTTAAAAAATGAAAGAAGGTTACTAAAACCCTATAAAAAGACAAGGCACCGCGTAAAGGTGGTCTTACCTTTTGCCTCCTGTTACTGTACTGCAGTGTTAGTGAAGTTGATTTAAGTGGTAGCAAGTTAATGCTGGTGTTAGGAGGGATTGATCTCCAAAATTGGTGCCATTGGGTGCGCGTGGCACATGGTGAACAGTCTGCAAATTCATTCATTCATTGTTTGAAACAAGTAAAGTGAAGAGAAGATTGGAAAAATAGAGACAGCAAGTGAATTGAATAAAAATATTAGAGGCAGGAATTGAATTGAATTGGAAAATTAATTCATTAATTAATTGCCTGGAGCTGAAGCAGAGAAAAGCAAACAATTTGGCGTCTTCACGGGGCAGCGGAGTGATAGATGCATCTCTCCTTCGCTTCTCTTCTCTTCTCTTCTTACTTCTGTCTCTGATCCTGCACTTTCCAATTTCTCTTTTCTCCTCTCTCTCTCTCTCTCTCTCCTCTCCTCCCCTCCGCTCGTGCAAGGCCCAGTAACAATTAGGTCCATATTAGAACCGAAAATTTAAAAATAATATTATATTTTGATTTAATTATTAAAATAATCAGAATTTTTAAATATCATTATTGTAATATTCAAACTCCAATATTAGCATTTCCGGACACTGTCCGCTCCTCCCCTGACACCCTCATTTCAGCGAGAGACCAAAATTTCATCTATATGCATCTTGAGTAGTTGAATTACGGGGCGATTAATTATACAGTAAGGACCAGTAACTTAATACATGTATATATTCATATCAAATGACTATTGTTGAATAATATATTCATATATATACATGTTAAATAATATTATTATAAATTATAATAATTAATCTATATTATTGATTATTATTTTTTAATGATTATTGTTACTTCTTAAATAGTATTATTATCTATTAATTATTAAATATTATTATTAATTATTTTTATGGGATATATTGTTGGGGGAAAAAATAAAGGGACTGGTGCATAAGTTATGCAACATTTTTAGGTGTGATAAGTTATGCACCTTTAAGACTTTTTATGTAATGGATATTTGGTGGCTTGAGAATGCATAACTTAATTATGCACACTTTAAGTCTCAAACAAACGACCCCATATATATGTAATTGTGGACTTTGTTGACATTGAATTGATGCATATGCATAGCTATGCATTAACAGTGGGAGAGAGTTGCATCTTGAGGTTGGTTAAGACATATTAACGCAATTTTGATGAAAACCAGCATATACAAGGTATATTAAAAATATAGATTATTGTGATCAAATGTTTTGAAATGAATGCACAATCGCGTGAAACGCTCTAATTCTGTCCAAAACGCTCATTATTTGCACTTTATGTGCGTAATTGCCATGTATAATCTAACTGTTTTGAATTTTTAAGATCATAAACTCATTCTCCACTATATAAATAACTTAAATATAGATTATTGTGATCAAATGAATTAAAATGAATGCACAATAGCGTGAAATGCTCCAATTCTGTCTTGAACGCTCATTATTTGCAATTTATGTGCGTAATTGCCATGTATAATCCAATCAATTTGAATTTTTAAGATTATAAACTTATTCTCCACAATATAAAGAGTTTAAATATAGATTATAGTGATCAAATGGTTTGAAATGAATGCACAATTGCGAAAAACGCTCCAATTCTATCCAGAACGCACATTATTTGCATTTTATGTGCGTAATTGCCTTGTATAATCCAATCCTTTTGAATTTTTAAGATTATAAACTTATTTTCTCCACTGTATAAAGAGTTTAAATATACATTATTGTGTCAAATGTCTTGAAATGAACTCACAATCACGTGAAATGTTCCAATTCTGCCTAGAATGGTAAATATTTGCACTTTATGTGCGTAATTGCCATGTATAATCCAACTGTTTTGAATTTTTAAGATCATAAACTCATTCTACACTGTATAAATAGCTTAAATATAGATTAGTGTGATCAAATGACTTGAAATGAATGCACAATAGCGTGAAATGCTCCAATTCTGTCTTGAACGCTCATTATTTGCAATTTATGTGCGTAATTGTCTTATATAATCCAATTCTTTAGAATTTTTCAGATTATAAAATTATTCTCCACTGTATAAATAGTTTAAATATAGATTATTGTGATCAAATGTCTTGAAATGAATGCACAATCGCGTGAAACACTCCAATTTTGTCCAGAACGCTCATTATTTGCACTTTATGTGCGTAATTGCTTTGTATAATCCAATCCTTTTGGATTTTTAAGATTATAAACTTATTCTCCACTGTATAAACAGCTTATAGATTATTGTGTCAAATGGCTTGAAATGAATGCACAATAACGTGAAACGCTCCAATTCTGTCCAGAACGCTCATTATTTGCACTTTATGTGCGTAATTGCCTTGTATAATCCAATCTTTTGAATTTTTAAGATTATAAACTTATTCTCCACTGTATAAAGAGTTTAAATATAGATTATTGTGTCAAATGTCTTGAAAAGAATGCACAATCGCGTGAAATGCTCCAATTCTGTCCAGAATTGTCATTATTTGCACTTTATGTGCGTAATTGCCATGTATAATCCAACTGTTTAGAATTTTTAAGATCATAAACTCATCTCTACTGTATAAATAGCTTAAAAATAGATTATTGTGATCAAATAACTTGAAAATGAATGCACAATAGCGTGAAATGCTCCAATTCTGTCTTGAACGCTCATCATTTGCAATTTATGTGCATAATTACCATGTATAATCCAATTCATTTGAATTTTTAAGATTATAAACTTATTCTCCACTGTATAAAGAGTTTAAATATAGATTATTGTGATCAAATGTTTTAAAATGAATGCACAATGGCATGAAAATCTTTAATTCTGTCCAGAACGCTCTTGATTTGCACTTTATGTGCGTAATTGCCTTGTGTAATAAAACTCTTTTGAATTTTTAAGATCGTAAAATATTTCTCCACTGTATAAAGAGCTTAAATATAGATTATTGTGATCAAATATCTTGAAATAAATGTACAATCGCGTGAAACGCTCCAATTCTATCCAGAACACACATTATTTGCATTTTATGTGCGTAATTGCCGTGTATAATCCAATCCAATGGAATTTTTAAGATTACAAACTTATTCTCCACTATATATAGAGTTTCAATATAGATTATAGTGATCAAATGGATTGAAATTAAAAGTCATTTGATCACTATAATCTATATTCAAGTTCTTTATACAGTGGAAAATAAGTTTATATTCTTAAAAATTCAAAAGGATTGGATCATACAAGGCAATTGCGCACATAAATTGTGAATCAAAAGTGTTCTTGACAGAATTGGACAATTCAAGCGATTGTGCATTCATTTCAAGCCATTTGATCACTATAATCTATATTTAAACTCTTTATACAGTGGAGAATAAGTTTATAATCTTAAAAATTCAAATGGATTGGATTATACATGGCAATTATGCACATATAGTAAAATAACGTGTGCTCTGGACAGAATTAGAGTATTACTAGTGATTTTGCATTTATTTCAAGTCATTTGATCACTATAATTTATATTTAAACTCTTAATACAGTGCAGAATAAGTTTATAATCTTAAAAATACAAAAGGAATGGATTATATATGGCAATTACGTACATAAAGTGCAAATAATGAAAGTTTTGGACATAATTGGAGCGTTTCATGCGATTGTGCATTCATTTCAATCCATTTAATCACAATAATCTATATTTAATCTCTTTTATATAGTGTAGATTGATTTTATGACCTTAAAAATTAAAAATAATTTTTATTATAGATGGCAATTACGCACATATTGTACAAATAATGCGCTTTTTCAACAGAATTGGAGAATTTTAAACGATTGTGCATTCATTGCAAGTCATTTGATCACTATAATCTATATTTAAGCTCATACAGTAGAGAATAAGTTTATAATCTTAAAAATTCAAAAGGATTGGATTATACATGGCAATTAAACACATAAATTGCAAATAATGACCGTTCTGGACATAATTAGAGCATATCACGCGATTGTGCAACCATTTCAAGCCATTTGATCACAATAAACTATATTTAAGCTCTTTAGACAGTGGAGAATGGGTTTATAATTTTAAAAATTCAAATCGACAGGATTATACATAGCAATTACGTACATAAATTGCAAATAATGAACGTTCAAGACAGAATTGGAGCATTTCATGCTATTGTGCATTCATTTCAAATCATTTGATCATAATAATCTATATTTATGTTCTTTATACAGTGTACAATGAGTTTATGATCTTAAAATTGAAAAGTATTGGATTATACAAAGTAATTACGCGCATAAATTGCAAATAATGAGCGTTCTGGACAAAATTGGAGCGCTTCATACAATTGTGAATTCATTTCAAACCATTTGATCATTATAATCTATATTTAAACTCTTTATACTATGCAGAATATACTTACAATTTTTAAAATTTAAATGGATTATACATGGCTATTACACACATAACTTGCAAATAATGAGCGTTCAAGACAGAATTGGGGCATTTCACGCTATTGTGCATTTATTTCAAGTCATTTGATCGCACTAATTTATATTTTAGCTATTTATACAGTGGAGAATGAGTTTAAGATCTTAAAAACTCAAAAGAGTTTTATTATACAAGGCAATTACGCACATAAAGTGCAAATCAATAGCGTTCTGGAGAGAATTAAAGGTTTTCATGCTATTGTGCATTCATTTCAAGACATTTGATCACTACAATCAATATTTGAGCTCTTTATACAGTGGAGAATAAGTTTATAATCTTAAAAATTCAAAAGAATTGGATTATACAAGGCAATTACACACATAAGTTGCATATAATGAGCGTTCTGGACAGAATTGGAGCGTTTCACGCGATTGTGCATTTATTTCAAGACATTAAATCACAATAATCTATATTTAATCTCTTTATAAAGCGGAGAATAAGTTTATAATCTTAAAAATTCAAAATGATTGGATTATAAACGATAATTACGCACGTAAAGTGCAAATAATATGCGTTATGTATAGAATTGGAGCATTTCATGCTATTGTGCATTCATTTCAAGTCATGTGATCATAATAAACTATATTAATGTTATTTATACAGTGTACAATGAATTTATGATCTTAAAATTGAATAGTATTGGATTATACAAGACAATTACACACGTATATTGCCAAATTATGTGTTTTGTGGACAGAATTGGAGAATTTTAAGAGATTGTGCATTCATTTCGAGTAATTCGATCACTATAATCTACTTTTAAGCTCGTTATACAGTGTAGAATAATTTTGTGATCTTAAAATTCAAAAGGATTAGATTATACATGGCAATTACGCACATATATTGCCAAATTATGTGTTTTGTGGACAGAATTGGAGAATTTTAAGAGAGTGTGCATTCATTTCGAGTAATTTGATCACTATAATCTATATTTAAGCTCGATATACAGTGTAGAATAAGTTTGTGATCTTAAAATTCAAAAGGATTAGATTATACATGGATATTACTCACATTTTGTGCAAATAATGTAGGTTCAGGACTGAGTTGGAGTATTTCACGCGATTGTGCATTTATTTCAAACCATTTAATCACAATAATCTACATTTAATCTCTTTATACTGTGGAGAATGAGTTTATGATCTTAAAAATTCAAAAGGATCTGATTATATAGAGCAATTACACACATAAATAGCAATAATGAGTGTTCTGGATAGAATTAGAGCATATCACGCGATTGCGCATTCATTTCAAGTCATTTGATCAAAATAATCTATATTTAAGTTCTTTATACAGTGGAGAATGAGTTTACGATCTTAAAAACTTAAAAGAGTTTTATTATACGTGGCAATTACGCACATAAAATGCTAATAAAGAGCGTTCTGGACAGAATTCAAGAATTTCATGCTATTGTGCTTTTAATTCAGGACATTTGATCGATATAATCTATATTTAAGCTCTTTATACAGTGGAGAATATGTTTATAATCTTACAAATTCAAAAGGATTTGATTATACAAAGCAATTACGCGCATAAATTGCAAATAATGAGCGTTCTGGACAGAATTGGAGCGTTTCATACAATTGTGCATTCATTTCAAACAATTAGATCACTATAATCTACATTTAAACTCTTTATACTGTGGAGAATAACTTTTTAATCTTAATAATGTAAATGGATTGGATTACACATGGCTATTACGCATATAAATTGCAAATAATGAGCGTTCAAGACAGAATTGGAGCATTTAACGCTATTGTGCATTCATTTCAAGTGATTTTATCACACTAATCTATATTTTAGCTATTTATACAGTGGAAAATGAGTTACGATCTTAAAAACTCAAAAGAGTTTTATTATACAAGGCAATTACGCACATAAAGTGCAAATCAAGAGCGTTCTGGACAGAATTGAAGATTTTCATGCTATTGTGCATTTATTTCAAGACATTTGATATCTACAATCAATATTTAAGCTCTTTATACTGTGGAGAATATGTTTATAATCTTAAAAATTCAAAAGGATTGGATTATACAAGGAAATTACGCACATAAATTGTATATAATGAGCGTTCTGGACAGAATTGGAACGTTTTCACGCGATTGTGCATTTATTTCAAGACATTTGATCACAATAATCTATATTTAAGCTCTTTATACAGTGGAGAATAAGTTTATAATCTTAAAAATTCAAAATGATTGGATTATACATGATAATTTCGCACGTAAAGTACAAATAATATGCGTTCTGTACAGAATTGGAGCATTTCACGCGATTGTGCGTTCATTTCAAATCATGTGATCATAATAATCTATATTTATGTTATTTATACAGTGTACAATGAGTTTATGATCTTAAAATTGAAAAGTATTGGATTATACATGAAAATTACGCACGTATATTGCCAAATTATGTGTTTTGTGGACAGAATTGGAGAATTTTAGAGAGTGTGCATTCATTTCGAGTAATTCGATCACTATAATCTACATTTAAGCTCGATATACAGTGTAGAATAAGTTTGTGATCTTAAAATTCAAAAGGATTAGATTATACATGGATATTACTCACATTTTGTGCAAATAATGTAGGTTCAGGACTGAGTTGGAGTATTTCACGCGATTGTGCATTTATTTCAAACCATTTAATCACAATAATCTACATTTAATCTCTTTATACTGTGGAGAATGAGTTTATGATCTTAAAAATTCAAAAAGATCTGATTATATAGAGCAATTACACACATAAATAGCAATAATGAGTGTTCTGGATAGAATTAGAGCATATCACGCGATTGCGCATTCACTTCAAGTCATTTGATCAAAATAATCTATATTTAATTTCTTTATACAGTGGAGAATAAGTTTACGATCTTAAAAACTCAAAACAGTTTTATTATACATGGCAATTACGCACATAAAGTGCTTATAAAGATCGTTCTGGACCGAATTAAAGAATTTCATGCTATTGTGCTTTCATTTTAGGACATTTGATCACTATAATTTTTATTTAAGAGCTTTATACAGTGGAGAATATGTTTATAATCTTAAAAATTCAATAGAATTGGATTATACAAAGCAATTACGAGCATAAATTGAAAATAATGAGCGTCCTGGACAGAATTGGAGCGTTTCATGCGATTGTGTATTCATTTCAAGACATTTGATCACTATAATCTATATTTAAACTTTTTATACTGTGGAAAATAAGTTTATAATCTTAAAAATTTAAATGGATTGGATTATGCATCACAATTACGCACATAAATTGCAAATAATGAGCGTTCAAGACAGAATTGGAGCATTTCACGCTATTGTGCATTCATTTCAAGTCATTTGATCACACTATTCTATATTTTAGCTATTTATACAGTGGAGAATGAGTTTACGATTTTAAAAACTCTATTATACGAGGAAATTACGCACATAAAGTGCAAATCAAGAGCGTTCTGAACAGAATTAAAGATTTTTATGCTATTGTGCATTCATTTCAAGACATTTGATCACTATAATCTATATTTAAGCTCTTTATACAGTGGAGAATAAGTTTATAATCATAAAAATTCAAAAGGATTGATTTATACAAGGCAATTACGCACATAAATTGCAAATAATGAGCGTTCTGGACAGAATTAGAGCGTTTCACGCTATTGTACATTTATTTCAAGACATTTGATCACAATAATCTATATTTAAGCTCTTTATACAGTGGAGAATAAGTTTATAATCTTAAAAATTCAAAATGATTGGATTATACATGATAATTACGCACGTAAAGTACAAATAATATGCGTTCTGTACAGAATTGGAGCATTTCACGCGATTGTGAGTTCATTTCAAATCATGTGATCATAATAATCTATATTTATGTTTATTTATACAGTGTACAATGAGTTTATGATCTTAAAGTTGAAAAGTATTGGATTATACTTGAAAATTACGCACATATATTGCCAAATTATGTGTTTTATGGACAGAATTGGAGAATTTTAAGAGAGTGTGCATTCATTTCGAGTAATTTGATCACTATAATCTACATTTAAGCTCGATATACAGTGTAGAATAAGTTTGTGATCTTAAAATTCAAAAGGATTAGATTATACATGGATATTACTCACATTTTGTGCAAATAATGTAGGTTCAGGACTGAGTTGGAGATTTCACGCGATTGTGCATTTATTCCAAACCATTTAATCACAATAATCTACATTTAATCTCTTTATACTGTGGAGAATGAGTTTATGATCTTAAAAATTCAAAAGGATCTGATTATATAGAACAATTACACACATAAATAGCAATAATGAGTGTTCTGGATAGAATTAGAGCATATCACGCGATTGCGCTTTCATTTCAAGTCATTTGATCAAAATAATCTATATTTAAATTCTTTATACAGTGGAGAATGAGTTTACGATCTTAAAAACTTAAAAGAGTTTTATTATACGTGGCAATTACGCACATAAAATGCTAATAAAGAGCGTTCTGGACAGAATTCAAAATTTCATGCTATTGTGCTTTTAATTCAGGACATTTGATCGATATAATCTATATTTAAGCTCTTTATACAGTGGAGAATATGTTTATAATCTTACAAATTTAAAAGGATTGGATTATACAAAGCAATTACGCGCATAAATTGCAAATAATGAGCGTTCTGGACAGAATTGGAGCGTTTCATACAATTGTGCATTCATTTCAAACAATTAGATCACTATAATCTACATTTAAACTCTTTATACTGTGGAGAATAAGTTTTTAATCTTAATAATTTAAATGGATTGGATTATACCTGGCTATTACGCACATAAATTGCAAATAATGAGCGTTCAAGACAGAATTGGAGCATTTCATGCTATTGTGCATTCATTTCAAGTCATTTGATCACACTAATCTATATTTTAGCTATTTATACAGTGGAAAATGAGTTTACGATCTTAAAAACTCAAAAGAGTTTTATTATACAAGGCAATTACGCACATAAAGTGCAAATCAAGAGCGTTCTGGACAGAATTAAAGATTTTCATGCTATTGTGCATTCATTTCAAGACATTTGATATCTACAATCAATATTTAAGCTCTCTATACTGTGGAGAATATGTTTATAATCTTAAAAATTCAAAAGGATTGGATTATACAAGGAAATTTCGCACATAAATTGCATATAATGAGCGTTCTGGACAGAATTGGAACGTTTTCACGCGATTGTGCATTTATTTCAAGACATTTAATCACAATAATCTATATTTAAGCTCTTTATAAAGTGGAGAATAAGTTTATAATCTTAGAAATTCAAAATGATTGGATTATACATGATAATTACGCACGTAAAGTGCAAATAATATGCGTTCTGTACAGAATTGGAGCATTTCACGCGATTGTGCATTCATTTCAAGTCATGTGTTCATAATAAACTATATTTATGTTATTTATACAGGGTACAATGAGTTTATGGTCATAAAATTGAAAAGTATAGGATTATACATGACAATTACGCACGTATATTGCCAAATTATGTGATTTGTGGACAGAATTGGAGAATTTTAAGAGATTGTGCATTCATTTCGAGTAATTTGATCACTATAATCTACATTTAAGCTCGTTATACAGTGTAGAGCAAGTTTTTGATCTTAAAATTTAAAAGGATTAGATTATACAAGGCAATTACGCACATATTGTGCAAATATTGTGCGTTCTGGACTGAGTTGGAGCATTTCACGCGATTGTGCATTTATTTAAGCGCTCTATACAGTGGAGAATATGTTTATAATCTTAAAAATTCAATAGAATTGGATTATACAAAGCAATTACGAGCATAAATTGAAAATAATGAGCGTCCTGGACAGAATTTTAGCGTTTCATGCGATTGTGTATTCATTTCTAGCCATTTGATCACCATAATCTATATTTAAACTTCTTATACTGTGGAAAATAAGTTTATAATCTTAAAACTTTAAATGGATTGGATTATGCATGACAATTACGCACATAAATTGCAAATAATGAGCGTTCAAGAAAGAATTGGAACATTTCACGCTATTGTGCATTCATTTCAAGTCATTTGATCACACTATTCTATATTTTGGCTATTTATACAGTGGAGAATGAGTTTACGATTTTAAAAACTCAAAAGAGTTTTATTATACAAGGAAATTACGCACATAAAGTGCAAATCAAGAGCGTTCTGAACAGAATTAAAGATTTTTATGCTATTGTCCATTCATTTCAAGGCATTTGATCACTATAATCTATATTTAAGCTCTTTATACAGTGGAGAATAAGGTTATAATCATAAAAATTCAAAAGGATAGGTTTATACAAGGCAATTACGCACATAAATTGCAAATAATGAGCGTTCTGGACAGAATTGGAGCGTTTCACGCGATTGTACATTTATTTCAAGACATTTGATCACAATAATCTATATTTAAGCTCTTTATAAAGTGGAGAATAAGTTTATAATCTTAAAAATTCAAAATGATTGGATTATACATGATAATTACGCACGTAAAGTACAAATAATATGCGTTCTGTACAGAATTGGAGCATTTCACGCGATTGTGCGTTCATTTCAAATAATGTGATCATAATAATCTATATTTATGTTATTTATACAGTGTACAATGAGTTTATGATCTTAAAATTGAAAAGTATTGGATTATAAATGAAAATTACGCACATATATTGCCAAATTATGTGTTTTGTGGACAGAATTGGAGAATTTTAGAGAGTGTGCATTCATTTCGAGTAATTCGATCACTATAATCTACATTTAAGCTCGATATACAGTGTAGAATAAGTTTGTGATCTTAAAATTCAAAAGGATTAGATTATACATGGATATTACTCACATTTTGTGCAAATAATGTAGGTTCAGGACTGAGTTGGAGTATTTCACGCGATTGTGCATTTATTTCAAACCATTTAATCACAATAATCTACATTTAATCTCTTTATACTGTGGAGAATGAGTTTATGATCTTCAAAATTCAAAAGGATCTGATTATATAGAGCAATTACACACATAAATAGCAATAATGAGTGTTCTGGATAGAATTAGAGCATATCACGCGATTGCACATTCATTTCAAGTCATTTGATCAAAATAATCTATATTTAAGTTCTTTATACAGTGGAGAATGAGTTTACGATCTTAAAAACTCAAAACATTTTTATTATACATTGCAATTACGCACATAAAGTGCTTATAAAGATCGTTCTGGACCGAATTAAAGAATTTCATGCTATTGTGCTTTCATTTCAGGACATTTGATCACTATAATTTTTATTTAAGCGCTTTATACAGTGGAGAATATGTTTATAATCTTAAAAATTCAATAGAATTGGATTATACAAAGCAATTACGAGCATAAATTGAAAATAATGATCGTCCTGGACAGAATTGGAGCGTTTCATGCGATTGTGTATTCATTTCAAGCCATTTGATCTCTATAATCTATATTTAAACTTTTTATACTGTGGAAAATAAGTTTATAATCTTAAAAACTTAAATGGATTGGATTATGCATGACAATTACGCACATAAATTGCAAATAATGAGCGTTCAAGACAGAATTGGAGCATTTCACGCTATTGTGCATTCATTTCAAATCATTTGATCACACTATTCTATATTTTAGCTATTTATACAGTGGAGAATGAGTTTACGATTTTAAAAACTCAAAAGAGTTTTATTATACGAGGAAATTACGCACATAAAGTGCAAATCAAGAGCGTTCTGAACAGAATTAAAGATTTTTATGCTATTGTGCATTCATTTCAAGACATTTGATCACTATAATCTATATTCAAGCTCCTTATACAGTGGAGAATAAGTTTATAATCATAAAAATTCAAAAGGATTGGTTTATACAAGGCAATTACGCACATAAATTGCAAATAATGAGCGTTCTGGACAGAATTAGAGCGTTTCACGCTATTGTACATTTATTTCAAGACATTTGATCACAATAATCTATATTTAAGCTCTTTATACAGTGGAGAATAAGTTTATAATCTTAAAAATTCAAAATGATTGGATTATACATGATAATTACGCACGTAAAGTACAAATAATATGCGTTCTGTACAGAATTGGAGCATTTCACGCGATTGTGAGTTCATTTCAAATCATGTGATCATAATAATCTATATTTATGTTATTTATACAGTGTACAATGAGTTTATGATCTTAAAATTGAAAAGTATTGGATTATACATGAAAATTACGCACATATATTGCCAAATTATGTGTTTTGTGGACAGAATTGGAGAATTTTAAGAGAGTGTGCATTCATTTCGAGTAATTTGATCACTATAATCTACATTTAAGCTCGATATACAGTGTAGAATAAGTTTGTGATCTTAAAATTCAAAAGGATTAGATTATACATGGATATTACTCACATTTTGTGCAAATAATGTAGGTTCAGGACTGAGTTGGAGTATTTGTCATGCCATTGTGCATTTATTTCAAACCATTTAATCACAATAATCTACATTTAATCTCTTTATACTGTGGAGAATGAGTTTATGATCTTAAAAATTCAAAAGGATCTGATTATATAGAGCAATTACACACATAAATAGCAATAATGAGTGTTCTGGATAGAATTAGAGCATATCACGCGATTGCGCATTCATTTCAAGTCATTTGATCAAAATAATCTATATTTAATTTCTTTATACAGTGGAGAATGAGTTTACGATCTTAAAAACTCAAAACATTTTTATTATACATGGCAATTACGCACATAAAGTGCTTATAAAGATCGTTCTGGACAGAATTAAAGAATTTCATGCTATTGTGCTTTCATTTCAGGACATTTGATCACTATAATTTTTATTTAAGCGCTTTATACAGTGGAGAATATGTTTATAATCTTAAAAATTCAATAGAATTGGATTATACAAAGCAATTACGAGCATAAATTGAAAATAATGAGCGTCCTGGACAGAATTGGAGCGTTTCATGCGATTGTGTATTCATTTCAAGCCATTTGATCACTATAATCTATATTTAAACTTTTTATACTGTGGAAAATAAGTTTATAATCTTAAAAATTTAAATGGATTGGATTATGCATGACAATTACGCACATAAATTGCAAATAATGAGCGTTCAAGACAGAATTGGAGCATTTCACGCTATTGTGCATTCATTTCAAGTCATTTGATCACACTATTCTATATTTTAGCTATTTATACAGTGGAGAATGAGTTTACGATTTTAAAAACTCAAAAGAGTTTTATTATACGAGGAAATTACGCACATAAAGTGCAAATCATGAGCGTTCTGAACAGAATTAAAGATTTTTATGCTATTGTGCATTTATTTCAAGACATTTGATCACTATAATCTACATTTAAGCTCTTTATACAGTGCAGAATAAGTTTATAATCATAAAAATTCAAAAGGATTGGTTTATACAAGGCAATTACGCACATAAATTGCAAATAATGAGCGTTCTGGACAGAATTAGAGCGTTTCACGCTATTGTACATTTATTTCAAGACATTTGATCACAATAATATATATTTAAGCTCTTTATACAGTGGAGAATAAGTTTATAATCTTAAAAATTCAAAATAATTGGATTATACATGATAATTACGCACGTAAAGTACAAATAATATGCGTTCTGTACAGAATTGGAGCATTTCACGCGATTGTGAGTTCATTTCAAATCATGTGATCATAATAATCTATATTTATGTTATTTATACAGTGTACAATGAGTTTATGATCTTAAAATTGAAAAGTATTGGATTATACATGAAAATTACGCACATATATTGCCAAATTATGTGTTTTGTGGACCGAATTGGAGAATTTTAAGAGAGTGTGCATTCATTTCGAGTAATTTGATCACTATAATCTACATTTAAGCTCTATATACAGTGTAGAATAAGTTTGTGATCTTAAAATTCAAAAGGATTAGATTATACATGGATATTACTCACATTTTGTGCAAATAATGTAGGTTCAGGACTGAGTTGGAGTATTTCACGCGATTGTGCATTTATTTCAAACCATTTAATCACAATAATCTACATTTAATCTCTTTATACTGTGGAGAATGAGTTTATGATCTTAAAAATTCAAAAGGATCTGATTATATAGAGCAATTACACACATAAATAGCAATAATGTGTGTTCTGGATAGAATTAGAGCATATCACGCGATTGCGCATTCATTTCAAGTCATTTGATCAAAATAATCTATATTTAAGTTCTTTATACAGTGGAGAATGAGTTTACGATCTTAAAAACTTAAATGAGTTTTATTATACGTGGCAATTACGCACATAAATTGCTAATAAAGAGCGTTCTGGACAGAATTAAGGAATTTCATGCTATTGTGCTTTTAAGCTCTTTATACAGTGGAGAATATGTTTATAATCTTACAAATTCATAAGGATTGGATTATACAAAGCAATTACGCGCATAATTTGCAAATAATGAGTGTTCTGGACAGAATTGGAGCGTTTCATACAATTGTGCATTCATTTCAAACAATTAGATCACTATAATCTACATATAAACTCTTTATACTGTGGAGAATAAGTTTTTAATCTTAATAATTTAAATGGATTGGATTATACATGGCTATTACGCACATAAATTGCAAATAATGAGCGTTCAAGATAGAATTGGAGCATTTCACGCTATTGTGCATTCATTTCAAGTCATTTGATCACACTAATCTATATTTTAGCTATTTATACAGTGGAAAATGAGCTTACGATCTTAAAAACTCAAAAGAGTTTTATTATACAAGGCAATTACGCACATAAAGTGCAAATCAAGAGCGTTCTGGACAGAATTAAAGATTTTCATGCTATTGTGCATTCATTTCAAGACATTTGATATCTACAATCAATATTTAAGCTCTTTATACTGTGGAGAATATGTTTATAATCTTAAAAATTCAAAAGGATTGGATTATACAAGGAATTACGCACATAAATTGCATATAATGAGCGTTCTGGACAGAATTGGAACGTTTTCACGCGATTGTGCATTTATTTCAAGACATTTAATCACAATAATCTATATTTAAGCTCTTTATAAAGTGGAGAATAAGTTTATAATCTTAGAAATTCAAAATGATTGGATTATACATGATAATTACGCACGTAAAGTGCAAATAATATGCGTTCTGTACAGAATTGGAGCATTTCACGCGATTGTGCATTCATTTCAAGTCATGTGTTCATAATAAACTATATTTATGTTATTTATACAGGGTACAATGAGTTTTATGATCATAAAATTGAAAAGTATAGGATTATACATGACAATTACGCACGTATATTGCCAAATTATGTGTTTTGTGGACGGAATTGGAGAATTTTAAGAGATTGTGCATTCATTTCGAGTAATTTGATCACTATAATCTACATTTAAGCTCGTTATACAGTGTAGAGCAAGTTTGTGATCTTAAAATTTAAAAGGATTAGATTATACAAGGCAATTACGCACATATTGTGCAAATATTGTGCGTTCTGGACTGAGTTGGAGCATTTCACGCGATTGTGTATTTATTTAAGCGCTTTATACAGTGGAGAATATGTTTATAATCTTAAAAATTCAATAGAATTGGATTATACAAAGCAATTACGAGCATAAATTGAAAATAATGTGCGTCCTGGACAGAATTGGAGCGTTTCATGCGATTGTGTATTCATTTCAAGCCATTTGATCACCATAATCTATATTTAAACTTTTTATACTGTGGAAAATAAGTTTATAATCTTAAAAATTTAAATGGATTGGATTATGCATGAAAATTACGCACATAAATTGCAAATAATGAGCGTTCAAGAAAGAATTGGAGCATTTCACGCTATTGTGCAATCATTTCAAGTCATTTGATCACACTATTCTATATTTTAGCTATTTATACAGTGGGGAATGAGTTTACGATTTTAAAAACTCAAAAGAGTTTTATTATACAAAGAATTGGAGCGTTTCACGCGATTGTACATTTATTTCAAGACATTTGATCACAATAATCTATATTTAAGCTCTTTATACAGTGGAGAATAAGTTTATAATCTTAAAAATTCAAAATAATTGGATTATACATGATAATTACGCACGTAAAGTACAAATAATATGCGTTCTGTACAGAATTGGAGCATTTCACGCGATTGTGAGTTCATTTCAAATCATGTGATCATAATAATCTATATTTATGTTATTTATACAGTGTACAATGAGTTTATGATCTTAAAATTGAAAAGTATTGGATTATACATGAAAATTACGCACATATATTGCCAAATTATGTATTTTGTGGACAGAATTGGAGAATTTTAAGAGTGTGTGCATTCATTTCGAGTAATTTGATCACTATAATCTACATTTAAGCTCGATATACAGTGTAGAATAAGTTTGTGATCTTAAAATTCAAAAGGATTAGATTATACATGGATATTACTCACATTTTGTGCAAATAATGTAGGTTCAGGACTGAGTTGGAGTATTTCACGCGATTGTGCATTTATTTCAAACCATTTAATCACAATAATCTACATTTAATCTCTTTATACTGTGGAGAATGAGTTTATGATCTTAAAAATTCAAAAGGATCTGATTATATAGAGCAATTACACACATAAATAGCAATGATGAGTGTTCTGGATAGAATTAGAGCATATCACGCGATTGCGCATTCATTTCAAGTCGTTTGATCAAAATAATCTATATTTAAGTTCTTTATACAGAGGAGAATGAGTTTACGATCTTAAAAACTCAAAACAGTTTTATTATACATGGCAATTACGCACATAAAGTGCTTATAAAGATCGTTCTGGACCGAATTAAAGAATTTCATGCTATTGTGCTTTCATTTCAGGACATTTGATCACTATAATTTTTATTTAAGCGCTTTATACAGTGGAGAATATGTTTATAATCTTAAAAATTCAATAGAATTGGATTATACAAAGCAATTACGAGCATAAATTGAAAATAATGAGCGTCCTGGACAGAATTGGAGCGTTTCATGCGATTGTGTATTCATTTCAAGCCATTTGATCACTATAATCTATATTTAAACTTTTTATACTGTGGAAAATAAGTTTATAATCTTAAAAGTTTAAATGGATTGGATTATGCATGACAATGACGCACATAAATTGCAAATAATGAGCGTTCAAGACAGAATTGGAGCATTTCACGCTATTGTGCATTCATTTCAAGTCATTTGATCACACTAATCTATATTTTAGCTATTTATACAGTGGAAAATGAGTTTACGATCTTAAAAACTCAAAAGAGTTTTATTATACAAGGCAATTACGCACATAAAGTGCAAATCAAGAGCGTTCTGGACAGAATTAAAGATTTTGATGCTATTGTGCATTCATTTCAAGACATTTGATATCTACAATCAATATTTAAGCTCTTTATACTGTGGAGAATATGTTTATAATCTTAAAAATTCAAAAGGATTGGATTATACAAGGCAATTACGCACATAAATTGCATATAATGAGCGTTCTGGACAGAATTGGAACGTTTTCATGCGATTGTGCATTTATTTCAAGACATTTAATCACAATAATCTATATTTAAGCTCTTTATAAAGTGGAGAATAAGTTTATAATCTTAGAAATTCAAAATGATTGGATTATACATGATAATTACGCACGTAAAGTGCAAATAATATGCGTTCTGTACAGAATTGGAGCATTTCACGCGATTGTGCATTCATTTCAAGTCATGTGTTCATAATAAACTATATTTATGTTATTTATACAGGGTACAATGAGTTTATGATCATAAAATTGAAAAGTATAGGATTATACATGACAATTACGCACGTATATTGCCAAATTATGTGTTTTGTGGACGGAATTGGAGAATTTTAAGAGATTGTGCATTCATTTCGAGTAATTTGATCACTATAATCTACATTTAAGCTCTATATACAGTGTAGAATAAGTTTGTGATCTTAAAATTCAAAAGGATTAGATTATACATGGATATTACTCACATTTTGTGCAAATAATGTAGGTTCAGGACTGAGTTGGAGTATTTCACGCGATTGTGCATTTATTTCAAACCATTTAATCACAATAATCTACATTTAATCTCTTTATACTGTGGAGAATGAGTTTATGATCTTAAAAATTCAAAAGGATCTGATTATATAGAGCAATTACACACATAAATAGCAATAATGTGTGTTCTGGATAGAATTAGAGCATATCACGCGATTGCGCATTCATTTCAAGTCATTTGATCAAAATAATCTATATTTAAGTTCTTTATACAGTGGAGAATGAGTTTACGATCTTAAAAACATAAATGAGTTTTATTATACGTGGCAATTACGCACATAAATTGCTAATAAAGAGCGTTCTGGACAGAATTAAGGAATTTCATGCTATTGTGCTTTTAAGCTCTTTATACAGTGGAGAATATGTTTATAATCTTACAAATTCATAAGGATTGGATTATACAAAGCAATTACGCGCATAATTTGCAAATAATGAGTGTTCTGGACAGAATTGGAGCGTTTCATACAATTGTGCATTCATTTCAAACAATTAGATCACTATAATCTACATATAAACTATTTATACTGTGGAGAATAAGTTTTTAATCTTAATAATTTAAATGGATTGGATTATACATGGCTATTACGCACATAAATTGCAAATAATGAGCGTTCAAGATAGAATTGGAGCATTTCACGCTATTGTGCATTCATTTCAAGTCATTTGATCACACTAATCTATATTTTAGCTATTTATACAGTGGAAAATGAGCTTACGATCTTAAAAACTCAAAAGAGTTTTATTATACAAGGCAATTACGCACATAAAGTGCAAATCAAGAGCGTTCTGGACAGAATTAAAGATTTTCATGCTATTGTGCATTCATTTCAAGACATTTGATATCTACAATCAATATTTAAGCTCTTTATACTGTGGAGAATATGTTTATAATCTTAAAAATTCAAAAGGATTGGATTATACAAGGAATTACGCACATAAATTGCATATAATGAGCGTTCTGGACAGAATTGGAACGTTTTCACGCGATTGTGCATTTATTTCAAGACATTTAATCACAATAATCTATATTTAAGCTCTTTATAAAGTGGAGAATAAGTTTATAATCTTAGAAATTCAAAATGATTGGATTATACATGATAATTACGCACGTAAAGTGCAAATAATATGCGTTCTGTACAGAATTGGAGCATTTCACGCGATTGTGCATTCATTTCAAGTCATGTGTTCATAATAAACTATATTTATGTTATTTATACAGGGTACAATGAGTTTTATGATCATAAAATTGAAAAGTATAGGATTATACATGACAATTACGCACGTATATTGCCAAATTATGTGTTTTGTGGACGGAATTGGAGAATTTTAAGAGATTGTGCATTCATTTCGAGTAATTTGATCACTATAATCTACATTTAAGCTCGTTATACAGTGTAGAGCAAGTTTGTGATCTTAAAATTTAAAAGGATTAGATTATACAAGGCAATTACGCACATATTGTGCAAATATTGTGCGTTCTGGACTGAGTTGGAGCATTTCACGCGATTGTGTATTTATTTAAGCGCTTTATACAGTGGAGAATATGTTTATAATCTTAAAAATTCAATAGAATTGGATTATACAAAGCAATTACGAGCATAAATTGAAAATAATGTGCGTCCTGGACAGAATTGGAGCGTTTCATGCGATTGTGTATTCATTTCAAGCCATTTGATCACCATAATCTATATTTAAACTTTTTATACTGTGGAAAATAAGTTTATAATCTTAAAAATTTAAATGGATTGGATTATGCATGAAAATTACGCACATAAATTGCAAATAATGAGCGTTCAAGAAAGAATTGGAGCATTTCACGCTATTGTGCAATCATTTCAAGTCATTTGATCACACTATTCTATATTTTAGCTATTTATACAGTGGGGAATGAGTTTACGATTTTAAAAACTCAAAAGAGTTTTATTATACAAAGAATTGGAGCGTTTCACGCGATTGTACATTTATTTCAAGACATTTGATCACAATAATCTATATTTAAGCTCTTTATACAGTGGAGAATAAGTTTATAATCTTAAAAATTCAAAATAATTGGATTATACATGATAATTACGCACGTAAAGTACAAATAATATGCGTTCTGTACAGAATTGGAGCATTTCACGCGATTGTGAGTTCATTTCAAATCATGTGATCATAATAATCTATATTTATGTTATTTATACAGTGTACAATGAGTTTATGATCTTAAAATTGAAAAGTATTGGATTATACATGAAAATTACGCACATATATTGCCAAATTATGTATTTTGTGGACAGAATTGGAGAATTTTAAGAGTGTGTGCATTCATTTCGAGTAATTTGATCACTATAATCTACATTTAAGCTCGATATACAGTGTAGAATAAGTTTGTGATCTTAAAATTCAAAAGGATTAGATTATACATGGATATTACTCACATTTTGTGCAAATAATGTAGGTTCAGGACTGAGTTGGAGTATTTCACGCGATTGTGCATTTATTTCAAACCATTTAATCACAATAATCTACATTTAATCTCTTTATACTGTGGAGAATGAGTTTATGATCTTAAAAATTCAAAAGGATCTGATTATATAGAGCAATTACACACATAAATAGCAATGATGAGTGTTCTGGATAGAATTAGAGCATATCACGCGATTGCGCATTCATTTCAAGTCGTTTGATCAAAATAATCTATATTTAAGTTCTTTATACAGAGGAGAATGAGTTTACGATCTTAAAAACTCAAAACAGTTTTATTATACATGGCAATTACGCACATAAAGTGCTTATAAAGATCGTTCTGGACCGAATTAAAGAATTTCATGCTATTGTGCTTTCATTTCAGGACATTTGATCACTATAATTTTTATTTAAGCGCTTTATACAGTGGAGAATATGTTTATAATCTTAAAAATTCAATAGAATTGGATTATACAAAGCAATTACGAGCATAAATTGAAAATAATGAGCGTCCTGGACAGAATTGGAGCGTTTCATGCGATTGTGTATTCATTTCAAGCCATTTGATCACTATAATCTATATTTAAACTTTTTATACTGTGGAAAATAAGTTTATAATCTTAAAAGTTTAAATGGATTGGATTATGCATGACAATGACGCACATAAATTGCAAATAATGAGCGTTCAAGACAGAATTGGAGCATTTCACGCTATTGTGCATTCATTTCAAGTCATTTGATCACACTAATCTATATTTTAGCTATTTATACAGTGGAAAATGAGTTTACGATCTTAAAAACTCAAAAGAGTTTTATTATACAAGGCAATTACGCACATAAAGTGCAAATCAAGAGCGTTCTGGACAGAATTAAAGATTTTGATGCTATTGTGCATTCATTTCAAGACATTTGATATCTACAATCAATATTTAAGCTCTTTATACTGTGGAGAATATGTTTATAATCTTAAAAATTCAAAAGGATTGGATTATACAAGGCAATTACGCACATAAATTGCATATAATGAGCGTTCTGGACAGAATTGGAACGTTTTCATGCGATTGTGCATTTATTTCAAGACATTTAATCACAATAATCTATATTTAAGCTCTTTATAAAGTGGAGAATAAGTTTATAATCTTAGAAATTCAAAATGATTGGATTATACATGATAATTACGCACGTAAAGTGCAAATAATATGCGTTCTGTACAGAATTGGAGCATTTCACGCGATTGTGCATTCATTTCAAGTCATGTGTTCATAATAAACTATATTTATGTTATTTATACAGGGTACAATGAGTTTATGATCATAAAATTGAAAAGTATAGGATTATACATGACAATTACGCACGTATATTGCCAAATTATGTGTTTTGTGGACGGAATTGGAGAATTTTAAGAGATTGTGCATTCATTTCGAGTAATTTGATCACTATAATCTACATTTAAGCTCTATATACAGTGTAGAATAAGTTTGTGATCTTAAAATTCAAAAGGATTAGATTATACATGGATATTACTCACATTTTGTGCAAATAATGTAGGTTCAGGACTGAGTTGGAGTATTTCACGCGATTGTGCATTTATTTCAAACCATTTAATCACAATAATCTACATTTAATCTCTTTATACTGTGGAGAATGAGTTTATGATCTTAAAAATTCAAAAGGATCTGATTATATAGAGCAATTACACACATAAATAGCAATAATGTGTGTTCTGGATAGAATTAGAGCATATCACGCGATTGCGCATTCATTTCAAGTCATTTGATCAAAATAATCTATATTTAAGTTCTTTATACAGTGGAGAATGAGTTTACGATCTTAAAAACATAAATGAGTTTTATTATACGTGGCAATTACGCACATAAATTGCTAATAAAGAGCGTTCTGGACAGAATTAAGGAATTTCATGCTATTGTGCTTTTAAGCTCTTTATACAGTGGAGAATATGTTTATAATCTTACAAATTCATAAGGATTGGATTATACAAAGCAATTACGCGCATAATTTGCAAATAATGAGTGTTCTGGACAGAATTGGAGCGTTTCATACAATTGTGCATTCATTTCAAACAATTAGATCACTATAATCTACATATAAACTATTTATACTGTGGAGAATAAGTTTTTAATCTTAATAATTTAAATGGATTGGATTATACATGGCTATTACGCACATAAATTGCAAATAATGAGCGTTCAAGATAGAATTGGAGCATTTCACGCTATTGTGCATTCATTTCAAGTCATTTGATCACACTAATCTATATTTTAGCTATTTATACAGTGGAAAATGAGCTTACGATCTTAAAAACTCAAAAGAGTTTTATTATACAAGGCAATTACGCACATAAAGTGCAAATCAAGAGCGTTCTGGACAGAATTAAAGATTTTCATGCTATTGTGCATTCATTTCAAGACATTTGATATCTACAATCAATATTTAAGCTCTTTATACTGTGGAGAATATGTTTATAATCTTAAAAATTCAAAAGGATTGGATTATACAAGGAATTACGCACATAAATTGCATATAATGAGCGTTCTGGACAGAATTGGAACGTTTTCACGCGATTGTGCATTTATTTCAAGACATTTAATCACAATAATCTATATTTAAGCTCTTTATAAAGTGGAGAATAAGTTTATAATCTTAGAAATTCAAAATGATTGGATTATACATGATAATTACGCACGTAAAGTGCAAATAATATGCGTTCTGTACAGAATTGGAGCATTTCACGCGATTGTGCATTCATTTCAAGTCATGTGTTCATAATAAACTATATTTATGTTATTTATACAGGGTACAATGAGTTTTATGATCATAAAATTGAAAAGTATAGGATTATACATGACAATTACGCACGTATATTGCCAAATTATGTGTTTTGTGGACGGAATTGGAGAATTTTAAGAGATTGTGCATTCATTTCGAGTAATTTGATCACTATAATCTACATTTAAGCTCGTTATACAGTGTAGAGCAAGTTTGTGATCTTAAAATTTAAAAGGATTAGATTATACAAGGCAATTACACACATATTGTGCAAATATTGTGCGTTCTGGACTGAGTTGGAGCATTTCACGCGATTGTGTATTTATTTAAGCGCTTTATACAGTGGAGAATATGTTTATAATCTTAAAAATTCAATAGAATTGGATTATACAAAGCAATTACGAGCATAAATTGAAAATAATGTGCGTCCTGGACAGAATTGGAGCGTTTCATGCGATTGTGTATTCATTTCAAGCCATTTGATCACCATAATCTATATTTAAACTTTTTATACTGTGGAAAATAAGTTTATAATCTTAAAAATTTAAATGGATTGGATTATGCATGAAAATTACGCACATAAATTGCAAATAATGAGCGTTCAAGAAAGAATTGGAGCATTTCACGCTATTGTGCAATCATTTCAAGTCATTTGATCACACTATTCTATATTTTAGCTATTTATACAGTGGGGAATGAGTTTACGATTTTAAAAACTCAAAAGAGTTTTATTATACAAAGAATTGGAGCGTTTCACGCGATTGTACATTTATTTCAAGACATTTGATCACAATAATCTATATTTAAGCTCTTTATACAGTGGAGAATAAGTTTATAATCTTAAAAATTCAAAATAATTGGATTATACATGATAATTACGCACGTAAAGTACAAATAATATGCGTTCTGTACAGAATTGGAGCATTTCACGCGATTGTGAGTTCATTTCAAATCATGTGATCATAATAATCTATATTTATGTTATTTATACAGTGTACAATGAGTTTATGATCTTAAAATTGAAAAGTATTGGATTATACATGAAAATTACGCACATATATTGCCAAATTATGTATTTTGTGGACAGAATTGGAGAATTTTAAGAGTGTGTGCATTCATTTCGAGTAATTTGATCACTATAATCTACATTTAAGCTCGATATACAGTGTAGAATAAGTTTGTGATCTTAAAATTCAAAAGGATTAGATTATACATGGATATTACTCACATTTTGTGCAAATAATGTAGGTTCAGGACTGAGTTGGAGTATTTCACGCGATTGTGCATTTATTTCAAACCATTTAATCACAATAATCTACATTTAATCTCTTTATACTGTGGAGAATGAGTTTATGATCTTAAAAATTCAAAAGGATCTGATTATATAGAGCAATTACACACATAAATAGCAATAATGAGTGTTCTGGATAGAATTAGAGCATATCACGTGATTGCGCATTCATTTCAAGTCGTTTGATCAAAATAATCTATATTTAAGTTCTTTATACAGAGGAGAATGAGTTTACGATCTTAAAAACTCAAAACAGTTTTATTATACATGGCAATTACGCACATAAAGTGCTTATAAAGATCGTTCTGGACCGAATTAAAGAATTTCATGCTATTGTGCTTTCATTTCAGGACATTTGATCACTATAATTTTTATTTAAGCGCTTTATACAGTGGAGAATATGTTTATAATCTTAAAAATTCAATAGAATTGGATTATACAAAGCAATTACGAGCATAAATTGAAAATAATGAGCGTCCTGGACAGAATTGGAGCGTTTCATGCGATTGTGTATTCATTTCAAGCCATTTGATCACTATAATCTATATTTAAACTTTTTATACTGTGGAAAATAAGTTTATAATCTTAAAAGTTTAAATGGATTGGATTATGCATGACAATGACGCACATAAATTGCAAATAATGAGCGTTCAAGACAGAATTGGAGCATTTCACGCTATTGTGCATTCATTTCAAGTCATTTGATCACACTAATCTATATTTTAGCTATTTATACAGTGGAAAATGAGTTTACGATCTTAAAAACTCAAAAGAGTTTTATTATACAAGGCAATTACGCACATAAAGTGCAAATCAAGAGCGTTCTGGACAGAATTAAAGATTTTTATGCTATTGTGCATTCATTTCAAGACATTTGATATCTACAATCAATATTTAAGCTCTTTATACTGTGGAGAATATGTTTATAATCTTAAAAATTCAAAAGGATTGGATTATACAAGGCAATTACGCACATAAATTGCATATAATGAGCGTTCTGGACAGAATTGGAACGTTTTCATGCGATTGTGCATTTATTTCAAGACATTTAATCACAATAATCTATATTTAAGCTCTTTATAAAGTGGAGAATAAGTTTATAATCTTAGAAATTCAAAATGATTGGATTATACATGATAATTACGCACGTAAAGTGCAAATAATATGCGTTCTGTACAGAATTGGAGCATTTCACGCGATTGTGCATTCATTTCAAGTCATGTGTTCATAATAAACTATATTTATGTTATTTATACAGGGTACAATGAGTTTATGATCATAAAATTGAAAAGTATAGGATTATACATGACAATTACGCACGTATATTGCCAAATTATGTGTTTTGTGGACGGAATTGGAGAATTTTAAGAGATTGTGCATTCATTTCGAGTAATTTGATCACTATAATCTACATTTAAGCTCGTTATACAGTGTAGAGTAAGTTTGTGATCTTAAAATTTAAAAGGATTAGATTATACAAGGCAATTACGCACATATTGTGCAAATATTGTGCGTTCTGGACTGAGTTGGAGCATTTCACGCGATTGTGTATTTATTTAAGCGCTTTATACAGTGGAGAATATGTTTATAATCTTAAAAATTCAATAGAATTGCATTATACGAAGCAATTACGAGCATAAATTGAAAATAATGAGCGTCCTGGACAGAATTGGAGCGTTTCATGCGATTGTGTATTCATTTCAAGCCATTTGATCACCATAATCTATATTTAAACTTTTTATACTGTGGAAAATAAGTTTATAATCTTAAAAATTTAAATGGATTGGATTATGCATGACAATTACGCATATAAATTGCAAATAAGGAGCGTTCAAGAAAGAATTGGAGCATTTCACGCTATTGTGCATTCATTTCAAGTCATTTCATCACACTATTCTATATTTTAGCTATTTATACAGTGGAGAATGAGTTTACGATTTTAAAAACTCAAAAGAGTTTTATTATACAAAGAATTGGAGCGTTTCACGCGATTGTACATTTATTTCAAGACATTTGATCACAATAATCTATATTTAAGCTCTTTATACAGTGGAGAATAAGTTTATAATCTTAAAAATTCAAAATGATTGGATTATACATGATAATTACGCACGTAAAGTACAAATAATATGCGTTCTGTACAGAATTGGAGCATTTCACGCGATTGTGAGTTCATTTCAAATCATGTGATCATAATAATCTATATTTATGTTATTTATACAGTGTACAATGAGTTTATGATCTTAAAATTGAAAAGTATTGGATTATACATGAAAATAACGCACATATATTGCCAAATTATGTGTTTTGTGGACAGAATTGGAGAATTTTAAGAGTGTGTGCATTCATTTCGAGTAATTTGATCACTATAATCTACATTTAAGCTCGATATACAGTGTAGAATAAGTTTGTGATCTTAAAATTCAAAAGGATTAGATTATACAAGGATATTACTCACATTTTGTGCAAATAATGTAGGTTCAGGACTGAGTTGGAGCATTTCACGCGATTATGCATTTATTTCAAACCATTTAATCACAATAATCTACATTTAATCTCTTTATACTGTGGAGAATGAGTTTATGATCTTAAAAATTCAAAAGGATCTGATTATATAGAGCAATTACACACATAAATAGCAATAATGAGTGTTCTGGATAGAATTAGAGCATATCATGCGATTGCACATTCATTTCAAGTCATTTGATCAAAATAATCTATATTTAAGTTCTTTATACAGTGGAGAATGAGTTTACGATCTTAAAAACTTAAAAGAGTTTTATTATACGTGGCAATTACGCACATAAAATGCTAATAAAGTGCGTTCTGGACAGAATTCAAGAATTTCATGCTATTGTGCTTTTAATTCAGGACATTTGATCGATATAATCTATATTTAAGCTCTTTATACAGTGGAGAATATGTTTATAATCTTACAAATTCAAAAGGATTGGATTATACAAAGCAATTACGCGCATAAATTGCAAATAATGAGCGTTCTTGACAGAATTCGAGCGTTTCATACAATTGTGCATTCATTTCAAACAATTAGATCACTATAATCTACATTTAAACTCTTTATACTGTGGAGAATATGTTTTTAATCTTAATAATTTAAATGGATTGGATTATACATGGCTATTACGCACATAAATTGCAAATAATGAGCGTTCAAGAAAGAATTGGAGCATTTCATGCTATTGTGCATTCATTTCAAGTCATTTGATCACACTAATCTATATTTTAGCTATTTATACAGTGGAAAATGAGTTTACGATCTTAAAAACTCAAAAGAGTTTTATTATACAAGGCAATTACGCACATAAAGTGCAAATCAAGAGCGTTCTGGACAGAATTAAAGATTTTCATGCTATTGTGCATTCATTTCAAGACATTTGATATCTACAATCAATATTTAAGCTCTTTATACTGTGGAGAATATGTTTATAATCTTAAAAATTCAAAAGGATTGGATTATACAAGGAAATTACGCACATAAATTGCATATAATGAGCGTTCTGGACAGAATTGGAACGTTTTCACGCGATTGTGCATTTATTTCAAGACATTTAATCACAATAATCTATATTTAAGCTCTTTATAAAGTGGAGAATAAGTTTATAATCTTAGAAATTCAAAATGATTGGATTATACATGATAATTACGCACGTAAAGTGCAAATAATATGCGTTCTGTACAGAATTGGAGCATTTCACGCGATTGTGCATTCATTTCAAGTCATGTGTTCATAATAAACTATATTTATGTTATTTATACAGGGTACAATGAGTTTATGATCATAAAATTGAAAAGTATAGGATTATACATGACAATTACGCACGTATATTGCCAAATTATGTGTTTTGTGGACAGAATTGGAGAATTTTAAGAGATTGTGCATTCATTTCGAGTAATTTGATTACTATAATCTACATTTAAGCTCGTTATACAGTGTAGAGCAAGTTTGTGATCTTAAAATTTAAAAGGATTAGATTATACAAGGCAATTACGCACATATTGTGCAAATATTGTGCGTTCAGGACCGAGTTGGAGCATTTTACGCGATTGTCTATTTATTTAAGCGCTTTATACAGTGGAGAATATGTTTATAATCTTAAAAATTCAATAGAATTGGATTGTACAAAGCAATTACGAGCATAAATTGAAAATAATGAGCGTCCTGGACAGAATTGGAGCGTTTCATGCGATTGTGTATTCATTTCAAGCCATTTGATCACTATAATCTATATTTAAACTTTTTATCCTGTGGAAAATAGGTTTATAATCTTAAAAATTTAAATGGATTGGATTATGCATGACAATTACGCACATAAATTGCAAATAATGAGCGTTCAAGAAAGAATTGGAGCATTTCACGCTATTGTGCATTCATTTCAAGTCATTTGATCACACTATTCTATATTTTAGCTATTTATACAGTGGAGAATGAGTTTACGATTTTAAAAACTCAAAAGAGTTTTATTATACAAGGAAATTACGCACATAAAGTGCAAATCAAGAGCGTTTTGAACAGAATTAAAGATTTTTATGCTATTGTGCATTCATTTCAAGACATTTGATCACTATAATCTATATTTAAGCTATTTATACAGTGGAGAATAAGTTTATAATCATAAAAATTCAAAAGGATTGATTTATACAAGGCAATTACGCACATAAATTGCAAATA